>CM018684.1:19526006-20114272 GCA_009363875.1 Mikania micrantha | reverse complement strand
AAGGTGATATGCAAGTTTGAAACAAAATCTTAGTAATACTTAGGAAATATTTTGTATTTCAAACCTACACAATACCTTACGGGTAAGACAAATGCAACGCAAAGTCAATAACATTACATACCAACCCTAACCTATATGGGTTAGGTGTTATTAAAATCCATAACAAGTAGACAAGGCCGAATGAATGACCGAGACTTACGGGTGTTAGCCAATTTTAAGGCTAACACATGCACGCACACAGTCGTCTATAACATATACTTATATAAGTTACATACAACTGAAATCAATACAGGATTGTGAAAACAACATCAAGTACAAAAAAGACGCGTGCATTCCTGTTTATACTTAGTCCACCACTTCAAATACAAGGTTAGTTCATATGCCCCTTTTCTAATCTTAACTGATTTCAAAGCTCGAGTCTGAGAAACATGCTTAAAGCTTTATTTACTTAAAAGTTTTGATATAACATAATAATTTTACTATGATTTAGATAATATTGTTTATCTTATTACAGTTTAACATAGTATGCTTGCTTGTCTGATCATTATCATAACGGAGATGTCTAGTATGATACATGTTAATATAGCTTCATGACTCATCAACACAATAGAATAATACTAGTTGCAACAATTTATCTTACAACATCTTATTATTCTTACACGAATGAGCAACGAGATAATCAAAAGGTAACATGCTGATAACCATTACAAATAACAAGATGATACTCATGATAACGTAACTTCATGATAACAAGATCGTTCACACATTACTAACATCTTGGTGTCTAACGAAGATCTCGACCTCCCCTACACGAAAGTACACTGATCTGGAGAGAAATCCATCACAATTTTAGGTATGAAGCTGCAAATAGTTTAAAATAGGGTTTCCCCCTTTTAGGTTGATCTCTAACCTTTATCGACTAGAACTCTTGCAATAAAACCCGCATCTCGAAAACCATTTCTTGAATACCACCATCACTGAAAATACCATTGAATCTGGGTGGAGACATGGTCGGAGCAGCTAGGGATTCGCCAGCTAAAGCCTGTCGAATGGTTGTTTCGGCCGAAGGTGGGAGCTTGCCTGGCCGAATGGCCAAGGTTTACTTGAGCTAGCCGACCAACAGAACACAGGATCGAATGACCACCTTTGCAGGCTATTCACCCGACAAAGCCCCATACGCCTGAATCATCTCTTTCGGCCGAATGACAGCCACACCAACCTCATTCGGCCAGGCAACCCCTATTCGACCATTCTCATTCGGAGAATGTCATTTCGCACACCTTCATGCAGCCACCTCATTCGATCGGGTTAGGCTCATTTGGCCTAGGACCCTTATTCGACCATGCAACCTATTTCGTCCAAGTTTCATCTCATTCGACCCATGACAATCAATCGGACCACACACACACACATTCGGCCCAAGCTATACACCCAGCCCATGTGATTCTTTTGGCCCAAACACCATTTGGCCCACATTACGGTTCGGCCCATAATCGGTCCACCCTAACTCAAGATGGAGACAAACGCATTTTTTTAATGTAAACATGCATGGGATTATGGGCTAATACTACAAAGGTGGCAACATCTTTATTAACATTTATACATAACACTTAAAAACTATTTTATGGAATTTAATGGTGACAAGTAGCTATTTAAAACACATAGGGAGATGCTCAAAACATGTTAGTGAGTCTAAATGATTACAAGGGTGATATGCAAGTTTGAAACAAAATCTTAGTAATACTTAGGAAATATTTTGTATTTCAAACCTACACAATACCTTACGGGTAAGACAAGTGCAACGCAAAGTCAATAACATTACATACCAACCCTAACCTATATGGGTTAGGTGTTATTAAAATCCATAACAAGTAGACAAGGCCGAATGATGACCGAGACTTACGGGTGTTAGCCAATTTTAAGGCTAACACATGCACGCACACAAGTCGTCTATACCTTATACTTATATAAGTTACATACAACGTGAAATCATACAGGATTGTGAAAACAACATCAAGTACAACAAGAGCGCGTGCATTCCTGTTTATACTTAGTCCACCACTTCAAATACATGACTTCATATGCCCTTTTCTAATCTTAACTGATTTCAAAGCTCAGGGCTGAGAAACATGCTTAAAGCTCTTATTTACTTAAAAGTTTTGATATAACATAATGATTTTACTATGATTTAGATAATATTGTTTATCTTATTACAGTTTAACATAGTATGCTTGCTTGTCTGATCATTATCATAACGGAGATGTCTAGTATGATACATGTTAATATAGCTTCATGACTCATCAACACAATAGAATAATACTAGTTGCAACAATTTATCTTACAACATCTTATTATTCTTACACGAATGAGCAACGAGATAATCAAAAGGTAACATGCTGATAACCATTACAAAAAACAAGAATGATACTCATGATAACGTAACTTCATGATAACAAGATCGTTCACACATTACTAACATCTTGGTGTCTAAACAAAGATCTCGACCTCCCCTACACGAAAGTACAGCTGATCTGGAGAGAAATCCATTACAATTTGAGGTATGAAGCTGCAAATAGTTCGAAAATTAGGGTTTGCACCCTTTTATGTTGATCTCTAACCTTTATCGACTTAGAACTCTTGCAATCAAACCCTGCATCTCGAAAATCAGTTCTTGAATACCACCATCACTGAAAATACCATTGAATCTGGGTGGAGACATGGTCCGAGCAGGCTAGGGATTCGCCCAGCTAAAGCCTGCCGAATGGTTGTTTCGGCCGAAGGTGGGAGCTGGCCTGGCCGAATGGCCAAGGTTTACTTGAGCTAGCCGACCGACAGAACACAGGATCGAATGACCCCCTTTGCAGGCTATTCGCCCGACCAAAGCCCCATTCGCCTGAATCATCTCTTTCGGCCGAATGACAGCCACACAACCTCATTCGGCAGGCAACACCCTATTAAACCATTCTCATTCGGAGCATGTCATTCGCACACCTTCATGCAGCCACCTCATTCGATCGGGTTAGGCTCATTTGGCCTAGGACCCTTATTCGACCATGCAACCTATTTCGCCCAAGTTTCATCTCATTCGACCCATGACAATCTATCGGACCACACACACACACATTCGGCCCAAGCTATACACCCAGCCCATGTGATTCTTTCGGCCCAAACACCATTTGGCCCACATTACGGTTCGGCCCACCTAATCGGTCCACCTAACTCAAGATGGAGACAAACGCATATTTTTAATGTAAACAAGCATGGGATTATGGGCTAATACTACAAAGGTGGCAACATCTTTATTAGCATTTATACATAACACTTAAAAACTATTTTATGGAATTTAATGGTGACAAGTAGCTATTTAAAACACATAGGGAGATGTTAAAAACATGTTAATGAGTCTAAATGATTACAAGGGTGATATGCAAGTTTGAAACAAAATCTAAGTAATACTTAGGAAATATTTTGGATTTCAAACCTACACAATACCTTACGGGTAAGACAAGTGCAACGCAAAGTCAATAACTTTACATACCAACCCTAACCTATATGGGTTAGGTGTTATTAAAATCCATAACAAGTAGACAAGGCCGAATGATGACCGAGACTTACGGTGTTAGCCAGCCATTTTAAGGCTAACACATGCACGCACACAAGTCGTCTATAACTTATACTTATATAAGTTACATACAACGTGAAATCAATACAGGATTGTGAAAACAACATCAAGTACAACAAAGAGCGCGTGCATTCCTGTTTATACTTAGTCCACCACTTCAAATACAAGGTGAGTTCGTATGCCCCTTTTCTAATCTTAACTGATTTCAAAGCTCGGGGCTAAGAAACATGCTTAAAGCTTTTATTTACTTAAAAGTTTTGATATAACATAATGATTTTACTATGATTTAGATAATATTGTTTATCTTTATTACAGTTTAACATAGTATGCTTGCTTGTCTGATCATTATCATAACGGAGATGTCTAGTATGATACATGTTAATATAGCTTCATGACTCATCAACACAATAGAATAATACTAGTTGCAATAATGTATCTTACAACATCTTATTATTCTTACACGAATGAGCAACGAGATAATCAAAAGGTAACATGCTGATAACCATTACAAATAACAAGAATAATACTCATGATAACGTAACTTCATGATAACAAGATCGTTCACACATTACTAACATCTTGGTGTCTAAATGAAGATCTCGACCTCCCCTACACGAAAGTACAGATGATCTGGAGAGAAATCCATCACAATTTGAGGTATGAAGCTGCAAATAGTTCGAAAATTAGGGTTTGCACCCTTTTAGGTTGATCTGTAACCTTTACCGAATTGAACTCTTGCAATCGAACCCTACATCTCGAAAACCTGTTCTTGAATATCACCATCACTGAAAATTCCATTAAATCTGGGTGGAGACATGGTCGAAGCAGGCTAGGGATTCGCCCAGCTAAAGCATGCCGAATGGTTGTTTCGGCCGAAGGTGGGAAATGGCCTGGCCGAATGGCCAATGTTTACTTGAGCTAGCCGACCGACAGAACACAGGATCGAATGATCCCCTTTGCAGGCTATTCGCCTGACCAAAGCCCCGTTCGCCTAAATCATCTCTTTCGGTGGAATGACAGCCACACCAACCTTATTCGGCCAGGCAACACCCTATTCGACCATTCTCATTCGGAGCATGTCATTCGCACACCTTCATGCAGCCACCTCATTCGATCTGGTTAGGCTCATTTGGCCTAGGACCCTTATTCGACCATGCAACCTATTCGGCCCAAGTTTCATCTCATTCGACCCATGAAAATCAATCGGACCACACACACACATTCGGCCCAAGCTATACGCCCAGCCCATGTGATTCTTTCGGCCCAAACACCATTTGGCCCACATTACGGTTCGGCCCACCTAATCGGTCCACCTAACTCAAGATGGAGACAGACGCATTTTTTTAATGTAGACATGCATGGGATTATGGGCTAATACTACAAAGGTGGCAACATCTTTATTAACATTTATACATAACACTTAAAAACTATTTTATGGAATTTAATGGTGACAAGTAGCTATTTATCACACATAGGGAGATGCTCAAAACATGTTAGTGAGTCTAAATGATTACAAGGGTGATATGCAAGTTTGAAACAAAATCTAACTAATACTTAGGAAATATTTTGGATTTCAAACCTACACAATACCTTATGCGTAAGACAAGTGCAACGCAAAGTAAATAAAATTACATACCAACCCTAACCTATATGGGTTAGGTGTTATTGAAATCCATAACAAGTAGACAAGGCCGAATGATGACCGAGACTTACGGGTGTTAGCCAATTTTAAGGCTAACACATGCACGCACACAAGTCGTCTATAACTTATACTTATATAAGTTACATACAACGTGAAATCAATACAGGATTGTGAAAACAACATCAAGTACAACAAAGAGCGCGTGCATTCCTGTTTATACTTAGTCCACCACTTCAAATACAAGGTGAGTTCATATGCCCCTTTTCTAATCTTAACTGATTTCAAAGCTCGGGGTTGAGAAACATGCTTAAAGCTTTTACTTACTTAAAAGTTTTGATATAACATAATGATTTTACTATGATGTAGATAATATTGTTTATCTTTATTACAGTTTTACATAGTATGCTTGCTTGTCTGATCATTATCATAACGGAGATGTCTAGTATGATACATGTTAATATAGCTTCATGACTTATCAACACAATAGAATAATACTAGTTGCAAGAATTTATCTTACAAAATCTTATTATTCTTACACAAATGAGCAACGAGATAATCAAAAGGTAACATGCTGATAACCATTACAAATAACAAGAAAGATACTCATGATAACGTAACATCATGATAACAAGATCATTCACACATTACTAACATCTTGGTGTCTAAATGAAGATCTCGACCTCCCCTACACGAAAGTACAGCTGATCTGGAGAGATATCCATCACAATTTGAGGTATGAAGCTGCAAATACTTCGAAAATTAGGGTTTGCACCCTTTTAGGTTGATCTCTAACCTTTATCGACTTAGAACTCTTGCAATCAAACCCTACATCTCGAAAACCAGTTCTTGAACCACCACCACTGAAAATACCATTGAATCTGGGTGGTGACATGGTCGGAGCAGGCTAGGTATTCGCCCAGCTAAAGCTTGCCGAATGGTTGTTTCGGACGAAGGTGGGAGCTGGCCTGGCCGAATGGCCAAGGTTTACATGAGCTTGCCGACCGACAGAACACAGGATTGAATGACCCCCTTTGCAGGCTATTCGCCCGACCAAAGCCCCATTCGCCTGAATCATGTCTTTCGGCCGAATAACAGCCACACCAACCTTATTCGGCCAGGCAACACCCTATTCGACCATTCTTATTCGGAGCATGTCATTCGCACACCTTCATGCAGCCACCTCATTCGATCGGGTTAGCCTCATTTGCCCTAGGACCCTTATTCGACCATGCAACCTATTCGGCCCAGTTTCATCTCATTCGACCCATGACAATCGATCGAACCACACACACACATTCGGCTCAAGCTGTACACCCAGCCCATGTGATTCTTTCGGCCCAAACACCATTTGGCCCACATTTCGGTTCGGCCCACCTAATCGGTCCACCTAACTCAATATGGAGACAAACGCATTTTTTAATGTAAACATGCTGGGATTATGGGCTAATACTACAAAGGTGGAAACATCTTTATTAACATTTATACATAACACTTAAAAACTATTTTATGGAATTTAATGGTGACAAGTAGCTATTTAAAACACATATGGAGATGTTCAAAAACATGTTAGTGAGTCTAAATGATTACAAGGGTGATATGCAAGTTTGAAACAAAATCTAAGTATACTTAGGAAATATTTTGGATTTCAAACATACACAATACCTTACGGGTAAGACAAGTGCAACGCAAAGTCAATAACATTACATACCAACCCTAACCTATATGGGTTAGGTGTTATTAAAATCCATAACAAGTAGACAAGGCCGAATGATGACCGAGACTTACGGGTGTTAGCCAATTTTAAGGCTAACACATGCACGCACACAAGTCGTCTATAACTTATACTTATATAAGTTACATACAACGTGAAATCAATACAAGATTGTGAAAACAACATCAAGTACAACAAAGAGCGCATGCATTCCTGTTTATACTTAGTCCACCACTTCAAATACAAGGTGAGTTCATATGCCCCTTTTCTAATCTTAACTGATTTCAAAGCTCGGGGCTGAGAAACAAGCTTAAAGATTTTATTTACTTAAAAGTTTTGATATAACATAATGATTTTACGATGATTTAGATAATATTGTTTATCTTTATTACAGTTTAACATAGTATGCTTGCTTGTCTGATCAATATCATAACGGAGATGTCTAGTATGATACAAGTTAATATAGCTTCATGACTCATCAACACAATAGAAAAAATACTTGTTGCAACAATTTATCTTACAACATCTTATTATTCTTACACGAATGAGCAACGAGATAATCAAAAGGTAACATGCTGATAACCATTACAAATAACAAGAATGATACTCATGATAACGTAACTTCATGAGAACAAGATCGTTCACACATTACTAACATCTTGGTGTCTAAATGAAGATCTCGACCTCCCCTACACGAAAGTACAGCTGATCTGGAGAGAAATCCATCACAATTTGAGGTATGAAGCTGCAAATAGTTCGAAAATTAGGGTTTGCACCCTTTTAGGTTGATCTTTAACCTTTATCGAATAGAACTCTTGCAATCGAACCCTACATCTCGAAAACCTGTTCTTGAATACCACCATCACTGAAAATACCATTAAATCTGGGTGGAGACATGGTCGGAGCAGGCTAGGGATTCACCCAGCTAAAGCATGCAGAATGGTTGTTTCGGCCGAAGGTGGGAAATGGCCTGGCCGAATGGCCAAGGTTTACTTGAGCTAGCCGACCGACAGAACACAAGATCGAATGACCCCCTTTGCAGGCTATTCGCCTGACCAAAGCCCCGTTCGCCTGAATCATCTCTTTCGGCGGAATGACAGCCACACCAACCTTATTCGGCCAGGCAACACCCTATTCGACCATTCTCATTCGGAGCATGTCATTCGCACACCTTCATGCAGCTACCTCATTCGATCGGGTTAGGCTCATTTGGCCTAGGACCCTTATTCGACCATGCAACCTATTCGGCCCAAGTTTCATCTCATTCGACCCATAACAATCAATCGGACCACACACACACACATTCGGCCCAAGCTATACGCCCAGCCTATGTGATTCTTTCGGCCCAAACACCATTTGGCCCACATTGCAGTTCGGCCCACCTAATCGGTCCACCTAACTCAAGATGGAGACAGACGCATTTTTTTAATGTAGACATGCATGGGATTATGGGCTAATACTACAAAGGTGGCAACATCTTTATTAACATTTATACATAACACTTAAAAACTATTTTATGGAATTTAATGGTGACAAGTAGCTTGTCACACCCCCAATTTCAACTAACGGAATCATACCGTTTGGGAACGTGACAAACCAGGATCTCAGATCATTAGACATAGCGAAGACCTCTATATGAATTTCAAAAACATACGTTGGTCTTTAAAACAAACATAATAACCAGAGTTTACAAAAAGTGCGGAAGCGTTTAAAAACCATAAACAGTTGTAAATCAAACATTACAATTCAAGTACATAAATATTCAAATTTAAATAATCAAAATGAAAGAAATGCATGAGACTCTATCTTCCTAGTCCATGCCAGCTGTTACGCGCGCCTTAGCGTCCTGAGAAAACATGCAAATCAAGTCAACACAAAGGTTGGTGCATAACACAGGTTTTAAGTAATCATAGTGTTCAAAACATCAGTTTGAATAACAAGTTGTAGATAACATAATCACAATTGCACAGTCATGATAGCTAGTCATATAACTATTTACATACGTGTTCGACACCGAAGCTGACTAGTTGCCATGCTATAGCATGTTTTCGCCTTGCCACTATTGTCTATCACAACAATAGTAAAGTAATGTGTTTGGTCAGTCAAACACCTGCGTAGATCCCATCTACCAGATGAGGTTTGTCAAACCTAATAGATCTATTTCCAACTACCACGCTTTGCATTACAGCAAACTAAACGGTTCGAGGTGTGTAAGGACTTTCAAGTTGATATGTTTTCACATAATGTAAACAGATAACTCATGCAATTGTTATGTATCTAAAAATCAGTTTGTTGCACATGTTTTCTCCCCCAAAACAGTTTAAAATAAGAAAGGGGCCGTGTACGCACCTTTGATAATCGCAGAATGATCAAGTATGTGTGAACTCGCGTAGAAATCCTCTACGAAGAATCTGTGATTTAAACAATAACCTATTGTTATTCGAATAATCGTTTTGTGCTTGAAATCACATACGTGTCAACACACGTATGTTAAAGTGTGAGAATTAGGCATACGGAAGTACGCGTGCTTTTTAAATCGTTTAAATAAAATCACATTTGATTCTATTTAATTAAACGTAATTATACGCGATTTCGTGTTCGGACTAAAATATAAATTTTATCATCCTAACACGTTCGTATTCTCGTTACGGTTCCAACGCAACTTGAACGGACTTAATCGGAGTTCGTATACGAAAGTTATGCCTAAAATACTAAAATAATCAAAACATTAAAAATTCGGTTGGGCCGGACTCGAACCCGCGACCCTCAAGTCCCACACCCACGCATCTAACCATCTCAGCCCGCTAGGGTGTCGCAATGGATATCAGAATTTAAATTCTTTTAAATCCTATTCCAACCTAGTTCTTATTCCATAACATAGCCGAAGCACTTAACCTCCAAATTGAACCCGATTTCGAATCCGATTTCACCCAACAACACCAGAATATCATTCTAATCACTTAAGAGTTCCTAATGGTGGTTTTAATTTGATCAGAACACAATCGATGTGTTCAAATTACCCACATAAGTCTCGGTTTTTAACCAAACAACTTTACAATTCGAATTCTTCTAATTCGTTGAAACTAAATGAAATCATCCTATCACAAACCTTAATCGGAACTATCTGAAGCTAGTTATACTCATTAATTTGATTATTGAACTCATTTGAATGCTAACCCCCAAAACAGTTTATCACTAAGAACCCTAGGATTGAATTCCATAAATTCGCTATCATCAATCGAAATTGTTGTAAGAATAACCTTGTTCGGCCTTTTCTGAAACTAACCATATAGTTTAATTTGAATATGAAATCCATTTAATACAAAATCCCCAAAACGTGTTCTATGATAAACCCTAGAACTCGGATTCATATCAATTGATGTTATAAGCCGAAATTAACACACAGGTTCACTTAATCGGCATGTTTAGAAGGTTTAGGAACGAAAACTTACTTGATTTGATAGCCAATCGAAAGAGATCACTTGTGAGTTGATGTTCGGCCGCCCCTTGTTCGAACTCTTGATTTCGTGTCTTGTAAAATCAAATTGATGGATGAATAGAACTCTAAGAATGCCGATTATGTTTTCTGTAACCTCAATTTGATGAATTAAAGCCGTGTTATATCAATTTGATATATGGGAGTTACGGTTTCGCCTCTTGAACTTGAAAATGATTAAATTCGATCATTATTGCTTCTAGTAACGTATTATAACTGTTAATAATCATCAATGAGATGATTATTGTTAGTTTTATAACCATTACAACCCTTATTATTACGAGATTCGAATTTCCCCAATTCGTTTGGCCAAATTTTGACTTTTAAAAGTCAAAATCAATTGCTATTACAACTTATAAACTAATTCTTGGAATTAACACTTACAAATCTGATTTTTGGCTTAATCTCAACTTCTAAGAATTTTTCTAAATCCATAACATATTGTTTTGATTTACAAAACTACTTTAAAATTCCTAATTATTACTAAATGGCACAATTGAACTGATTTCAAACTTGATTTATCCAATTGGGCCCCCATCAAGTTTACTGGGCCTCACAGAATATAACTGGGCCTGCCTTGACCTTCCATGGGCCTACTTTGTTCACATTGGGCCTCACTTGCCCCTTATTGGGCCTTACTGGGCCTCTCTTGATTTATTGGGCCTACACTGACTATGTTGAGCCTAATTGATCTTGTTGAGTCTTCCTTGACCTTATTGGATCCTCTTTGGCTTTACTGGACCTTCTTTGGCTTTATTGGGCCTTCATTGGTCTTGTTGGGCCTGTTGGACCTTCATTGGTCTTATTGGGCCTTGATTGGTCTTGTTGGGCCTGTGATAGCACCAACTTCCGTTAACAAGGTTAGTGTGAAAAGTCGAATTGTCACATAGCTATTTAAAACACATAGGGAGATGTTAAAAACATGTTAATGAGTCTAAATGATTACAAGGGTGATATGCAAGTTTGAAACAAAATCTAAGTAATACTTAAGAAATATTTTGGATTTCAAACCTACACAATACCTTACGGGTAAGACAAGTGCAACGCAAAGTCAATAACATTACATACCAACCCTAACCTATATGGGTTAGGTGTTATTAAAATCCATAACAAGTAGACAAGGCCGAATGATGACCGAGACTTACGGGTGTTAGCCAATTTTAAGGCTAACACATGCACGCACACAAGTCGTCTATAACTTATACTTATATAAGTTACATACAACGTGAAATCAATACAGGATTGTGAAAACAACATCAAGTACAACAAAGAGCGCGTGCATTCCTGTTTATACTTAGTCCACCACTTCAAATACAAGGTGAGTTCGTATGCCCCTTTTCTAATCTTAACTGATTTCAAAGCTCGGGACTAAGAAACATGCTTAAAGCTTTTATTTACTTAAAAGTTTTGATATAACATAATGATTTTACTATGATTTAGATAATATTGTTTATCTATATTACAGTTTAACATAGTATGCTTGCTTGTCTGATCATTATCATAACGGAGATGTCTAGTATGATACATGTTAATATAGCTTCATGACTCATCAACACAATAGAATAATACTAGTTGCAACAATTTATCTTACAACATCTTATTATTCTTACACGAATGAGCAACGAGATAATCAAAAGGTAACATGCTGATAACCATTACAAATAACAAGAATGATACTCATGATAACGTAACTTCATGATAACAAGATCGTTCACACATTACTAACATCTTGGTGTCTAAATGAAGATCTCGACCTCCCCTACACGAAAGTACAGATGATCTGGAGAGAAATCCATCACAATTTGAGGTATGAAGCTGTAAATAGTTCGAAAATTAGGGTTTGCACCCTTTTAGGTTGATCTGTAACCTTTACCGAATAGAACTCTTGCAATCGAACCCTACATCTCGAAAACCTGTTCTTGAATATCACCATCCCTAAAAATACCATTAAATCTGGGTGGAGACATGGTCGGAGCATTCTAGGGATTCGCCCAGCTAAAGCATGCCGAATGGTTGTTTCGGCCGAAGATGGGAAATGGCCTGGCCGAATGGCCAAGGTTTACTTGAGCTAGCCGACCGACAGAACACAGGATCGAATGACCCCCTTTGCAGGCTATTCGCCTGACCAAAGCCCCGTTCGCCTGATTCATCTCTTTCGGTGGAATGACAGCCACACCAACCTTATTCGGCCAGGCAACACCCTATTCGACCATTCTCATTCGGAGCATGTCATTCGCACACCTTCATGCAGCCACCTCATTCGATCTGGTTAGGCTCATTTGGCCTAGGACCCTTATTCGACCATGCAACCTATTCGGCCCATGTTTCATCTCATTCGACCCATGACAATCAATCGGACCACACACACACACATTCGGCCCAAGCTATACGCCCAGCCCATGTGATTCTTTCGGCCCAAACACCATTTGGCCCACATTACGGTTCGGCACACCTAATCGGTCCACCTAACTCAAGATGGAGACAAACGCATTTTTTTAATGTAAACATGCATGGGATTATGGGCTAATACTACAAAGGTGGCAACATCTGTATTAACATTTATACATAACACTTAAAAACTATTTTATTGAATTTAATGGTGACAAGTAGCTATTTATCACACATAGGGAGATGCTCAAAACATGTTAGTGAGTCTAAATGATTACAAGGGTGATATGCAAGTTTGAAACAAAATCTAACTAATACTTAGGAAATATTTTGGATTTCAAACCAACACAATACCTTACGGGTAAGACAAGTGCAACGCAAAGTCAATAACATTACATACCAACCCTAACCTATATGGGTTAGGTGTTCTTAAAATCCATAACATGTAGACAAGGCCGAATGATGACCGAGACTTACGGGTGTTAGCCAATTTTAAGGCTAACACATGCACGCACACAAGTCGTCTATAACTTATACTTATATAAGTTACATACAACGTGAAATCAATACAGGATTGTGAAAACAACATCAAGTACAACAAACAGCGCGTGCATTCCTGTTTATACTTAGTCCACCACTTCAAATACAAGGTGAGTTCATATGCCCCTTTTCTAATCTTAACTGATTTCAAAGCTCGGGGCTGAGAAACAAGCTTAAAGCTTTTATTTACTTAAAAGTTTTGATATAACATAATGATTTTACTATGATTTAGATAATATTGTTTATCTTTATTACAGTTTAACATAGTATGCTTGCTTGTCTGATCATTATCATAACGGAGATGTCTAGTATGATACATGTTAATATAGCTTCATGACTCATCAACACAATAGAATAATACTAGTTGCAACAATTTATCTTACAACATCTTATTATTCTTACACGAATGAGCAACGAGATAATCAAAAGGTAACATGCTGATAACCATTACAAATAACAAGAATGATACTCATGATAACGTAACTTCATGATAACAAGATCGTTCACACATTACTAACATCTTGGTGTCTAAATGAAGATCTCTACCTCCCCTACACGAAAGTACAGCTGATCTGGAGAGAAATCCATCACAATTTGAGGTATGAAGCTGCAAATAGTTCGAAAATTAGGGTTTGCACCCTTTTAGGTTGATCTCTAACCTTTATCGACTTAGAACTCTTGCAATCAAACCCTACATCTCGAAAACCAGTTCTTGAATACCACCACCACTGAAAATACCATTGAATCTGGGTGGTGACATGGTCGGAGCAGGCTAGGTATTCGCCCAGCTAAAGCTTGCCAAATGGTTGTTTCGGACGAAGGTGGGAGCTGGCCTGGCCGAATGGCCAAGGTTTACATGAGCTTGCCGACCGACAGAACACAGGATTGAATGACCCCCTTTGCAGGCTATTCGCCCGACCAAAGCCCCATTCGCCTGAATCATGTCTTTCGGCCGAATGACAGCCACACCAACCTTATTCGGCCAGGCAACACCCTATTCGACCATTCTTATTCGGAGCATGTCATTCGCACACCTTCATGCAGCCACCTCATTCGATCGGGTTAGCCTCATTTGCCCTAGGACCCTTATTCGACCATGCAACCTATTCGGCCCAAGTTTCATCTCATTCGACCCATGACAATCGATCGAACCACACACACACACATTCGGCCCAAGCTGTACACCCAGCCCATGTGATTCTTTCGGCCCAAACACCATTTGGCCCACATTTCGGTTCGGCCCACCTAATCGGTCCACCTAACTCAATATGGAGACAAACGCATTTTTTAATGTAAACATGCTTGGGATTATGGGCTAATACTACAAAAGGTGGAAACATCTTTATTAACATTTATACATAACACTTAAAAACTATTTTATGGAATTTAATGGTGACAAGTAGCTATTTAAAACACATATGGAGATGTTCAAAACATGTTAGTGAGTCTAAATGATTACAAGGGTGATATGCAAGTTTGAAACAAAATCTAGGTAATACTTAGGAAATATTTTGGATTTCAAACCTACACAATACCTTACGGGTAAGACAAGTGCAACGCAAAGTCAATAACATTACATACCAACCCTAACCTATATGGGTTAGGTGTTATTAAAATCCATAACAAGTAGACAAGGCCGAATGATGACCGAGACTTACGGGTGTCAGCCAATTTTAAGGCTAACACATGCACGCACACAAGTCGTCTATAACTTATACTTATATAAGTTACATACAACGTGAAATCAATACAAGATTGTGAAAACAACATCAAGTACAACAAAGAGCGCATGCATTCCAGTTTATACTTAGTCCACCACTTCAAATACAAGGTGAGTTCATATGCCCCTTTTCTATTCTTAACTGATTTCAAAGCTCGGGGCTGAGAAACAAGCTTAAAGATTTTATTTACTTAAAAGTTTTGATATAACATAATGATTTTACGATGATTTAGATAATATTGTTTATCTTTATTACAGTTTAACATAGTATGCTTGCTTGTCTGATCACTATCATAACGGAGATGTCTAGTATGATACATGTTAATATAGCTTCATGACTCATCAACACAATAGAAAAAATACTTGTTGCAACAATTTATCTTACAACATCTTATTATTCTTACACGAATGAGCAACGAGATAATCAAAAGGTAACATGCTGATAACCATTACAAATAACAAGAATGATACTCATGATAACGTAACTTCTTGATAACAAGATCGTTCACACATTACTAACATCTTGGTGTCTAAACGAAGATCTCGACCTCCCCTACACGAAAGTACAGCTGATCTGGAGAGAAATCCATCACAATTTGAGGTATGAAGCTGCAAATAGTTCGAAAATTAGGGTTTGCACCCTTTTAGGTTGATCTTTAACCTTTATCGAATTGAACTCTTGCAATCGAACCCTACATCTCGAAAACTTGTTCTTGAATACCACCATCACTGAAAATACCATTAAATCTGGGTGGAGACATGGTCGGAGCAGGCTAGGGATTCGCCCAGCTAAAGCATGCCGAATGGTTGTTTTGGCCGAAGGTGGGAAATGGCCTGGCCG
Organism: Mikania micrantha; assembly: GCA_009363875.1. Classification (NCBI taxonomy): domain Eukaryota; kingdom Viridiplantae; phylum Streptophyta; class Magnoliopsida; order Asterales; family Asteraceae; genus Mikania; species Mikania micrantha. The sequence continues at coordinate 20,098,312 of CM018684.1, read as the reverse complement.
AATGGCCAAGGTTTACTTGAGCTACCCGACCGACAGAACACAGGATCGAATGACCCCCTTTGCAGGCTATTCGCCTGACCAAAGCCCCGTTCGCCTGAATCATCTCTTTCGGCGGAATGACAGCCACACCAACCTTATTCGGCCAGGCAACACCCTATTCGACCATTCTCATTCGGAGCATGTCATTCGCACACCTTCATGCAGCCACCTCATTCGATCGGGTTAGGCTCATTTGGCCTAGGACCCTTATTCGACCATGCAACCTATTCGGCCCAAGTTTCATCTCATTCGACCCATAACAATCAATCGGACCACACACACACACATTCGGCCCAAGCTATACGCCCAGCCCATGTGATTCTTTCGGCCCAAACACCATTTGGCCCACATTACGGTTCGGCCCACCTAATCGGTCCACCTAACTCAAGATGGAGACAGACGCATTTTTTTAATGTAGACATGCATGGGATTATTGGCTAATACTACAAAGGTGGCAACATCTTTATTAACATTTATACATAACACTTAAAAACTATTTTATGGAATTTAATGGTGACAAGTAGCTATTTATCACACATAGGGAGATGCTCAAAACATGTTAGTGAGTCTAAATGATTACAAGGGTGATATGCGAGTTTGAAACAAAATCTAACTAATACTTAGGAAATATTTTGGATTTCAAACCTACACAATACCTTATGGGTAAGACAAGTGCAACGCAAAGTAAATAAAATTACATACCAACCCTAACCTATATGGGTTAGGTGTTATTAAAATCCATAACAAGTAGACAAGGCCGAATGATGACCGAGACTTACGGGTGTTAGCCAATTTTAAGGCTAACACATGCACGCACACAAGTCGTCTATAACTTATACTTATATAAGTTACATACAACGTGAAATCAATACAGGATTGTGAAAACAACATCAAGTACAACAAAGAGCGCGTGCATTCCTGTTTATACTTAGTCCACCACTTAAAATAAAAGGTGAGTTCATATGCCCCTTTTCTAATCTTAACTGATTTCAAAGCTCGGGGTTGAGAAACATGCTTAAAGCTTTTACTTACTTAAAAGTTTTGATATAACATAATGATTTTACTATGATGTAGATAATATTGTTTATCTTTATTACAGTTTTACATAGTATGCTTGCTTGTCTGATCATTATCATAACGGAGATGTCTAGTATGATACATGTTGATATTGCTTCATGACTCATCAACACAATAGAATAATACTAGTTGCAAGAATTTATCTTACAACATCTTATTATTCTTACACAAAGGAGCAACGAGATAATCTAAAGGTAACATGCTGATAACCATTACAAATAACTAGAATGATACTCATGATAACGTAACTTCATGATAACAAGATCGTTCACACATTACTAACATCTTGGTGTCTAAATGAAGATCTCGACCTCCCCTACACGAAAGTACAGCTGATCTGGAGAGATATCCATCACAATTTGAGGTATGAAGCTGCAAATAGTTCGAAAATTAGGGTTTGCACCCTTTTAGGTTGATCTCTAACCTTTATCGACTTAGAACTCTTGCAATCAAACCCTACATCTCGAAAACCAGTTCTTGAATACCACCACCACTGAAAATACCATTGAATCTGGGTGGTGACATGGTCGGAGCAGGCTAGGTATTCGCCCAGCTAAAGCTTGCCGAATGGTTGTTTCGGACGAAGGTGGGAGCTGGCCTGGCCGAATGGCCAAGGTTTACATGAGCTAGCCGACCGACAGAACACAGGATTGAATGACCCCCTTTGTAGGCTATTCGCCCGACCAAAGCCCCATTCGCCTGAATCATGTCTTTCGGCCGAATGACAGCCACACCAACCTTATTCGGCCAGGCAACAACCTATTCGACCATTCTTATTCGGAGCATGTCATTCGCACACCTTCATGCAGCCACCTCATTCGATCGGGTTAGCCTCATTTGGCCTCGGACCCTTATTCGACCATGCAACCTATTCGGCCCAAGTTTCATCTCATTCGACCCATGACAATCAATCGGACCACACACACACACATTCGGTCCAAGCTATACACCTAGCCCATGTGATTCTTTCGGCCCAAACACCATTTGGCCCACATTACGGTTCAGCCCACCTAATCGGTCCACCAAACTCAATATGGAGACAAACGCATTTTTTAATGTAAACATGCTTGGGATTATGGGCTAATACTACAAAGGTGGAAACATCTTTATTAACATTTATACATAACACTTAAAAACTATTTTATGGAATTTAATGGTGACAAGTAGCTATTTAAAACACATTTGGAGATGTTCAAAACATGTTAGTGAGTCTAAATGATTACAAGGGTGATATGCAAGTTTGAAACAAAATCTAAGTAATACTTAGGAAATATTTTGGATTTCAAACCTACACAATACCTTACGGGTAAGACAAGTGCAACGCAAAGTCAATAACATTACATACCAACCCTAACCTATATGGGTTAGGTGTTATTAAAATCCATAACAAGTAGACAAGGCCGAATGATGACCGAGACTTACGGGTGTTAGCCAATTTTAAGGCTAACACATGCACGCACACAAGTCGTCTATAACTTATACTTATATAAGTTACATACAACGTGAAATCAATACAAGATTGTGAAAACCACATCAAGTACAACAAAGAGCGCATGCATTCCTGTTTATACTTAGTCCACCACTTCAAATACAAGGTGAGTTCATATGCCCCTTTTCTAATCTTAACTGATTTCAAAGCTCGGGGCTGAGAAACATGCTTAAAGCTTTTATTTACTTAAAAGTTTTGATATAACATAATGATTTTACTATGATTTAGATAATATTGTTTATCTTTATTACAGGTTAACATAGTATGCTTTCTTGTCTGATCATTATCATAACGGAGATGTCTAGTATGATACATGTTAATATAGCTTCATGACTCATCAACCTAATAGAATAATACTAGTTGCAACAATTTATCTTGCAACATCTTATTATTCTTACACGAATGAACAACGAGATAATCAAAAGGTAACATGCTGATAACCATTACAAATAACAAGAATGATACTCATGATAACGTAACTTCATGAAAACAAGATCATTCACACATTACTAACATCGTGTAATAATACAAGTTCTTATAACACTGGTTAGAGTCAATAAGATCACACGACATAGAGATAACAGTTGAGACGATTGCTTATGATATCGAGGAGGATATCATAATAACATACTTTTGGGATGTCATTCCCTGCACATACTACCACTGAGTATTAAGACAAGTTCTTAACACTCATGGTTGACACATGAGAACACATAACATTGGGATTATCATTGGGACAAACAGCATGGGGAATATCGTACATTAATTACTACATGGCGATTTATAATAAATCACACTCTTGTAATAGGATCTTAGGGATTCTGTATTGATGAACATGGGACACTGGGTGAACCTTATTAAATAACCGTAACGCTTACATCACTCCTAGTAAATAACATACCAAAAAGGAGTCATAACTTCACTTTTATTTAAATGAAGTTGACTCAATTCATTAGGATCATACTGAGCATTGCATGTGATAACATTCTAATTATTAACACTCTAAAAGTTTTGGGGAACCTATTCATTCAAATAGATATCGTGGAGAGGATATCTTACACACCGGGTTGGTCAGGAATGACAACCACTAGGACAATTATGTCTCAATCTAGGTATCATGGAGAGGATACCTTACACTCCAAACCAGTCAGAGGACACACACCTAGAGACTCTAAACTTTCATTCTTCTAAATATTATGGAGAGAATATTTTGCACGCCAAATTTATCAATACTAACACGCCTAGAGACAATTAAGTCTCGCTCAAATAGATATCGTGGGAAGGATATCTTACAGGTCGGACTGGGTAGTACTGACAGTCACAGAGACTATTAAGTCTCGTACTAGATATCTTTTGGGGATATCTTACACTCCGGGCTAATCAGTAATGATCAGCTACAATGACTATTAAGTCTTGCCCTAGATATCGTTGAGGGATATCTTACACGCCGGGCTAATCCGTAAAGAATAGCTAACAGAGACAATTACATTTCTTTTTCGAGTATTGGGAATAAACATACCTAGGAATTTATGGGTGAAATAGAATGGGTATCCATAGTTGTATTACAAGTAGTATTGAATTCGGTCAAGCATGTGGGGGGATGGCGTCTGGGCGGGTTGTAGGCTCGACTCTTTCGTATGCCCTATATATAAGCATGCTTGGTTGCATGAAATACTATTTGTAAGTATAACTATGGAGAGGACATTGTGTGAAACATGGGGAACAATTAGCAATATAACTTGTGTGAAACATTGCGAACATGAATGACAACAAATCAACTGTTTTCAAAATATCAAACTTATGAACTCACCAACCTAGTGTTGACTTTATTTAAATGCATGTTTTCTCAGGTAACGAACAGGTTTAGTCACCAGCATTCAAGGATTTAGCTAGTGGACTTTAGAAGACCTAGCTTCATTTTGTGTCGAACATATTTTTCAATGACAAACAACGAATCATCTATTGTAAATCTTGTGCATATAAAAGATAGGAACTCAATGAATATTTTTGGATAGATTTACTTAGTTAAATTATGAACATAAACTTGTAATTTCACTTTGTAATTCTACGTCATATGTCATGTTAGCATTTCTCATTATATATCATGTGCCATGTAATAATCTGATCATTTCGATTATCAAATGATATCGCGCCCCGAGAACCTTCCGCCCGACAGGAAAGTCGATCCAGCCCATCGGCTCGGGGTGTGACATATTGGTATCAGAGCCATGGTTATAGAGAAATATAGGTCATATTGCTTAAACGGTTTGGCCTAGACTATAACCTAGGGACCTTCATGTAGAGAGCATACAACATAGGATTACATTTGCATGTGTCTTCCGCGCCTGATCACTGCACTTACCGATTTTCTTTCGGTTATGATCAGAATGCTGCCAAGAAGACCACCACCAGCTTTACTGCCACCACCTCAAGATTCAGCTTCCCATTCATCGACACCGACACCACCTGACTCTCCTATACCTCCTCCTCCTCCTTCGCCACCACCAGCTCATGAGTTGGACCCTGCTACTATTGCATTGGCTACCTTGCTGACAAGCCAACTGAGGGATGTGATTCCCGATATGATGAACCGAATCAACAGAAACAACAGTAACAACATTGCCAACTCATCTGGAGAGGACAGTGAAAACACCAATAACCAACAGGACTACTCCTACAATAACTTTGAAGGATGCAAGCCACCAGTATTCAGTGGCAACGAGGAAGCTGTTGGCTTGATCCAATGGATTGAGAAAATGGAAACTACTCTCGAAATTAGCGGTTGTCCTAGCCAACATCGAGTGAGATATGCTGCAAGATCGTTTGAGAAACGAGCATTAACCTGGTGGAATGCCCAAGTTCAAACCAGAGGAAGAGACGAGGCATTGGCGATGCCTTGGGAGGATTTCAAGAGTCTGTTGAGGGGCGAGTTCTACCCGATGTAACATCAGTGCTGGAAACGTCACCGGAACAGTGATCTGAACAGTAAAACGAACAGTGAATCAGGTACCCATCTCAGTTATCATTCTTATATCAATTGTCAATCACATGATATCATAGCACAGTTCAGATGTAATTCAGAAACGAAACTCAGAACTATGGTTCATCAGTCAAATAATTATCTGGCATTACAGAACCATCATGTGATTATGTGTTAGGATTTTATTACGTGTAAACGTATGTGAGACTTTATAGAACAAAACAACACTGATGTCGTTACGTGAATGCTAGATTGACGGATTATTCGTATAGGTGACGATCTGTATGAATATATCTGAAAATTTAACGTTCCGACTGATGTCCAATAACTAGAAAACCATATTGAAAAGTGTAGTTGTTGTCATATTTGATCGGGTGACGATTCGAACAAATACGCGCGATGACTGCGCGATTCGATTTAAACGTCAATTAAATATTTTTGAAACTTTAAAATAGAAAAAAGATATTTAGTTAATTTACTAGGAATAACCTCCCAAAATAGTTTTATAAATCTTATTTTAAAACCGAGTCGTTTCGTTACGAAAACGACGAGAAACCGACGCTTCTACGCGAAACCACGCGAAACCGAACGAACCTGAACGAACCCAAGTATTTTTCTACCATTTAATGTGGCTTTTAATGCCAAACCAACCCCCACAAACCAGCCAACACCCCCTCTCTCTCAAGAAATTCGGCCCTTTCTCTCTCTAGTTTCTCTCTCTAGGATTTCAAGCCCTAACATCACCATTTCTTCATGAAATCTTGAGTTTTTGGTATCTAAACGACAATCTAGTCTTAAACCTTGATTTTTGGGGCGGCACTATGGAAGAATTCGATTGGCCGAATGAGCCAGCCTAGGTCATCGAATGAGCCCTCCCCCTGATTTGGTTCGGCCGAATAAGCCCACTCCTTCGCCAGCCAACTCCTTCGCCAACCAGGACTTTCGGTCGGCCCTCCTTCGCCCAAACCAGGGACCTATTCGACCCTAGTCATTCAAGCCATGCATCATTCGCCCATGCCTCTTTCGGTCGGGACTTAACTTATTCGGCTAAGCCTACTTCGGCTCATGACTTTTTCAGCCGGCTCTCTTTCTGCCAGAAGCCAACCGAATGGGATTATTATTCGGCCAACATACCTGTTTTGGCCCAATACCTAATTCGACCGGCCCAATTCATTCGGACTAGGTAGCCATTCGATCGGCCCAGGTTACCTTTGGCACTCTTTCGGCCTAAATGCCCATTCGGTCAGCCCAAGTAGTTCGGCCCAAGTTGGCACGACCCATGATTATTTAATCTAAATCGATTCGGATTGGGTGGTTACGCATGGGATCGAGTGGCTAGATTGCATGCATGGGAGTTTAATTGAGTGCATGTTTGTGCATGCAAAAATTTGTATGTATGTGCATGCATTAGTGTGTGTGCGCATGCGAAATTGTATGTATGTACATGCATTTGTGTGTCTGTGCATGGAATCATATATACTAAAACCTTACAAAAGATGAACAAGGGTAGTGAACATAGATTTGGGAACACGACATTTGGGAAAAATCATATAGATCAAAAGGGTAACCTAATGGTTCAAAGATTGATTTAAATATTATCAACTAAACCTTGGAGAAAAGTCATAATATCTGTAACTAGCCTAGACGATTCACTTGAATTATCTAAGCCACTTTATTCAAAGAGATGGATCAATAACTATTCGGAAATCAAAAAGACTAGAAATGGGCTGTGGTTGGCCCAATGGGCTTAAACTAAGCCCATCACATGTTAAATAGTCTATATTTAAATTAATTATGTTTTGGAATAAAAGAAATTAAACTGTTAAAATTATTAAATTACGTTAAACAATGTTTTCTAATTAACTAACACAAGATGTTAACTTAAAGTGAGTTAAATTAGAATCAATTAGAATTAAGAACTTGTGATAATGAGTTAAGGGATTTGGGTTACTAATGGGTAATAAGTTAGACTACATTAGATGAAATCGTAGAAGCACATTAGTTACATGGGACACTTAGTTGCACACCGAGACCAAACCCTAGATACGACGTCTATTATAAATACTTATCGTATTCGACTTCGTTTTAAAACAACTCCAGAACCGAAGATACATAGACTACAACGACGAGCGCGCATTTTGCGGTAACTCAATACAGAGCAACACAGGTGAGTTCATTTCCCCTTTTCTAAACATTTTTGTTTTAAAACGAGGGGCTGAGAAGCATGCGTAAACTGTTTTATTTAAATTGTTTACCTAAATCCTTTATTTATTATATGTTGTATATATGGATGCTTGTTTATAATCCTAAACTTCTGTCTGGGTAATTGCTATGCTGAATTAACTAACAAGTTAACTAAATTACTCTTATGAGCAATATTTAAATTCTAAAACTCTAAATAAACCCTTAGTGCATCAAGTTCAAATTCAAGAATCTAAATTCAAAGTGAAATCTAGAGAACCAAAGCTAAAGATCAAATGCAATGGAATCTAATCCAATGTGTGATCAGTAAATTAAGGATCCTACTCTTGAATCTATAATCATTGTGAAATCATGGAATTTAAAAGATCAAAATCAAAGGAATCAAGGGAATCATAACCGTGTGTGAATAAGTTAAATAATGAAATCATTACGATCTAATGAAATCATTAATACTTAAAGTAAGGTGAGTTGTCAGTTGTATGTAAATCGAGACCACGTGTAACACATGGAAAGTCCCGGCATAAATAGTAGACTCTTATAGTCAAGCTATATGGGTAATAACTTAAACTATCAAATGAAATCAAGGAAATCAAGAAGATCATAAAGAAAAGGATATCCTAAAGTCCCGACGCATACAGTAGACCAGTAGGTCAAGCTGATATGGGCATATCATTAAAATCCCGGCACACACAGGTAGACTCCTTGTGAGTCATGCCTGATAGGGGTCACGTTTGAGAGGGTACAACTTGGACAACCACCAACAACTAAGTCTAATTTATTGAGTCAAACAGGGCCCAATCATTATGTCTTAGTTGTAATTAAATGATTAGTTATTAATTTAATTAACCATTTAATATGATGTTTCTACAATCGTTTGGGAAATCATGAGGACATCGTGAGCCCAGAGAATCAAAGGTATTTCAAATTGTAAAAATCAAACTTTTAACATAGAAGTGGGTGTAGGTAAGAATGTTTAGTTATCATTAACACCAATGTCCTATGTGGCTTAGTATGTGGTGGGATGGCGTATGGGCGGTTTGTAGGCTCGACTTAGAGGTATGCCCTATACATAAGCATACCGAGCTGGATGATACAGGTGATGTTAATAAGGTTAAGGTTTTACCTAAAAGGTTCGCAAAGCTATTTTTCAACAACTAAACTATATGAACTCAGCAACCATGTGTTGACTTGATCTTTTTGCATGACTTCTCAGGTGACGAACATGTCAATTAAGAAGTCATTACTTTTGGACTAAGACTTTCAGATAGAAGACTTAGTATTTTGGACTTGCATACTCTTGGAAACATCATTATACAATATATTTTGTATATCTTGTGTAAATACAAGATAGAAATTTATGATGTTGATGGTAGATTTACATTGTTAAATTATAAACAATACTGATGTAATTTAACTTTGTAATTCTATTCTATTTGGCATTTCTCATTTATATCATGTGCAATATAAACAATCTGATCATCACGATTATCACTCACGATATCGCGCCCCAGGAACCTTCCGCCCGACGGGGAATCCGATCCAACCCCGCCGGCTCGGGGTGTGACACATTGGTATTAGAGCCATGGTTATAGAGAAATACAGGTCACTTAATTAAATGGTTTGGCTTAGACTATAACCTAGGGACCCTGCATGTAGAGAACACAGGACTTAAGACTTTATTGCATTGTGTCTTCTGCATTCGATCATTGCACTAACCAATATTCTTTTGGATATGATCAGAATGCCGCCACGAAGACAACCTCCCCTGTTGACATCACCACAAGACCTACACACTCCTCTACGCCATCACCTGCTGATTCACCTCCACCTCCTCCTCCACACTCTCCACCTCCAAACCGTAGCCCAACTAGAGCACTGGATCCTACCACCATTTCTTTAGCAACACTGCTGAGCAATCAACTGACTAATCAGCTGAAAGAGGTGATACTGGAGATGCTCAACCGTCTCCGGAATGACAGCACCAATACTGGAAACTCATCTGGGGAAGCCAGTGGTAATACGGGCGGTACCTCTCATTACTCCTACAAATCTTTTGTAGGATGTAAACCCCCTAGCTTTAGCGGGAACGAAGGAGCCGTTGGATTAATCCAATGGATTGAAAAAATTGAGACTACTCTGGACCTCTGCAGTTGTCCAGAGCACCACAAAGTTCGCTACTCTGCTGGAACATCTAACAAGCGAGCTTTGACTTGGTGGAACGGCCAAATCAATGCAAGGGGAAGAGAGGAAGCAATGTCAATGACCTGGGAAGATTTCAAGACTCTACTGCAAACCGAGTTCTGCCCCAAGAATGAACTGCTTAAGCTGGAGGTTGAGCTATCAAACCATGTGATGAAAGGGGCAGATCACATGGGGTATACGACTCGTTATCACGAGTTGGTTGCTTTGGTGCCAGACATGGTACCAACTTTGGAGAAAAGGATAGACAGATATGTAGGTGGACTCCCCGCCTGCATTCAGGGTTTAGTTGTTGCTGCAAACCCTGTTACTGTGGAATCTGCTGTGAGTTTGTCTGGGAAACTCACTGATCTTATGGTAGCCTCGGGAGTACAAAAGAAAGAGGCTGACACTTGCAAGCGAAAGGAAGAATCTTCCAAGAAGCCTCATCACCACCAACACCAGAAGAAGAAGCAGAAGACCCTGAAAAACTACACCCTGGCTACTCCCCTCAATCAAGTAGCCGTGGCACCTCAAGATGTGCACAAGAAACAGTACACTGGCCCACACCCTGCCGTCACTGCACGGGATGTGGAAGAAAAGGACACTGGGTCCATAATTGCAGGATGACTCAAAATCAAGCAGTCAACAATGCTACTTTAGCTCTCACTCCACCCAACAACCAGAACAACGGTGGATGCTATAACTGTGGTGAACAGGGCCACTTTGCAAAGAACTACCCGAAGAAGGCACAACCGGCAGTTCAAGCACCCCGTGGAAGACCTTTTGTCATAGGAGCTCCAGCTGCACGCCAAGACCTGAATATGGTCACTGGTACATTTCTCTTACATGAATTTTATGCATCTGTTCTATTTGACACTGGTGCGGATTAGAGTTTTATCTCTGCCGATTTTGCATGCCAACTAGATTCTATAGAGGAACAATTAGACTCCCCTTATATCATAGAAGTAGCTAATGGAAAACAGATCACAGTTAGTACAGTATACAGGAATTGCCCATTGACACTTAATGGTCATACATTTGCAATCGATTTGATACCGATGGAGTTGGGTAGTTTCGACATCATTGATGGAATGGATTGGCTTTCTTCTAACCGAGTGGAAGTCATCTGTTCTGAGAAGGTGCTTCGAGTTCCATTGCCAGATGATCGTGTATTGGAAGTCAGAGGGGATCAAGCAAAACGAAGTGTCAAAATCATTTCTTGCATAAAGGCGCGTAAGTGTTTACAGAAGCAGTGCGTAGCTTTCCTAGCTCATGTGGTGGAAAAGAAGAAGGACAAGAAAAAGATACAAGACGTACCTGTAGTAAAAGAGTATCCGGAAGTATTTCCTGAAGACCTACCAGGTTTGCCACCTGCGCGACCGGTAGAATTCCGAATTGACTTAGTTCCTGGAGCAACTCCTGTTGCTAAGTCTCCTTGCATGTTAGCACCTTCGAGATGCAGGAATTGTTGAACCAGTTACAGGAGTTACTGGATAAAGGTTTCATCAGACCGAGCCACTCACCTTGGGGAGCTCCGGTCTTGTTCGTGAAAAAGAAAGATGGATCGTTTCGAATGTGCGTCGACTATCGAGAGCTGAACAAGTTGACTATCAAGAATCGGTATCCATTGCCGAGGATTGATGACATGTTTGATCAGTTGAAAGGAGCTCAGTATTTCTCGAAGATCGATCTACGGTCCGGGTATCATCAACTTAGAGTTCAAGACGAAGATAAACCGAAGACGGCCTTCCGATCCAGATACGGGCATTACGAATTCATGGTGATGCCTTTCGGATTGACGAATGCACCAGCGGTTTTCATGGATCTCATGAACCGAGTGTGCAAGCCGTATCTGGATCAGTTTGTCATTGTCTTTATTGATGACGTACTGATTTATTCCAAGAGCAAAACAGAGCACGAGCAACATCTCAGGAAGATCTTGGAGCTGTTGAAAGAACAGAAACTTTATGCCAAATTCTCTAAATGTGAATTCTGGCTAAGAGAAGTTCAATTTCTGGGTCACGTACTCAACAGTGAGGGAATACACGTAGATCCCGCCAAGATTGAAGCGATAAAGAATTGGGACACTCCGAAGACACCGACAGAGATACGGTCTTTTCTGGGATTGGCAGGTTATTATAGAAGGTTTATCTCAAACTTTTCTAAGATAGCCTTGCCTCTCACTAAACTAACTCAGAAAAGTGAACCGTTCGTCTGGGAGCGGAAACAAGAAGATGCTTTTCAGACATTGAAACATAAATTGTGTGATGCTCCAATTCTATCTCTCCCAGAAGGATGTGATGACTTTGTTGTTTATTGTGATGCATCCCATCAGGGACTTGGTTGCGTACTGATGCAACGGGACAAAGTTTTCACTTAGGCATCAAGAAAGTTGAAAGTTCATGAGAAGAACTATACTACTCATGATCTTGAACTGGGAGCTGTAATTTTCGCATTGAAGATTTGGAGACATTATTTATATGGCACCAAGTGTACCATATTTACTTATCACAAGAGTCTGCAGCACATCTTTTATCAGAAGGAGCTCAACATGCGATAGCGTCGTTGGGTTGAACTTCTGAATGATTACGACTGTGTAATCAAGTACCATCCGGGAAAGGCGAATGTTGTAGCGGATGCCTTGAGCCGGAAGGAACGGGTCAAACCCTTGCGTGTCAGAGCATTGGGAATTATTGTGCAGACAAGCCTACGAGACAAGATAATTCAAGCACAGCAAGAATCAGTTGACCGTGGAAATCTGAAGAAAGAACTCGACTGCGGAGCAGAGAAACAGTTTGACACTAAGCCTGATGGAATGATCTACTACAGGGAACGTATATGGATTCCTGCGGTAGACGAATTGACGAAACTTATCTTCGATGAGGCACACAAGACTAAATACTCTATTCATCCCGGCGCTGATAAGATGTACCAAGACTAGCGTGGATTTTATTGGTGGCTGGGAATGAAGAAAGACATAGCCGAGTACGTCGGTCGATGTCTAACGTGTGCGAAGGTAAAGGCGAAACACCAAAGACCGTCTGGTTTACTGGAACAGCCTGAGATTCCACTCTGGAAGTGGGAACAAATAGCTATGGACTTCATTACCAAGCTACCCCGCACTTCCGGTGGTCATGATACGATTTGGGTGATTATTGACCGTTTGACAAAATCTGCTCATTTCTTGCCAATGCGTGAGACCTTCACGATGGATAGAGTGGCGAGATTGTACATCAATGAGATGGTGGTATGCCACGGTGTGCCATTGTCTATTATTTCGGAAAGAGACAGCAGATTTACATCCAGGTTCTGGCAATCATTGCAGAAATCTATAAGGACACAGTTAAATCTGAGTGCAGCTTACCATCCGCAAACGGATGGTCAAAGCGAACGTACAATTTAGACTCTGGAGGGCATGTTAAGGACCTGTGTGTTGGATTTAGGTGGGAATTGGAATTCTCATTTGCCACTGATTGAATTCTCCTACAACAACAGTTATCATAGTAGCATCGGATGTGCACCGTTCGAGGCTTTGTATGGTCGGAAATGCCGATCACCTATCTGTTGGACTGAAGTTGGAGATAACCGTATAACCGGGCCAGAGCTTATTCAGGAAACTACAGATAAGATTGCCCAGATTCAACGAAGACTACAAGCTACAAGGAGCAGACAAAAGAGCTACGCGGACAAACGGCGCAAGCTGTTGGAATTTCAAGTGGGAGACCGCGTCATGCAGAAAGTATCCCCTTGGAAAGGTGTAGTACGTTTTGGAAAGAAAGGGAAATTAGCACCGCGATACGTGGGACCGTTCTAAATCATCGAACGTATTGGCCCGGTGGTGTATAGACTGAGACTACCAGATGAACTCAGTGGTGTGCATGACGTGTTTCACGTCTCAATTTTAAAGAAATGCCTTGCTGACAAATACCTCGTCATGCCAATCGAAGAAATTCAAGTAGATGAGCAGTTACACTTTATTGAAGAACCTTTAGAGATTATGGATCGGAAAGTTAAACAACTGAGGCGAAGCCGTATTCCGATTGTAAAGGTTCGGTGGAACTCAAAGCGCGGACCCAAGTTTACTTAGGAACGTGAAGATCCCATGAAGTCAAAGTATCCCCAACTGTTTGAAGAGAAAGCCGTACCTGAAAACAATTCTTAAATTTCGGGACGAAATTTCTCTAACAAGGGGAAACTGTAACATCAATGCCAGAAACGTCATCGGAACAGTGTTCTGAACAGTAAAACAAACAGTGAATCAGGTACCCATCTTAGTTATCAATCATATATCATTTGTCATTACATGATATCATAGCACAGTTCAGATGTAATTCAGAAACGAAACTCAGAACTATGGTTCATCAGTCAGATAATTATCTGGCTTTACAGAACCATCATGTGATTATGTGTTAGGATTTTATTACGTATAAACGTATGTGAGACTTTATAGAACAAAACAACACGGATGTCGTTACGTGAATGCTAGATTGACGGATTATTCGTATAGGTGACGATCTGTACGAATATATCTGAAAGATTAACGTTTCGACTGATGTCCAATAACTAGAAAACCATATTGAAAAGTGTAGCTGTTGTCGTATTTGATCGGGTGACGATTCGAACAAATACGCGCGATGACTGCACGATTCGATTTAAACGTCAATTAAATATTTTTGAAAATTTAAAATAGACAAAAGATATTTAGTTAATTTACAAGGAATAACCTCCCAAAATAGTTTGATAAATCTTATTTTAAAACCGAGTCGTTTTATTACGAAAACGACGAGAAACCGACGCTTATACGCGAAACCACGCGAAACCGAACGAACCCGAGTATTTTTCTACCATTTAATGTGGCTTTTAATGCCAAACCAACCCCCACCAACCAGCCAACACCCCCTCTCTCTCATGAAATTCGGCCCTTTCTCTCTCTAGGATTTCAAGCCCTAACATCACCATTTCTTCATGAAATCTTGAGTTTTTGGTGTCTAAATGACCACCATCACTTGTAGATCATAGAAGTACAGAGGATCCAAGCTTATACCCACCAGATTTGAGGTAAAACTCGATTTTTAGTTCGATTTCTAGGGTTTTTGGAACCCTTTGGATCGGTCACACTACAAGCCGATTCTAACCCATTTCGAACCATTGGAAACACCCCCTCACCACTTAGAATCATGTAGTAACAAAGAGGTACGACAATCTAGTCTTAAACCTTGGTTTTTGGGGCGGCACAATGGAAGAATCCGATTGGCCGAATGAGCCAGCCCAGGTCATCGATTGAGCCCTCCCCCTGATTTGGTTCGGCCGAATGAGCCCACTCGTTCGCCAGCCAACTCCTTCGCCAACCAGGACCTTCGGTCGGCCCTCCTTCGCCCAAACTATGGACCTATTTGACCCTAGTCATTCGAGCCATGCCTCATTCGCCCATGCCTCATTCGGTCGGGACTTAACTAATTCGGCTAAGCCTACTTCGGCTCATGACTTTTTCAGTCGGCACTCTTTCGGCCAGAAGCCAACCTAATGGGATTATTATTCGGCCAACATACATGCTTTGGCCCAAGACCTCATTCTACCGGCCCAATTCATTCGGACTAGGTAGCCATTCGATCGACCCAGGTTACCGTTGGCACTCTTTCGGCTTAAATGCCCATTCGGTCAGCCCAAGTAGTTCGGCCCAAGTTGGCACGGCCCATGATTATTTAATCTAAATCGATTCGGATTGGGTGGTTACGTATGGGATCGAGTGGCTAGATTTCATGCATGGGAGTTTAATTGAGTGCATGTGTGTGCATGCATTAGTGTGTGTGTGCATGCCAAATTGTATGTATGTACATGCATTTGTGTGTCTGTGCATGGAATCATATATACTAAAACCTTACAAAAGATGAACAAGGGTAGTGAACATAGATTTAGGATCACGACATTTGGGAAAAATCTTAAAGATCAAAAGGATAACCTAATGGTTCAAAGATTGATTTAAATATTATCAACTAAACCTTGGAGAAAAGTCATAATATCTGTAACTAGCCTAGATGATTCACTTGAATTATCTAAGCCGCGTTATTCAAAGAGATGGATCAATAACTATGCGGAAATCAAAAAGACTAGAAATGGGCCGTGGTTGGCCCAATGGGCCTAACCTAAGCCCATCACATGTTAAATAGTCTTTATTTAAATTAATTATGTTTTGGAATAAAAGAAATTAAACTGTTAAATTTATTAAATTACATTAAACAAGGTTTTCTAATTAATTAACCCAAGATGTTAACTTAAAGTGAGTTAAATTAGAAACAATATGAATTAAGAACTTGTGATAATGAGTTAAGGGATTTGGGTTACTAATGGGTAATAAGTTAGACTAAATTAGATGAAATCGTAGAAGCACATTAGTAACATAGGACACTTAGTTGCACACCGAGACCAAACCCTAGATACGACGTCTATTATAAATACTTATCGTATTCGACTTCGTTTAAAACAACTCAGGAACCGAAGATACATAGACTACAACAACGAGCACGCATTTTGCGGTAACTCAATACAGAGCAACACAGGTGAGTTCATTGCCCCTTTTCTAAACATTTTTGTTTTAAAACGAGGGGCTGAGAAGCATGCGTAAACTGTTTTATTTAAATTGTTTACCTAAATCCTTTATTTATTATATGTTGTATATATGGATGCTTGTTTATAATCCTAAACTTCTGTCTGGGTAATTGCTATGCCGAATTAACTAACAAGTTAAATAAATTACTCTTATGAGCAATATTTAAATTCTAAAACTCTAAATAAACCCTTAGTGCATCAAGTTCAAATTCAAGAATCTAAATTCAAAGTGAAATCTAGAGAACCAAAGCTAAAGATCAAATGTAATGGAATCTAATCCAATGTGTGATCAGTAAAATAAGGATCCTACTCTTGAATCTATAATCATTGTGAAATCATGGAATCTAAAAGATCAAAATCAAAGGAATCAAGGGAATCATAACCGTGTGTGAATCAATGAAATAATGAAATCATTAATACTTAAAGTAAGGTGAGTTGTCAGTTGTATGTAAATCGAGACCACGTGTAACACATGGAAAGTCCCGGCATAAATAGTAGACTCTTATAGTCAAGCTATATGGGTAATAACTTAAACTATCAAATCAAATCAAGGAAATCAAGAAGATCATAAAGCAAAGGATATCCTAAAGTCCCGACACATACAGTAGACCAGTAGGTCAAGCTGATATGGGCAGATCATTAAAATCCCGGCACACAAAGGTAGACTCCTTGTGAGTCATGCCTGATAGGGGTCACGTGTGAGAGGGTACAACTTGAACAACCACCAACAACTAAGACTAATTGATTGAGTCAAACAAGGCCCAATCATTATGTCTTAGTTGTAATTAAATGATTAGTTATTAATTTAATTAACCATTTAATATGATATTTGTCACACCCCGAGCCGGCGGGAATGGATCGGGTTTTCCCGTCGGGCGGAATGTTCCCGGGGCGCGATATCGTGAGTGATAATCGTGATGATCAGATTGTTTACGTGGCACATGATAAATATTGAGAAATGCTAACATGACATATAATATAGAATTACAAAGTTAAATTACACAGTACGTGTTCATAATTTAACTATGTAAATCTACTCCAAAAGAATCGTGCAGCTTCTATCTTGTAGCTGTACAAGATATGCAAAAGAGATTCACAATGCCATCAAAAGGTATGCATCCAAAAGTAAGCTAGGTTTTCTAAAAGTCATCTAGCTTAATCACTGATGCTTGATAACTAGACCTGTCCGTTACCTGAGAAAACATGCATTTAAACAAAGTCAACACTAGGTTGGTGAGTTCGTAAGTAAGTTAATTGAAAACCTTGATTCATGCACATGCACATTCACAATACTGATTTTGTTACTTGTATGTTGTTTGATCACCTGATTTCCCAATGGATCCTCAAAAGTTATATTCACAAATACTATATCATCCTAGTAGTGATGCTTATATATAGGGCATATGTAAGGGAACTAAGCCCTAGCCAACATCTCACCACACCACTACTAGAACTCCACATTACTTGCAATACAACTAATGATCTCCATTTCCATTTCACCCATGATTTCCCGGTATGTTTATCCCAATAATGAAAAGAGAGAGAGACATAATTGTCTCTGTTAACCATTCCTTATGGAATAGCCGGCATGTAAAATAACCCAATGAATAAAGTAAGAGACGTAATCATCTCTGTTAACTAATCCTTACGGATTAGCTGGTGTGTAAGATATCATCCTCGATATCTAGAGCGAAACTTAATAGTTTCTGTAGCTAATCATTACTGAGTAGCCCGACAGGTAAAATACCCAACCAATTGAATAAAGAGACATAATTGTCTCTGTTAGCTATTCCTTACGGATTAGCTCGGCGTGTAAGACATCATGCGCGATATCTAGAGCGAGACCTAGCAGTCTCTGTGACTGTCAGTACTAACCAGTCCGGCGTGTAAAATGTCATACTCGATACCTACGTAGGAACATAATAGTCCCTGTAGCTGTCACCCCTGTCCAGCCCGGTGTGTATAGTGTCCTACTCATGTTTCCTAGTTTGAGACATAATAGTCTCAGTAGCTGTCATTACTGACCAGCCCGACGTGTAAGATATTCCTCCACTATATCTATTGGAATGAATACGTTTCCTAGATTTTATGAATGTTATCAAATAGAATGATAGCACCTCTCGTGCCCGGTGTGACTTCGTTTGATTACCCCAAGCCCTAGTGATTAATATTCGTGATTACCCGACTGATCTATGGTTGTGTAACTGTCATCATATGACAGTTATAAGATGTGCTCTAAATAGAGTCTTAAATAATAATGATAGTATGTGTGGGGAAGGCCATCCCGAAAGCGTGTGCTCATAATATCCTCCTCGATATCACAAGTAATTGTCTCAACTGTTATCTCGATGTTGAGTGTTCTAACTAACTTGAACAGAGTGTTGTAAGAACATGTCTTATACACAATGTTAGTAATGTGTGAATGATCTTGTTATCATGAAGTTACATTATCATGATTATCATTCTTGTTACTTGTAATTGTTATTGGCATGTTATCCCTTGGTTTTCCCCGTTGTTCTATCGTGTAAGAACAATAAACAGTTGTAAGATATAATCTTGACAACTTGTATTATTCTAGTGCATATATGTGTCAGGAAGCTATAATGGTATGTATCTTCCTAATTGTCTCAAGTATGATAATATCAAACAAGCAAGCATGTAATGATAAACGATAATAAAGATAAACAATTATTATCTAAATCATGATTTAAGCAATATGTTAATAGAAACTTTTAAGTAAATAAAAGTTTAGCATGTTTCTCAGCCCCGAGCGTTGACATCAGTAAAGATTAAGAAAAGGGGCATATGAACTCACCTTGATGTTGTAGGGTTGACTTAGCTTAACAGGAAGAATGCACGTGCTCTTTATTGATTTTGTGGTAGTTTTCACAATCCTGTATTGATTTCATGTTGTAATTGCCTCATAAGTATCGAATTATCGTAATTTGTGTGAGTGTAGGTGTTAACCCTAAAGTTGGTTAACACTTGTGAGTCTCAGTCCTTATTCGGCCCCGTTTACTTGGTTTGATTCATTTGACCTAACACTCAAAATCATTTGTTAATTCATTCAAACCCATTGTATTAGGTGTTGTGAATTGAAGTCCACAACCTTGTCAACTTGTAATAACTTAGTTTGGTAATCTAGTGCATGTTATCATAGTTACCTAGTTAGATTTCTTGTCACCTTTGTAATTACTTGTGATTATCATGATTCTATAATCTCTAATCCGATTAACCTTTTGAAATTTGTTTAATTGTTTTGATAACCAAGTGACCGAATGGGTGTGTTAACCAACTTGACCACCATATCAACTTGAATTAGATAGTTGGGCCATATACCAACCGCTTGGGCCGAATGAGTTGTTATTGGGCCAAGATAAACTCATGGCCCAATCTAATTGTGTGGGCCGAACAATCCCATTGGGCCGAATACTTTATGGACCGAATACTTTATGGGCCGAATGACTTGGACTAAACAATTCTAAGGGCCGAAGTAGTGTAGTGGGCCAGAAGCTAGTGTAGGCTGAACAAGAAAAATGAGCCCACTGAAATGGGCTGAGTCTGTTGCTTTCTGTGTGGGCCAGATCACGCAAAATGGGCCGGTTGTGAGCTGGCTTTGGGCCAATCAGCCTCGTGGGCTGCTAACTGATCTCGGCCAAGGGAAAAAGAAGAAAAGGTTCGGCACTTATGTACATGTTCCAGTCAGCAAGGTTCGGTCTTGGTAGTAGGGTTCGGCACTATGATGGTCAGATGGTTCGGCTGAGCAGCAGTAGAGTTCGTCTCAACAAGGTTCGTGACCCATGGTTCGGTGCTGAAGTGGTTTGGCCAGAAGGTTCGTGGGTCTATGTATCCATGCATGGTTCGGCAAGTAGGGAAGAAGATTCGTTGACCATGGGATGGGTTCGGCTTCATGATGGTCTTATACTAACAGGTTCGCCTAGAATGGTTTGGTACATGGTAGGTTCGTGGTCCAACCAGGCACAAGGTTCGTCCCCTTTCAGGTACAAGGGTTCGGCTGCCATTGCTGTCCAGCGAACCCAAGGTTCGTTCAGTTGGGTTCCGACCAAACCACCTCCACACGAACCTGTAGCTAACCCTCATCACCTCCCTCTAACCTGTTGATTTTTTTGCGGTCGCTCCCATGTTAATAACCAACCCTAATGAGTTCAGTGAGTGTAGAGGTTGTGGAGATGAGCCTAAAACTGGTTTTTGAGTGTGGATCGAACAATGAGTTTGAGAAAACCCTAATTCCCGAAACTTTCTCTTGGTCATACCTTGAATTCAGCTGAGTAAATGCTTAGATCTGCTGTACTTTATTGTAGAGGAGATCGAGGGCTACGCGTGGACACCAAGAACGCCCAAATCCATCCACAAACGAGTGAAATATGAAGGATTTAAGGTGGAAAATGGTGGTGGAAGAGTGGTGGCCGGAAAAGTTAGGTAGAGAGAGAGTGAAAATGTAATAAATGAACAAATGGCCTCAACTTAGGCTTTAAATACCCCACGGGAGTTCGGGTTCGTTTCGGTTGCTCGGTTCGCGTTTTCGTCGCGTATCCGGGATTTTACGCGTAGTTCATTTGTAATGAATAAAAGAAGTTAATTTAAATATTTTGATGAGTTTCAAAAGTGTAAAATGTTATCTATTTTGGTCTATTAATTTATTTTCGTTCGTGTCGTGTTTTCGTTTCCGTTTCGTTAGAAAACGTCACTTACGCGCGTTTTCGTACAGAGCGCTAACTGTAAGAACACGATCGTAAGTTTCACTTTCTGATTTGGTTTTCTACTTCCCAAGCATCATTTCAGAACGTTAAACTCACAGATATGTTTGTGTGAATCGTCACCCACGCAAACACACTGTCAGTTCGTTATTCTGAAACGAAACTGCAATTAAACTGTGAATTGTATTTCCTCATTGTCGGACTCAACTAGACATCTTTTGGGGATATCTTACACTTCGGGCTAATCAGTAATGATCAGCTACAATGACTATTAAGTCTTGCCCTAGATATCGTTGAGGGATATCTTACACGCCAGGCTAATCCGTAAGGAATAGCTAACAGAGACAATTACGTTTCTTTTTCGAGAATTGGGAATAAACATACCTAGGAATTTATGGGTGAAATAGAATGGGTATCCATAGTTGTATTACAAGTAGTATTGAATTCGGTCAAGCATGTGGTGGGATGGCGTCTGGGCGGGTTGTAGGCTCAACCCTTTCGTATGCCCTATATATAAGCATGCTTGGTTGCATGAAATACTATTTGTAAGTATAACTATGGAGAGGACATTGTATGAAACATGGGGAACAATTACCAATATAACTTGTGTGAAACATTGCGGACATGAATGACAACAAATCAACTGTTTTCAAATTATCAAACTTATGAACTCACCAACCTAGTGTTGACTTTGTTTAAATGCATGTTTTCTCAGGTGACGAACATGTTTAGTCACCAGCATTCAAGGATTAAGCTAGTGGACTTTAGAAGACCTAGCTTCATTTTGTGTCGAACATATTTTGGAATGACAAACAACGAATCATCTTTTGTAAATCTTGTGCATATACATCATAGGAACTCAATGATTCTTTTTGGATAGATTTACTTAGTTAAATTATGAACATAGCATTGTAATTTCACTTTGTAATTCTATATCATATGCCATGTTAGCATTTCTCATTAAATATCATGTGCCATGTAAAAAATCTGATCATTTCGATTATCAAACGATATCGCACCCCGAGAACCTTCCTCCCGACGGGAAAGTCGATCCAGCCCGCCGGATCGGGGTATGACAATACTGTTTGCCATATGTCCACTCTTTCTAAGGTCAGAGCATTGACAAACAGACATTTTCTAAGGACACAACCGTCCCAAGTGAGCCCACATCCACCTCCTCTTCCACACATGTTAAGGTATCATCCAAAAGAAAGACATCCACTAAAGCCCCTAAGACTAAAAAGTTCATAAAGACTGTTCAGGCAGATGAGATCCCTGAATAAGTCCCTGTCCCCACTGGACAAGCAGATCCATCTGTTTTATCCTCATAGGTGGATCCTGAATCTCAGGCCCATCCAACTCTTCATCAATCCTCTCAACAGGATGATGTTGTAATCCAAAGGGATTCCCCACAAACCACTGAAGGTGCGTGCATTTCTTGACTTATTTAGTCAACCACTACAACTACAAGGTGAGTTCATATGCCCCTTTTCTAATCTTTTGATTTTAAATGCGGGGCTGAGAAACATGCTAACTCTTTTATTTATTAAAAGTTTTAGTACATTATTTCAAATATCATGAGAATTAGACAATAAAGGTTTCATCTTTATTATCACGCTTATATCAAGATCAATGGGTATGCTTGCAATAACAACAATGAGAATCAAGGATGTTTCATGATAACATAACTTCATGAATTCATCCAAACTTTTAAATAACATAAGTGAAATAAGATTTGATCTTATAACACTTTTTTGTTCACAATGAAATAACAATTAGATAACATGAGAAAATTACAAGTGATAACAAGAACGATAATCATGATAAGTTAATTTCATGAGGATGATATCATTCACCACATCTACTAACATCGTGTAATAAGACAAGATCTTATAACATTTTGTTCAAGGCTATGAGAACACATAACACTAAGAACAGATGACACTGAGATGATAACAATGGGAGAACACAACAACAACTAATTACTATTAAGACTGTATATATTATATCACAACAATCATGTGTTCATGTGTACATGTTCAGTCGTAAGTCCCTTCAAAAAAATGCTTACCATTGATTTAATGCGACTAAACCGACGATAGTGTAATGGTACCATGGGTCTGACAAACCGCCGGAGAGTGAGGTCGGTACGTTAATCGTAACATATTCATTGGTCGGTATCGTATGACCGGTAACAGGGTTGCATCAGTCATGTTTGGTAAATGACACATGGTGATATTAATCTTCAGACACTGATTGTAATTAAATCCTTCGTTTCTATTAACTGGTAGACTGAGGAATTGACTTTCTCTCATGTCATGTTACTGGTAATAGTTTCGTTGCAGGCACTGAGATTACAAATGAGATAGAGGTAAATTGGATGCATTGTGGTCTGATTACGTGAGGACCACAATGGATCCAATTTAGGCTCTACACATTAAATATTATGAACAATAACAATGAATTAACTATCACTTCTATTATTGGAATCGAATTAGAGATAATTCTACAATTGAGAGAAACTAATAAGGAAAAGATTATATTAATCTATTTTCCTTAAAACATTAAGGGGTTTCAATAACTTAGGTCATGTTAATATAATCCCTTCAAACACTCTTACTCTATACATATAACACTGTGGGATGAGAACACATCATATGGGATTAACAGGTTGGATATCAAATGAGACAAACACATGTGAGATGAACATGGGTATCCGTAGTTGCATTATCAGTGGTATTCAATTCAGTCAATTGTGTGGTGGGCTGGCGGCTTCATTCGTGATACGTATGCCTTATATATAAGCATGCTTGATTTGGATGATACACTATTTGTATATGTAACTATGGAGAGGACTTGGTTGTGAGACAAGATAAGAAAATATCAACAAGACTTGTGTGTGACACTATGACTTGTGAATGACAACTACAAGTGTTTTCAATTACTTAAACTTATGAACTCACCAACCTAGTGTTGACTTTGGTAATAAATGTTTCCTTAGGTGATGAACATGTTTAGTCACCAGACATCATGACATAAGCTAGTTGGACTTTATAGAGGACCAGTAGCTAGATCATCTTTTGTAAATCTTGTGCAGATACAAGATAGAAACTCTATGATTCTTTTTGGGTAGATTTACTTAGTTAAATTATAAACACAACTTGTGTAATTTAACTTTGTAATTCTATGTCAATGTCATGTTAGCATTTCTCATTATACATCATGTGTCATGTAAAAAATTTGATCATTCTGATTATCACACGATATCGCGCCTCGAGATCCTTCCGCCCGACGAGAAAGTCTATCCAGCCCGCCGGCTTGGCTTGTGACAAACAGTTCTGTACATGATTCTACTGTACAACCTACTATTCCGAGCTACTGTTCGGGCACTGATGTTACACTGGTTAATACTTAAAGTTATTATCTTTTTCATTTGTATTAAATGAATATTTGTAAATATTGTAACTTGTTTGAATATTGAATGAGAAGTGAATCTTGAATGTGGATGCTTAAATAATTAAACTTTAATGTAGCACCATGACCTTTTAAACAATTAAAATCATTGCCGGACATATTATACCGTCAATTGAGATGTGACATAACCTACCGAATAAATTTATAAAAAACCAAGATTGAATTTAGCTTGAAACATGAGTAAGCTAGAGCATATATTTTTTTCAAACACAAAAGATCACTTTACCAAACATATTATGCATTTACTGAATGCAAACACATACCAAGGTGACTCAGCCACGCTATCAAAAGAAAACTCACAAATAGAAAATACCACTTTCTCAGCCTAGATGAATTTTTTTTCTTTAGACGAGAGTCAAATCCATGACATCTCATATGAAAAGTTAAGTGGTTACCGAAAGACCAATTTTTCTTTGTTAACCATATCACTAAACCAAACAAAGCCTATTACAAAGACAAAAGTCATCGCTACAAGCTAGAATGATGATATACGACTGAATATTTTTCATATAATTTAGGAAATCTTTAATATTAGAAATTGAAGTATTAGAACTAAATCGAAAATATGTTGTCTCTGTAAATTAAAAAAATTTATTGTAAACTTTTAGAGCTTTATTTTTTTATTTTTTAATTTAAAAATATTAAGGCTAAAGCAACGACAAATCATCGTTATACACGTATGTTGATGCATTTTCTGTGTGAAAGCTGCATTTACTGTGTGAACCTCGCTTGTTGTATATGAAATCACAGTCTTTTGTATATGATTAAGAGTTCGGCTAAAGATCCAAGAAGGTTCGGCTATGATAGATGACTAAAAGGTTTGGTGCTCACTTGGTTTAAGGTTTGGCAAACCTATTGGCAAACCTATAGGTTTGGGAAACCTTTTGGCAAACCTATTGGCAAACGTTTGGCAAACCTTTGGCAAACCTTTGGCAAACCTATTGAAACCTATATATAGGTAGACTTGGAAGACTTGGTGGACTTAGAGCTCCCAATTCACACACACAAAGTCAAATTCTCTCTCAAGCTGAAGATCAAAACTCTCTTCATCTTTGTTTTTTTTTATCGTTCAAGTGTTGTATTTTCACGTTTATTGTTTGTAAACACTTGGATATCAATGAAAAATTCAGATTCATGATCTATTACATTGTCATTGTTGATTCAAATCTAGTTGTAAACGGATTCCGCACGTTTATGATCGAATCGTAGAATTTCGTGATCGATTCTTCAAATCTACAGTGGTATCAGAGCGTTAGGCTCGATTTTATGACTATTTGGACATCAATCTCAAGTAATTTGATCAGAAAATTCATCATCTTGGAGGTGTTCTTGAAGTTCTTCACGTTTTTGTCAACAAAAAGCCAGATCTACAAAAAATTATCAACTTTTTGCAAGTTTTGATCCGGTAGAAAGATGCGCCTCGAAAAAACGAAGATTTTGACTACTGATAGGCCTTCTAACCCCAAAAAATGAAGATTTTAGAGCCATTTTTGCGAAGTTCAGATCAGTTCGTTCGATCAGACGAACCTTAGAGACGAACCTACATAAGTTCGTGACAAATAGGTTCGTGAGAACCTTAGGTTCGTGAGAATTCAAAAGGTTTGTGAGAAATAGGTTCGTCAAAAACCTTCATAGGTTCATCAAAACCTTCATAGGTTCGTTTAAAACCTTCATAGGTTCGTGAAAACCTCAATAGGTTCGTGAAAACCTCAAAAGATTCGTGAAAAGGTTTGGGAGAACCTCCAATAGGTTTGTTCGAAGAGTTTTGCAAGAAATATACCATTTTTAAAGTTCAAGTAAACCTTGTTTATCTATTTTGGGCCTTTCGGATCATTTGGGATAGGTTTCAAGACCTAATTCGGACGTTAAGACAAGGTTTGAATGTTTTGTTTTAAGAGGTTAAATTTTGACGTTCTGAACATAAAAGTTAAATATGACATACAAGAATTGGAACGTGGAATGGTTGGCTAACAATGGACTTGCATTGGACAATTTGGACAATTATTCAAAATGGAGATCCACATTCGAAACGTTTATTGCTAAAGCGGATGAAAATTATTAGAAGTTATTGTACAATCAATACAAGAAACCATGTCTGAAATCAAAGGATAATTTTGGAACATCAAAACTGAATGAAGATCAAATGTCTTAATTTAATCAAGAAAGAGAATTGTGTGAACTGTTTTTGGTGATCATTTCTGAAGATATTAAGAAAACTCATTTTGAACAAATGCCACATTTATGTGTAAAGTGGAGTTTGTTACAACTTGCATATAACAATCATGTTGCAAAGAAGATCAAGGATGCTTATGATCGTCTTCTACCATTTATGCAAGAATTGAAATATTTTCAGTTTGATATTACTGATGGCCAAATCGTTGAGAAGTTTACGCAATTCTTACCTTATCGATGGAATGCTTTTGTTGAAAGAATGAAGGAAACAGAAGTTATTCATCATGTCACATTAATAAACTTCAAAGATGTGGTTGATAAAATGGAATCGGAGATAAGGAGAACCGGAAAATGGATTGTGAAAATTGTTGATTTCTCGTGGATTGAGGAACAAAGAAACATGTTAAAGGCAAGTATGAGTGCTGAGAAAGAAAAAGAAGATGTTGATGAAGGAAAGGAAGATGATCTGAAAACTGAAGATTGTATTGAGACAAGTGTGAATTTGAGGATGGAAGGTAGTGATGAAGAGAAGAGTGAGGATTCTTCAATGTCAGAATCTGATAAAACAATTGAACCTGAAACGTCTGAAGATAACAATCAGATGAGTGAAGTTGTAGATGAGAGATGTAATGTTACTGAAGACACACACATTTTTGATGATTCTGAAATCACAAGTGAGATGAAGAAATCTGAAGATGATGTTTTGAAGTCAAAGGATGAAACTTCATGTGTTGAAGTGGTGTCTACAGAGGATGAGAGTGTTTATGAGGTTGCCTCTGATGATTTGTCTGAAACAAATACCATTATTAGTGAAGATCATTGTCATACCATTTCAGATAAAGAGGTAAGTTCAGGTATGTTTTCTAAACTCTCGTGCTCTAAATGTTTAAATCTTAAGGGAAAGTCTCCAATTTGTGCTGATAACAACATTCCTCCGATCATTGAAGATTGTACTTTAGAGGAATATGATGAGGAGACATTGTACAGATATGGGTTGATGGATGTACATAAGGATTATGATGATTCTCACAATAATATCTTTGATGATGTAAAATCATGTGTTTCAAACTCTGCATCATCATCCAAAAAGAAAGTTTCTTTCAAAACCCCATTGGTTGAAATTAAAAAGTTTTCAAAGAATGAAAATAAGAATTTTTCAAAGCAAAATGGTTTTTCAAGTTCAAAACCTAAACGTCAAATTCAATCAAAATGGGTTGTGAAATCATCATGTGCATCAAACAAAGTGGAATCAAAGTGTGATACTTCAAAGTATTGGAACAAAGACAAGATTTCACTCAGTCCCACAAGATGTGAAAAGTTGAACTTTGAGTCTCCCACGTCAAGTGGTAAGAAGTCACATTTGACTCATATGGGTTCAACAAGTAATCAAAGATTGGTTTATGGTTCACCAGTGGTAAATCACCAAAACCATAGGTTTGTACAAAACTATTCTCCTAGGATTGTGGAGAGGAGAATATGTTTTGAGTGTGGAACAAGAGGGCATATCATTGCTAATTGTCCTTATCTGTGTGAGTTACAAGGACAAGATAGTAATGCCAAGTCTTGTGTCACAGAGGTTTCAAAGTTCATTCCTAAAAAACATAAAATGCCAAATCAAAACAAGGAAGAACTTGTGAAAGCCTCGGATGAAGAAAAGTTGAAACTTTCAAAACCTTTAATGACTAATTTGGTGTTTAACAACAATGTAGTGATTCAAGATAAGTATTATCTTAAGAATGCACTTGAACAAGAATAGTTGTGGATACCAAAAACAAACAAAGTTTCAAAGGAAACTTCATTAGTTTCAACTGGAAAATGGATTAAATTTCGGTATATGGATTTTCATGGAAAACTCAAGACCTCGAAGGCTTGGGTGACCAAAGCTATCTAATGGTTTGTGAGTGTGTGCAGGAGGATTTCAAGAGGACCTATCAATTGGAGGAGAGCTCATTGATAGTGGAACTTCCTGGCGTGTATTTGGTAAAATAGTTCTAATTTTTTAACTGTCATATTATTCTGGAGAACGTGACAGGCTTGGAATTACATTGCCATATTTTCTTGATGTTTTCAAGTCACATGGATCATAATGTTTTACAAAGATGGTAAATCATATCAGTTGTCAATTTTCCGGGAATTTTGATTTTTCTATATACTTATAAAATTCTAAAAATCAAAAAGATTTTCATTTTTAGCATTTTAGGGGGAGAAAATTAAAAAAAAAACAATATAAAATTAGAAAATTGAGAAATTGATCCGACCTTTGAGATATGATTGTACATTGTAATATTTGGAAGTTTACTTGGTTCATACAAGATCAAATACAAAGCGATCACAATGCACTCAGTATGATATGTTGGTAGGTCTTTCAATTTGTTGTGATTTATGTTGACTAATACCATAATCATTCTTTGTGGGATACATTACTTAGAACACAGTGTTCGATCTTTGTCCTCAGTGCGTGGCCATTTGCCTTAATCAATCAATCAATCAATCAACGTACTCAGTATATCCCACCATTAGCATGCTAAGGCAGGTTCTGAGGAGGGTGAGATGTAGACAGCCTTACCCCTACCCCATAGGGGTAGAGAGGCTGCTTCCAGTGAGACCCTCGGCTCATGATGCTTGATCAACCGTCCGAAACGATTTTAACGTTATTTTCACTGAATAAGTAAAATAACGTTAAAATTAGTGCAATTTTACTTTTGCCCCTCAAGAGCTGTCGACACATATATACCTTATATGTGCGCACCGCTAACGGGTTGCTAATTGTATTAGTACATATACTAGTTTGATCATGTGTTTTATTTTCAAAAGAAATTCTGAGTTCATTTTTCTTTTATTTTAGTTTAAAACATGGACATTCTCTGTGTATACTTACGTATCGATCTGATTGTTATGTTTTGGACATTCTGCTTTTATTTTCTTGGTTTGTTTAAAGCTTGGGCATTCTATGTGTATACTTAAGTATCAATCTGATTGCTAGGTTTTAAACTTAAATTATTTTTTGGTTCAATATCTTGGTTTCATCTGCGCATACGGAAGTATCAATCTTGTTACCGGATTTAGAACATTCTGTTTTATTTTACACTTTGTTATTTCACAAAAGATATTCTGCTTTATTTTTGCATGATCAAACAAATCAAGAATTTGAACTTATAATTTACAATGGCATCGCTGTTGGTTGATGTTTCATAAAGCGGGGACGTGTTCAAGTGAGTGGGGAACACAAAGTCTTATGATTGGTTTTCATTAATCCAAATTCACAACAAGTGATAAGACTTAAAGTGGATCCATATACTGGCAATCATCCTAGGCTTGTGCATCGAATAAATAAATATCATTAATAATCAACAAGTAACGCTGAGGTATGATTACAATACGATCTCATGTTTGGATCTTTCTCATCAAAAACATATTTATTTTTTAGTTAGAATACAAATTTTGTAGGATTCTAGGATATACAATTTTGCAATTCATAGCTTTAGGGGGAGTTTATTCAAATCATTGAAAAAATTCATAAAAATTTTCTTCTATTTTCTTTTAGATATCCGATGTGACTTACTAATTCTTTGTAAACACTATAATTGATTTACTGTTAATAAGTGACAAAGAGAAATTGGAATTGTGATGAGGCATCTAGTATGATCACATGTGAAGCAAAAGATTTAGTTTTGATTATGTATCAACTGATGCAGGTGATAAGGGTGATGAAAATCTGTGTGTTGAATATGTCACTGCAGTCCTCAGCAGATGAATCTTGACAAAGAAAGACATAAGATGGAGAGAGAGAGAGTATGAGATTAAGATTGAGAGGGTGAAGTAGAAACAAAGAGACTGATGTATTTTCTGTGTGAAAATATAACAGCTACAACTGAAGGGAAGTATGTTGACAGCAAGGATGTAAGGGAGTATGTTGATGTATATTTGTTCCCCGATGCACATAAAGTTTGAGCATATACAACAGCAAGGTTCAAGGAGGAGTATGTTGATGCATTTTCTGTGTGAAAGCTGCATTTACTGTGTGAACCTCGCTTGTTGTATATGAAATCACAGTCTTTTGTATATGATTAAGAGTTCGGCTAAAGATCCAAGAAGGTTTGGCTATGATAGATGACTAAAAGGTTTGGTCCTCACATGGTTTAAGGTTTGGCAAACCTATTGGCAAACCTATAGGTTTGGGAAACCTTTTGGCAAACCTATTGGCAAACCTTTGGCAAACCTATTGCAAACGTTTGGCAAACCTTTGGCAAACCTATTAAAACCTATATATAGGTAGACTTGGAAGACTTGGTGGACTTAGAGCTCACAATTCACACACACACAAAGTCAAATTCTCTCTCAAGCTCAAGATCAAGACTCTCTTCATCTTTGTTTTTTTTGATCATTCAAGTGTTGTATTTTCACGTTTATTGTTTGTAATCACTTGGATATCAATGAAGAATTCAGATTCATGATCTATTACATTGTCATTGTTGATTCAAATCTAGTTGTAAATGGATTCCGCACGTTTATGATCAAATCGTAGAATTTCGTGATCGATTCTTCAAATCTACAACGTATATTTTATTTCTATAATATTATGTAGTCTATAAATATGAATCAAACAAAGAATTAAAATTTGTTTCATTCAAAACAAAAAAAAAACGACAAATTAGTATATGATACAAGTTTGACGACAAACGAAACCGAAAATTTACATTGTTCAACGTTTATGCAAATAGGATGATGTAATGAGTTGGTGTCTTTGTTGTACATAAAAAAGAGTTCATTTGTTTGTTATTGTTTTCTTTCATTTGTTAGTTGTTCTTGTCATCAAACGTTTGATTGTTGTGGTTGTTTTTGCAATTTTATTACCCGAGAATATTGCATACATATAGGGAGACATGTTAGTAGTATTGAGTGTTCAACCAACGCCCCATATATGACCACGTTTTTGACCTAAAGTATGTTCAAGAACCCTAACCTTATCAAATGTCATCACATCATCATTGGAGCTGAAGATTATTCTATCCGTCATCTCATCTATAACTTTTTCCTACAATAAAAAAGAATATGTATATAAAAATTTTGATTAAAATACGAAAACATAACTGTTTTAAGTTGTACAATTAACCAACCAGTTTAAAAATATATAATATGATTATCTATTTTAATAATAACTGTTTTCGGTACGTTAGCATGAGAAGGTGATTAATAGTATATGTGTATTTCTTTTTCACAAACTACACTATATTAGTTAAATAAATTTTATCTTTATTCCTTGTTTTTTATTTCTTAAGTTACCTTCCTATTTTTTGTATTAATTTTTATTCATTTTAATTACTTTATTAAAAAAAATGGTGTAGGGATGTTAAAGAAGAGAAAGATTACATTTTTTAAAGTTTAAAGATGTTTAAAAATAATTGACGCGTATAATTTCAAAATCATAAACAACGTTATTAAAATTTGAAAAATAATTTACATATTTTCATTCTTTGGATATACAATATCCATAATAAAACTATTCAACGTCAAATTTAATATAATATTTTAACATACAAAGATAGAAAAACTTTAAAAGTCATTAAAAAATTACAACTAATAAATTTTTTCTAAGTAATATAAAATTTAAAAAATATTATTAATATAATTTTATTAATAATTACAATTTGAAGGAAAAAATAAAATAAAAGATGCATTTAAGTTATGATAAGGTATAATGAGGTGTGCATTAAATCACTCTAGAAAAATTTATACCAACGTATTTAATGCTATAGATATCTTATGCACAAACATAAACACACAGATACACACATATATATACATACCTAAGTGTAACCTTCTCATATATTCGGTGAATTAAAACATTCTACGCGTTTATCACTAAGAAATATTCAATGAGTCCAGACATTAAAAGCATTTCAATTTTTGTTCTCCTTGTTACTGCCAACATATTGGGTTCATTAGGTATTGTTCAAATTCTTTCTCTCAAACGATTTTTAGTTTATTTGTAGTCTTTTTACTTTTTCCAATGATAGATCTTGATTTGAAGCCCCCTCTAAAGGAATGCTCTAGGTTGAGCCATCAGGTTTTCTAGTAGTGTCTTACCTCTTGAACATGTAGGTCAGGTCATCACAATCTGTCCTTCGAATATAAAAGTGAGTTATTTGCCAGATTAATCCCGAGTGACTACAAGTTTACTATTAAAAAAATTCTTTAAATTAATTATCGAAATTCTTCCAATATAATTAATAAAAAAATGGATTTTTTTATAAATTCTCTTACATTAAATATTCATTATAGTAAATAAAATGGTATATGGCACATGTCGATATATCATGCATCCGATTTATTGTCTTTTCTGTTAATTTTTACCTCTTAATATGTTTTTTATTTCTATGTTAATATCTTGTTCTTATTTATGTATTTACAACTTTTATTTATTTAAAATTAACATATCAGTATTAAGAAGTATATAAGTAAATTATTAATTTTAATATTTTATTTATTTATCTAACGTAGTAATAAATGAGTTTCTATCCTAGTTAATAAATATCCAATAGACTAAATATTAAAATGGCAAATATTAACTAACTAGTTCTTCTTTTTCTAAGCGGCTAATGAATAGTCTTTAAACTCAGTCACCTAAGGAAACTTAGTGGTGAAAGGTCACCAATGCTCATGAAACACAGACGACGCTGGTGACTTGGTTCGCCACCATTCCAAAGGAAACCCATTGTTTGAATAGTCAATGTGATAAAACTTGTGGTTCAGCTGAAATATGTTGTCACATGTGAGAATCAAACCCATTCCAAAGAAAACCCACCATCTGAATACTCACTGTAATAACACATTTTGGGTCACCTAAAATATACTGTCAGAAGTGATATTCGAACCCATCACTTTTGTATTGAAAAATAACGAGGTTAACTCCTTTTAAATACATTAATCTGGGGTTCATTAACAGCTAACTTGTTTCGTATATGTTGAATGCAGGAAATGATGAGGTACTAAGTGAAGCAAATAAAGTTTGCACTAAATATATTCCTATGTTTTGCATGGTAAAGGCATGTTTTACAAAGTGCATAGCCTGGAAGCCTGGTTCTATGGCACAATGCATTGGTCCCTTTCTTTGTCTTTGCACTAAAGTTTCATGTAATACCGCAAGAAAATTAAGCGATTATTGAAATTGTTTAAGGGTTGTTATGTGGTGGACATCAACTGAACAATGAATGTTAAAATTAAGACTTAATGAATAAAATTATGCAGGCTTAAAATACTCATGTGGTAGTGCATGTGGCATGAAATTGAAAATGCTAAACTTTTAGCTCAAGTAGATGATATTCTTGCTAAGCTTACACAAGTTAAGAATGATCTCTCACTAAAGGAATTCAAAATGAAAAAATATGAATCTTCATCCAAAGACCTTCAAAACGTTTTAGACAATCAGAATCACATTAAAGTCATAGCTGGTTTTAATCATAACTATACGGTTATGCCCACATCAAAGAATCAGCTATAACTCAAATTAAGCCTCAAAAGATTGAAACATTTGTAGAAATAGACTCTTCAAAAATTGCTTCAAGACATCCATTAGAAATTTCATCTTATGATGTCTCTCATGAAGTCAAAGGAAATCTTTCAATTCCTTTACCAAAATTTGTAAATGGAGGAATACTCAGAAATGAAAATTTTCAACCTAATTCTGAAAAAGAAATCTGAACAAAATGAATCAAATACATCAACAAATCTGGTTTCTCTCATAACAAATAATGAAAATACTCTAGTCTTTTATGAAAGTGAAATAGAAAAGAAAAAGAAAAATACCAGAAGAGGAAAGAAAAAGAAAATTGACAATAACAATGGTTTTGATGTAGTTCAAGATGACTTACTGTATGATTCCTCGAGTCAAATGTCTGTGGTCTCTCAGAAACAAAATTTTCAAAAGATTCAGTGTAAAATTTGTGGAAAATCAAATCACTCAACAAATGAATGTTACTTTAATCAACAAAATCAAAAATCAAAATTTCAGAATGGAAAATTAAGCTTTAGATCTGAAAGAAGTATAAGTCCTAATATCAAACAGTCAAGAAATTCCACTCAATCAAGAGAATTTTCAAATCAAATCTTTAATCCACAATTTGAAGATTATTACAGTGATTACATTCAAGATACATAATTTGATAAATTTGAAAAGTCTTATTACAAAGGAAGCTCTTTGATTTCTCCATCTTTTCATCATCAGAAATCAAAAGTATTTCAAACTGTGAAATTTCATAATCCTATCAAATCATTTGCAAATTCAACAATCGCAAACATCTAAGGCAAAGTGATCATGAATTCTATGATGATTTCAATCTAAGAAAGAATCAAAACATGATGAAGAAATCCAATGATAGCTCCTTTAAACAATCTGATTCAAGATATGTGTCTCCAAAGAAAGTAACATTTGTTAATGAACCACCAGTTGTGAATTTCAAAGGTAAAACCAAATTACCACAAGTATCACACTCTGTAATTGTCTCATCTGAGACATCCACGAAGAAACAATTGTTGAAACCAGTTGCTAAAAAGAATAAGATTGGTGGACCTTCAACACCTGAAGATTTTGACACAACTGGATTATCATATCAAAAATTATCTATTCTTGATACTTCATGACAACCCAAGACCATCATGGCTTGGGTTCCAAATTCTAATTGAATCCCCTGATATGCAGTGGGAAACCAAAATTCCATGAAATATATGGCACGTTGATAGTGATTGTTCCCAGCATATGACAGGAAATTGTTCCCAGTTATCTGATTTCAAAAGTGTAAATGGTTCAAATGTTGATTTTGGACTTAACCATAAAGGTGGAAAAGTGACAAGAATAGGAACTGTAACAAATGGGAAACTCAGTTTTGAAAACGTCAACTATGTCCCTGAGTTGAAATATAACTTCTGAGTGTGTCACAAATTTGTGATAACAAGTTCTCAACACATTTTACCACTACTGAATGCATCACAGTCAAACCTGGCTTTGTTATCCCAGAAGAGTGGATAATGTTGAGAACTCCAAGGAAACATCATGTATATCTTATGGATATGAATTGTTCTATAGACCCTACTGAAGAAAAATGTTTAATTTCAAAGGCATCAGTGGATGACTCACAATTATGGCATAAAAGAGTTGTTCATACAAACTTTAAGAAAATGAACAAGTTAGTTAAAGCAAATCATGTCATAGGCATTCCTAAAAAAGAATTCATCTGTGAAGATCACGGTAATGCTTGTTTGAAGGGAAAACAACATATAGTGACATACAAACCAAAGAAAATGTCTTCCATTTGTGAACCTCTTTAGTTGATTCACATGGATCTCTTTGGTCCAACAAATCTTCTTAGCATTTGGAAGAAACAATATTGTTTGGTCATTATTGATGACTATTCACGTTTTTCTTGGGTTTTCTTTCTTGCAAAGAAGAGTGATACTGGAGAGATTCTTATTGACAACATAACTTTGATTGAAAATCATTTAAATTTCAAAGTCAAAACCATTAGAATTGATAATGGTACATAATTTAGAAATGAGCTCTTTGATTCGTTTTGCACTAAGAAAGGAATTGATAGACAGTTTTATGCTGCTTGTTCTTCTCAACAAAATGGTGTAGTTGAGTGCAAGAATCGATCATTAATTGAGGCTACTTGGTCTATGCTAGTAGATTCCAAACTTCCTATTACTTTTTAGGCTGAGGCAGTGAATAGTGCTTGTTATGTGCAAAACTGAACAAGAATTGTCAAAGAACAAGATAAATCTTCATATGAATTAATTTTCAAGAGAAAACCATATGTTGGATTTTTTAAATCTTTTGGAAGTTCTTGCTCTATATTGAATACCAAAGATCGTTTATCTAAATTTGCACCAAAAGCAGATGATGGATTTTCTTAGGATACTCTTTTGTATTAAAATCACACAGAGTATTCAATAGAAGATCTAATATAGTTCATGAATCCTTGAATGTAACTTTTCAAAAAAAAATCATTTCCTACGACTTACTAATGTCCAGATTGGTTATTTGATATAGATGCTCTCACAAAGCCATTAAATCCAATAATGGTTGAAGATCAATCTTTAAGTAAAGATGTTGATATAGGAAATTCATCAAATTTTGGAAGAAATGTTTGTTTGAACCCTAAACCTATGGGCATTCATCTAGTGGATCTTCCTCAATATACTATATCTCCATCTCAGGGACCTCAAAATCAAAGTTCAAATGAAAATAGTCCACATCTTGTAAATGAGGATCCTGAAGAACAATTTGAGTCTGCATCAGACAATGAAGATGTTTTAGTAGGAAATATTGTTGAAAAAAATGATGCATCTTCTCCATCTCAGAATGTTGAAATAACTACTCCTATATCAAATACATCAAATGAAGAAATACAAAATCAAACAAATTTAGAGTCTTTGATTCCAATGGATCCCAATTCAATTATAGGAAGAATATAAAAGAATTATCCCTTATCAAATATAATTGGTGATCTGAATCAAAGAACAACAAGAAGCGCATCTCATGAAGCAAACATATGTCTTTACTCTTGCTTTCTTTCTCAAATAGAACCAATGAATATAAAGGAAGCACTTGCACATGCAATTTGGGTAGAATCAATGCAAGAAGAGCTCCAACAATTCAGAAAATAAGAAGTATGGGAACTGGTTGATCTTCCAAATGGAATGTATCCCATTGATACTCGTTGGGTTTTCAGAAACAAAAGGACGATAGATCAATTATAATAAAAAATAAAGCATGTCTTGTTGCTCAGGGATATACTCAAGAAGAAGGAATATATTATGATGATGTATTTGTCTAGTAGAAATAATAGAAGCAATAAGGATCTTTTTCGCATACGTTGCATCTAAGGATTTTATAGTATATCAGATGGATGTAAAGTCAACCTTTTTGTATGGAAAATTACATGAGGAAGTTTTCGTTTCTGAGCCTCCAGGTTTTGAGGATCCTAATTTTCCTTATAGAGTCTTCAAGCTAGACAAAGCTCTTTATGGGCTTCATCAGGCGGCTAGAGCATGGTATGAGACAATGTCTAACTACTTGCTGAAGAATCATTTCAAAAGGGGACAAATAGTGTCACAAGAAGAGCTCCAACAATTCATAAAATTAGAATGTAAATCTACTATCAACATCATAATTTGTTCAATCTTGTATCTGCACAAGATATACAAAATACATCTGTAAAATCATGCGTCAAAATATATGCAGGTCCAAACTAGTATCCTAGTCCAAAAGTAACAACCTCTTAGTTTACCTATTCGTCACCTGAGAAGTCATGCAAAAGATCAAGTCAGCACATGATTGGTGAGTTCATGTAGTTTTATAAAAGTGAATTTGAACAACATTTCAATGACAACCTTAACCTCACCATTAACCACCTATACCATCCAGTTCAGTATGCTTTTATATATGGCATATGTAGGGTCGAACTTACCGCCCGCCCAGCCACCGTCCCACCACATACTAAACCACATGATATATTTTTCTTGGTGATAATTAAGCGATTCATCCCAATTCTTTGATTTCATAACATCTGATTCTTAGCATTTGATTACCCTGAAAATGTTTACCTTGATTCCCCGAAATGTCAACCTTAACCTCATCAACGACCACCTATACTATCCAATCAAGTATGCTGATATATATGGCATATGTAGGGGACAAGCCCCAGCCACCGTCCCACCACATACCGGACTGCTTAGCATATTGTTGTTAATGATAATTAAGCGTTTCACTCCATTCACCTTAAATTTAGATTTTTGGTTTCCACAAATAGATTCAACTCTGATCTCTTGAGTTCACCATGTATTCATGATTACCCCAAAGCACTTGTAGAAATATAATATTAAATGTATAATTAAATTAATAACTAAGCATTTAAATACAACTAAGACATGATGATTGGGCCTTATTTGACTCATTTAATTAGACTTAGTTGTGGGTGGTTGTCCAAATTGTACCCTCTATCAGGCATGACCCACAAGGAGTCTACCTGTATGTGTAGGGACTTTCACGATGCCTATATCAGCTTGACCCATTGGTCTACTGTACATGCCGGGACTTTAAGGATATCCTTTAATTCTTGATCTTCTTTGATTCTCTTGATTTTGTTTAATAGTTTAAGTTATGCCCATATAGCTTGACTACAAGAGTCTACTATTTATGCTGGGACTTTCCGTGTGTTACACGTGGTCTTGATTTACATACAGCTGACATCCACCTTAACTTAAGCAATTAATGATTTCATTAGATCTTAATGATTTCGTTATTTCCATGATTCACACACGGTTACGTTCTCCTTGATTTTCTTGATTCTCTTGATTCTAATCTTTTGAATTCCATGATATCACAATGAATATAGATTCTCGAGTAGGATCCTTAGTTTACTGATCACACACTGGATTAGATTCCATTGATTTTGATCTTTAGCTTTAGCTCTTTTGATTTTACTTTGAATTTATATTCTTGAAATTGAACTTGATGGACTAAGGGTTTGTTTAGAGTTTAGAATTTAGGTATTACTCATAAGAGTAATTAATTAACTTATTAGTTAATTCTGCATAGCAATTACCTAGACAGTAGTCTAGGTTTATAAACAAGCGTATATAGAGCATATAATAAATAAAAGCAATTACGTAAAGCAATTTAAATAAAAAGGTTTACGCGTGTTTCTCAGCCCCGCGTTTGAAAAACAAAAATGTTTAGAAAAGGGGTAATAAACTCACATGTGCTGATTTGTATTGGATTACCACAAAATGCCGGCTCGTTGTTGTAGACTATGTTTCTTCGATTCCTGAGTTGTTTTAAAAGAATTCGAATACGATAAGTACTTATAATAGTCGTCGTATCCAAGGTTTGGTCTCGGTGTGCAACTAAGTGTCCTATGTTACTAATGTGCTTCTAAGACTTTATCTAACTAGTCTAACTTATTACCCATTAGTAACCCTAATCCCATTGGGCCACCCTCGGGCCCATTACTAGCTTTAGATTATACATGATTCCTTGATTGATTACATATGCCACCTATTCTAGGTAGTTCCAAGGAACGACCTAACGTAGTTGGGCTTTCTCATGATTTGTCTAAGAGTTAGGTGTAATTAGCAAAGATAAATCTCTAACCTTTGACCATGATCCTTGTTTCTTGTAATCCACCCTTGCATCTTGACCAACCCACATGAAATGACCCCATTGTCTACACTTTGATTATACTCATTGTTTGGTCTATAGCTATTCCAACATTGTTTGCTTTGTATAAAACCCTAATATCCCACGCACACACATAAGAAATTTAACTCGATGCATGCACACACACACAAGCCCATGCACTTACACACAGTAGGATCCCATGCACTTACACACATTATGATCCCATGCATGAAATTGATGGGCCGATTGGTTATCCTTGGGCCAACTGTGTTCCTGCGGAGAAGGCCCCAGCCGAAATAGTCCTGGCCGAAAAGGCTCAGGCCGACCGACTGAAAGCCTGGTCGAAAGAGGTGCCTGGCCGAATAGGATGGCCGATCGAATGAACCAAGGCCGAACCTAAGTTTGGCGAAAGACTTCAGGCCGCATAAGGCTTGGCTGGATAAGGCTTGCCGGGGCCGGATAAGGCTTGGCCGGGTGAAACTTGGGCTGAACCAGCCTGGCCGAAAGAGGCTTGGCTGAAGGTGGTTGGCGACCTAACAGGTGTTGTCCGAACAAATGAAGGCTGGTTGGCTGTATGAGGGTTGGGTCGACCAAGAGCCATTCGGCCGAATGGGTTGGCTGTAGCCATTCGGCGGCCTGATGTTCTTGGCCATTCAGCCACACGCGACTCAAACCAAGCAGTCAAGGCTCTTCGAACAATCAGGCAGAGAATGAAGGGGGTTTGTTCCTAGCACACACTTAAGTGATTTTGTGGTGTTCTCCTAAGATTTAGAAACGTCTTAGCCGGATTCTAATGGGATTCGAACCTAGTGTTTTCAAGACCCTAAAACCGAACAAAAACTTGATCTTTACCTCAAATCAGTTGGATCCAAAATCAGATCCTTTGTACTTTCGTGATCTACAAGTGATGGTGGTCGTTTTGACACCAAGAACTCGAGTTTTCGTAGAGAAATGGAGGAGCTATGGTGGTGGGTTTCTAGATAGAGAAACAAGAGAGAGAGAGAGTGGACGAAAATTGGAAGGAGAGCTGGTTGGTGGGGTTGGGTGAGGCCATTAATGCCTCATTAAAGCCTCAAAATAACCCGAGTACCTTCAGGTTCATTCGGTCTCGCTCGGTTTCGCGTAAAACGTCGGTTTTCCGTCGTTTTCGTAACGAAACGACTCGGTTTTAAAATAAGATTCATAAAATTATTTTAGGTGGTTATTCCTAGTAAATTAACTAAATATCTTCCATTTATTTAAAATTTTTTAGAAATATTTAATTAACTATTTAAAATCGAATCGTACGATCGTCGCGCGTATTTGTTGGAATCGTCACCCGTACGAACACGGCGATAACTATACTTTTCAATATGGTTTTCTAATTATCAGATATCATTCAGAACGTTAAATTTTCAGATATATTCGTACAGATCGTCACCTATGCGAATAATCCGTTGATTTAGCATTTACATAACGACATCCGTGTTGTTTTGTTCTGTAAAGCCTCACATACGATTATACGTAATAAAATCCTAACAAATAATCACATGATGGTTCTGTAACGCCAGATAATTATCTGACTGATGAACCATATTTCTGAGTTCTGTTGCCCTGAAATGTTTCTAAATTTGCTGTTTGATAAAACAAAATTATAATGATATATGATATGAACGTGCCACACATTGAAACACGTATAGTTTGTACCTGATTACTATTCAAGTTTCTGTTGAGATCACTGTTCTGGTGACGTTTCCGGCACTGATGTTACAGTCTCCCCTTGTTAGAGAAATTTCGTCCCGAAATTTAAGAATCATTATTAGGTACGGCTTCCTCTGTAAACAGTTGTGGATACTTAGACTTCATGTGATCTTCGCGTTCCTCAGTAAACTCAGGTCCATGTTTTGAATTCCAACGAACCTTGACAATCGTAATACGGCTTCGCCTTAGCTGTTTAACTTTGCGATCCATAATCTCCAAAGGTTCTTCGATAAAGTGTAACTGTTCATCAACTTAAATTTCTTCGATTGGAATGACGAGTGACTCGTCAGCAAGGCATTTATTTAAATTTGAGACGTGAAACACGTCATGCACACCACTGAGTTCATCTGGTAATCTTAGTCTATACGCCACAGGACCAATACGCTCGATGATTTTGAACGGCCCTACGTATCGTGGTGCTAACTTGCCTTTCTTTCCAAAACGTACTACGCCATTCCATGGGGATACCTTTAACATGACACGGTCTCCCACTTGAAATTCCAACGGCTTGCGTCGTTTGTCGGTGTAGCTTTTTTGTCCGCTTCTTGTCGCTTGTAGTCTTTGTTGAATTTGAGCAATCTTGTCAGTAGTTTCCTGAATAAGCTCTGGCCCCATTATACAGTTATCTCCTACTTCAGTCCAACACATCGGTGAGCGACATTTTCGACCGTAAAGAGCCTCGAATGGTGTGCATCTGATGCTACTATGGTAACTGTTGTTGTAGGAGAATTCAATCAGTGGCAAATGAGAATCCCAATTTCCACCGAAATCTAACACACAGGTTCTTAACATGTCCTCCAGGGTCTGAATCGTATGTTCGCTTTGACCATCCGTTTGTGGATGGTAAGCTGTACTCAGATTTAAGTGCGTCCCTAGAGATTTATGTAATGATTGTCAGAACCTCGATGTGAATCTGCTGTCTCTATCAGAAATAATGGACAATGGCACAACATGGCGTACCACTATCTCATTGATCTACAGTCTCGCCAGTTTATCTATCGTGAAGGTCTCACGCATTGGCAAGAAGTGAGCAGATTTCGTCAAAAAATCGATGATAACCCAAATCGTATCGTGACCACTGGAAGTGCAGGGTAGCTTGGTAATGAAATCCATAGCTATTTTTTCCCACTTCCAGAGTGGAATCTCAGGCTGTTCCAGTAAACCAGACGGCTTCTGGTTTTCCGCCTTTACCTTCGCAACGTAAGATATCGACCGACGTAATCGGCTATGTGTTTCTTCATTCCCGGCCACCAATAAAATACCCGTAAGTCTTGGTACATCTTATCGGCGCCTGGATGTACAGAATACTTCGTCTTGTGTGCTTCATCGAAGATAAGTTTTCTCAATTCGTCTACTGTCGGAATCCAAATACGATCCTGGTAGTAGATCACTCCATCAGGCTTAGTCTCAAATTGTTTCTCTGCTCCGCAGTCAAGTTCTTTCTTCAGATTTCCTCGGTCAACTGATTATTGTTGTGCCTGAATAATCTTGTCTCGTAGGCTTGTCTGCCCTATCATTCCCATTGCTCTGACGAGCAAAGGTTTGACGTGCTCCTTCCGGCTCAAGGCATCAGCTACAACGTTCTCCGTTTCCGAATGGTACTTGATTACACAGTCGTAATCATTTAGGAGTTCGACCCAACGGCGCTGTCACATGTTGAGCTCCTTCTGATCAAAGATATGTTGCAGACTCTTGTGATCAGTAAATATGGTACATTTAGTGCCATATAAATAATGTCTCCAAATCTTCAATGCGATGATTACAGCTCCCAGTTCAAGATCATGAGTAGTGTAGTTCTTCTCATGAATCTTTAACTGTCTTGATGCATAAGCGATAACTTTATCTTGATGCATTAACACGCAACCAAGTCCCTGATGGGAGGCATCACAATAAACAACAAAGTCATCACAACCTTCAGCGAGAGATAGGATTGGAGCATCACATAACTTCTGCTTCAATGTCTGAAAAGCATCTTCTTGTTTCAGCTCCCAGACAAACGGTTCACTTTTCTGAGTTAGTTTGGTGAGAGGCAAAGCTATCCTAGAAAAGTTTGAGAAAAACCTTCTATAATAACCTGCCAAACCCAGAAAAGACCGTATCTCCATTGGTGTCTTCGGAGTATCCCGGTTCTTTATCGCCTCGATCTTGGCAGGATCTACGTGTATTCCCTCGCTGTTGACTACATGACCCAAAAATTGAACTTCTCTTAGCCAAAATTCACACTTAGATAATTTGGCATAAAGTTTCTCTTCCTTCAACAGCTCCAAGATCTTTCTAAGATGTTGCTCGTGTTCAGCTTTATTCATGGAATAAATCAGTATGTCAGCAATGAAAACATTGACAAACTGATTCAGATACGGTTTGCACACTCGGTTCATGAGGTCCATGAAAACCGTTGGTGCATTCGTCAATCCGAAAGGCATCACCATGAACTCGTAATGTCCATATCTGGTTCGGAACGCCATCTTCAGTATGTCTTCATCTTGAACTCTGAGTTGATGATATCCGGACCGTAGATCGATCTTCGAAAAATAATGAGCTCCTTACAACTGGTCAAACAAATCATCAATCCTCGGCAATGGATACCGATTCTTGATGGTCAACGTGTTCAACTCTCGGTAGTCTATGCACATCCGAAAAGATCCGTCTTTCTTCTTCACAAACAGAACCGGAGCTCCCCAAGGTGAGTAGCTCGGTCTGATGATACCCTTATCAAGTAGCTCCTGTAACTGGTTTGACAATTCC
Source organism: Mikania micrantha (assembly GCA_009363875.1). Taxonomy (NCBI): domain Eukaryota; kingdom Viridiplantae; phylum Streptophyta; class Magnoliopsida; order Asterales; family Asteraceae; genus Mikania; species Mikania micrantha. The sequence goes on along the minus strand of CM018684.1, from coordinate 20,053,712 downwards.
TGCATCTCTGAAGGTGCTAACCTGTAAGGAGATCTAGCAACAGGAGTTGCTCCAGGAACTAAGTCAATTCGGAACTTTACCGGTCGCGCAGGTGGCAAACCTGGTAGGTCTTCAGGAAATACTTCCGGATACTCTTTCACTACCGTTACGTCTTGAATCTTTTTCTTGTCCTTCTCCTTTTCCACCACCTGTGCCAGGAAAGCTACGCACTGCTTCTGTAGACACCTACGCGCCTTTATGCAAGAAATGATTTTGACACTTCGTTTTGCTTGATCCCCTTAAACTTCCAATACGCGATCATCCGGCAGTGGAACTCGAGCAGCTTCTCAGAACAGAAGATTTCCACTCGATTAGAAGAAGGCCAATCCATTACAACAATGATGTCGAAACTACCCAACTCCATCGGTATCAAATCGATGATGAATGTATGACCATTAAGTGTCAATGGGCAATTCCTGTATACGGTACTAACTGTGATCTGTTTCCCGTTAGCTACTTCTATGATGTAAGGGGAATCTAACTGTTCCTCTATAGAATCTAGTTGGCATTCAAAATCGGTAGAGATAAAACTCTGATCCGCACCAGTGTCAAATAGAACAGATGCATAAAAGTCATATAAGAGAAATGTACCTGTAGATACATGTTATGTCCCTAGTTCTGTCTTGTAATTCTCATCATGTAAAATTCAAGATATTAATGGAAGTTGTCTTTATATATCATTCTTAATGTTTATTATTGATTATATAATTGGTTGATCTGATTAATTAACAGTTGAGTATGAAGATTGCACATTCGGGCGAATGACTCTAGAGAATGAAGTCATTCGCCGAATGAACGAAATAGCGAATGACAGGCGAGAGAATGAGTCATTCGCCGAATGACTCTTTCGATTGTCATGTCCATTCGAGCAAGTCATTCGCCGAATGAGCTGCTTCGGCCCCTCATTCGCCGAATGACTACTGCCTATATATACTTGTTCAAATCATTTCTATACTAACCTTTTTATGAGCCCTCCTTCTTCCCTGAGATCCCAGAGTCAAAACCTAGGAGATTAGAGCGGCCATTGGTCGTCCAAGTTCGATTCTCAACCCGTGGTGTTCGATTCTTGTTTACAAGTCCTTCCTACACCTTCGGATCACCACGGTTGCTGTTGGTTTCGATTGAAAAACCCTGGAATAGGATTCCGCACTATTCTAGAGGCTGTCGGGTAGATTCCATTGGAATCGGATTGTTTCCGAGCTCCTAATTGGTCCTACAAAGTGGTATCAGAGCTTTGGCTCTAGATTCTACTCGATTTCCACTCAAAATCATCAGATCTGAGTTTCCCAAAACCCTGATTTTCGTAACTTCCAAAAACTCTAAGTTTCTTGCTCTCCAAGTTACTATTCCATTGAAAATCCGTGGGTTTTTGTGATGTGTTTGTCAAAACCTTTTCCCAATTGATTGATTATCATGTCAAGATGTTCTGTACCAAATTTGGTGCATAGATTTGGTCAAAATCGCAAGTTATCATGATTTTCGTTGTTGAAAACCCCAGATCGCCCGAATGGCAATTGCGGCCGAATAAGTTTGGCCGAATCAGCCTTCATTCGGCGAATAGCCTTCATTCGCCGAATAGCTCCTTCTTTCAAGTCATTCGGCGAATAGTGTTCTTTCGACCAGACATTCGGCGAATAGCTTCATACTCCACTCTCATTCGGCGAAAGACCTTATTCGATCATTCATTCACCGAATAGGTTCATTCGATCTACTCATTCGCCTGGTGTCATACTCAGCCCTCATTCGCCAGCTTTCATCACATTCGGTCCCCGACATTCGCCAGTTTCATTCTCATTCGGCAAAATTTCTAAAATTTTTCTAAGTGTTGAATTTTTGTCATTTTTGATTAAATGGAGGATTTAGCACTCATGGCAAACCAAAATCATCGTATTCAGACTCTACTGTTGACAGAGAATGAGACAGGGAACTCCAATAAAGCTCCCAAGTTACTGACCTTAGACGATTATCCTCACTGGAAGTATATGTTTGAGATTCCCATTAATGGGGTGGATACAAATCTTTGGACGATGATTGAAGGAGGTTATCTGAGGCCTTTGAATGAAGATGGTACACCCATGCTAGTCACACGGATGACTGAGCCTCAAAGGAAGCTTTATGACTATGAGAAGAAAGCTTATGCTATTTTATCACAGTCCATTGCTACTGATATCTTTCATCAGTTTAGACAGTTTACATCTTCCAAGTACCTATGGGATGCTTTGCAACAAAGATATGAAGGGAATGATGCACTAAAGAGCATTAAGTCAAAAGCATTGAGAAAGGAATTCAATAGCTTTATGTATGTGGGAAATGAGTCCCTGGATGAGCTGATTGCTAGGTTTTATCATCTTTTGAGCGAGTTATTCAATCATGAGGTCAAAACTACTACTCAAGAGAAAATTCAGTGTTTGGCGGATGCTCTACCACCAAAATGGGAGTCATTCTTGATGGTACTCAAGCAGAACCAGATGTTGGCACATATGGATATCAATGATTTTATTCAGAAGCTGAAAGAACAAGAGATAGAAAACAAATGGAAAGCCAAGAGAGTAGTTCAAGTTCAGGACCCCTCCTTATACTATTCTACTCCCACAGTTGACAAATCCACTACTCATGCTCCTCTGAAGACTGCTTTTCTTTCTAAGACATATGAAGCTCCATCTATAGCTCAGATTCAATTCAGTCAGTCATCTTCATCCAGTTCACAAAAAGAGCATCATCAGCCTACTGCCAGTCTGAAAACAGACAATTTTGACAAGGTCACTATGGAGATTGCTAAAGAGCATATGGGTCTTTTGTCTACATTGGTTAGCTCATATGATGGATTAGTTGCTGGTCAGATCGGCAATCCTTATTTGACCAATGATGACTATTCTCAGATAGATCCTGATGACATGGAAATAATTGACATTATGTGGGCGTTGGCAAGTGCTGTTAGAAGAGCTAAGGAGTTTGTGAAGAGGACTGGGAAGGATATTAATTTAAACAAGGAGTCTAAGTTTGGATTTGATATGGCATATGTGACATGCTACAACTGTGGAGAAAAGGGTCATTTTGCCAGACAGTGCAAGCAACCGAAGAAAGCAGGCAACAAGAATCCATTCCAGCATCAGAAATCCTCTACTGCCAATCCAGAAAGGAGATTAGTTCCCATTGATTCTCCTACTCAAGCTGGATCTTCATCCTCAGCAAGCAAAGCTTTAATGGTACAACAGGATGAAGGGGTGAACTGGGATTTCAGATTCAATGCTGATAAAGAAGAACAAGATAAAGCATGTGTGGCTGTGATTCAACAAGCTGAAGATCAAGGTGATGAAAGTACTCAGGAAGATTCAATGGTGAATGATGATAAAGTCTCAAGTTCAGAGTCAGATAGTGTGACAGATTCAGACACTCAAGATTCTGATGCTGAAACTGATGACTCCTCTACTCAGTTTGCTTTGATGGTAAATTCTTCTGCTTCATCAGAGTCTGAGCAGGTATATACTGACTGTTCATCTTCCTATTCTGTGTGTTTTAATTGTGTTGACCTTAGAAGTAAGGTTCTTGCTTATCAGAAGCATAACAGTGACCTATTGAACGATCTCGACTTCTGCATTGAAGCAAACAAAATTTTAAAATCTAATGAAAAAGATTTTCAAGTTAAAATTGATCTTTTAAACAGAAAATTGCATGAGGCTGAGATCGCCGTTCTGAACAAGCAAGACGCTATAACTTCTTATCTCAATACCATAAATGAGATCAAGAAGAAGTTAGCAATAGTCGAGTGTGACTATGAGACTCTAGGACAGAAGCTCAAGAGCTATGAGAGCTCATCTTATATTATTGAGCACATGATCAGTAGGGGTACTGATCAACAGGGGAAGGAAAAGGTTAACTATCAGAATTGTCCTCCACCAATCCTCAATGCCTTTGTCAATACACCAAATGACAAAGATATTAAGGATTTTCAAGTCACTACTCCATTAGTAATTGATCCAATTGGACTGATTACTAATCAGAGTTTATCAAAGACTGAGGAATCTCGGGTGGATGGAATTGTTGAAGATTGGGTCTCAGATTCTGAGGATGAATCAGCTTATTCACCTAAGTATAGCACTACTCAGAATCAAACCCCTGTTTTCATGAAAGGTGACCCAATCTGCAACTCAAAGATTTACAAAGAATTGTGCTTTGTAAAAGCTTCACAAGATTCTGAAGCTAAGTGTGTTACCAAATCAGCTTTTGTTGGTAACAATGGGAAAAAGGGATTGGGTTTTAATCCAGACAATCAGAAATCAAATGTTTTTAAATCAAATAAAAAATCATTTTCTGATTTAAAACATTTTCATAAAAAGGGTGAAAAAGTTTGCTTTGAATGTGGTGAACCTGGGCACATTGTGAGATTTTGCCCTCATTTGATTAGACCCAAGGTTGTGCCATTCAGAAAACTGAATCCATTTAATCCTAAACCTATAAAATATGTAGCTAAGCTTGTTCAACCAAAACCCAAACAACCAAATCAGGTTAAATCATTAGACAAGGGTAAAGGGAAATTGGAGAACTTGGAAGTTCCAAGTGTGATTTAGGTTAATCAAGCAAAATCATCATCCATTTATCTGAAAAATTCTTTTGATAAAAATGCAATCTGGAAAGTTAAATCATCTGAGATTTCAGTTCCACCTATCTCAAATAAGTCTCTTCCAGATGGTAAATGGATTGATGTATGGATCCGAGACTCACTGGGTCAACCCAAGACTGTAAAGGCTTGGGTTCCCAAAGTGAACTGACTGTCTCATTTTTGTGCAGGTTGCCCCAAAAGCTAAAGTTAACAGCAATTGGATAGTTGATAGTGGGGCTTCCAGGCACATGACTGGTGATATTTCGTTGCTCACCAATGTGAATGCAGTTCGAGGTGGATATGTTGCATTTGCCGGTGATAAAGGTGGATTTATTACAGGAGAGGGAATTCTGACAAATGGACAAGTTTCATTTGATAATGTCAGATATGTTCAACAGTTGGAAAACAACCTCCTGTCAGTTTCACAAATCTGCGACAAAGAGTACAAGGTTTTATTTGATGAGTCAAAATGCTACATCCTTAAGCAAGGTGTGAAGATCCCTGAAGATTGGATTTTGATGTCTGCTCCCAGAAAGCAAGATTTGTATGTTCTCAACATGGCCACAGCTTCAACAACATCCTCCACAGCTTCATGTTTTATGACAAAGGCAACTGAGAAAGATTTAATCCTTTGGCATAAGAGGATGGGTCATTTGAGTTTACGCAAGATGAATCATTTGGTTCATAATAGTCTGGTTGAGGGAGATAGCTTGAAGAATTTTAAGCGGTCTGATATCTGTGTATCTTGCAAGAAGGGAAAGCAATCTAAGCAGTCTCACAAGCTGAAAAAGTTTCATTCAATCAATGTTCCTCTTGAGCTTCTCCATATGGATTTGTTTGGCCCTGAGAATCGGAAGAGTATAGCTGGAGATCAATACTGTCTTGTCATCACTGATGAGTATTCCAGATATTCTTGGGTTTTCTTTTTGAAGGAGAAATCTGAAACGTTTGATTGCATTCAAAGTGTTGGTTACTAAACTTGAATCACTTTATAAGCTCAAGATTCGTCAGTTTCGAACAGATAATGGAAGGGAGTTCAAAAATCACAACATGGAAACTTTCTGTAATGCACGGGGTATTGTGCAACAATTTAGTGCTCCATACGTTCCACAAATTAATGGTGTTGCTGAATGCAAAAACAGGACATTGATTGAGGCTGCTAGAACTATGCTTGCTGATTCTTCTCTGCCGGTTCAATTCTGGAATGAAGCTGTAGCAAATGCTTGCTATACATTGAACCGGGTCCTAATTGTGAAAAGACATGGGAAGACTTGCTTTGAACTGCTCCATAACAGAAAGCCAAATCTTAAGTATCTTGAACCGTTTGGTGCACCATGCACTATGCTTAAGAAACATGAGCAGGGCAAGTTCAATGAAAAGGTGGAAGAAGGGTACTTTCTTGGGTACAGCACTCCAAATAAAAGAGTTTACAATATTTCAACTCATAATGTAGAGGAGTGGTACCATGTTGATGTTCAGAAATATTCTTTGCCCCCACCTGGAAAAGGCCCAGATTGGATGTTTGATTATTCCAGTCTTTTTGATTCATTCAATATGCCTCCCATGTATTCAGATGAAGATGTTGCTGTTCAGATGCTGTATGATGTACAGAATGCAACTGATGAACATTTGCAACCTTCTTCTGCATCTGTTCCAACTACACAGATAAATGATGACAGCTCAGACACAGATGACAATCATTCTCATCCGGTTGTTCCTGAACCAGTTGTTGATGATCTTGTACCAAATCTTGAGGATTTGAATCTGAATAACTTAGATCCTGTGGTTGAGGTTCCAGCTCATCCTGTTGGAAGAATTAATCGTATTCATCCTCAAGACAACATTATTGGGAGTCCTTTGGATGGAGTGAAGACTCGAAATCAGATCTCTTCAGGCGGTCTTGCTGATATCCTTGATTTTGCAGATGTTAGCTTTTGTGCTCATTCCTGTTTTATATCTCAAGTTGAACCACGTACCGTCACTGAAGCTCTCAAGGAAGAGTCATGGGTTGATGCAATGCAAGAAGAACTTCTACAGTTCAAAAAGTTAGGTGTCTGGCAATTGGTTGACAGACCCAAAGGTGCAAAAGTAATTGGCACTCGATGGGTTCTTCGATGCAAGAAAGATGATCACGGGATCATAGTGCGAAACAAGGCACGTCTGGTGGTTCAGGGATTCAGACAGATAGAGGGTTTGGACTACAATGAGGTGTTTGCTCCGGTTGCTCGACTCGAAGCAATTCGTATCTTCTTGGCATATGCATCTTTTAAGAAATTTAAGGTTTATCAAATGGATGTCAAGAGTGCGTTCCTTCATGGTGTGATTAGTGAGACAGTATATGTCAGTCAACCTCCTGGGTTTGAGGATCCATTCCATCGTGACCAAGTCTACAAGTTAGACAAGGCTTTATATGGATTGCATCATGCTCCGCGAGCGTGGTATGAGACACTTTCTACTCACCTTCTGAACAACGGGTTCAGAAGAGGTGTCATTGACTGCACATTATTCATTCGTGAGAAGGACAATGATTTGCTCTTGGTGCAAGTATATGTGGACGACATCATCTTTGGTTCCACAAATGATAGTCTGTGCAAGGAATTCGAGAAGGTTATGAAAGAAAAATTTGAAATGAGTTCTATGGGAGAGATGAAATTTTTCTTGGGTTTGCAGGTGGATCAGTCTGAGGCAGGGATTTTCATTCATCAAACCAAATATGTTGGTGACATTCTGAGCCGGTTCAGTATGTCTGATGCAAAGCCTGCTGGTACCCCACTGGTGATTAACCACGGGATTACTCCAGATGAAAAGGGGGAGTTAATTGATGCCACTCTGTACCGAGGAATGATCGGATCTCTTATGTATCTCACTGCTTCTCGGCCAGACATCATGTTTGCTACTTGCTTGTGTGCACGCTATCAGTCAAAACCAAGAGTATCTCATCTCATTGCTGTCAAAGGATTATGCGTTATCTGAAGGGTACACCAGAACTTGGCTTATGGTACCCTAATGATGATAACTTTGAGCTTACTGCATATAGTGATTCAGATTATGGTGGACGCAAGAGAGATTTCAAATCAACATCTGCAGGATGTCAGTTCTTTGGAAACCGTTTAGTTGCCTGGCAGTGCAAGAAGCAGACGTCGGTGTCTACTTCAACCTATGAAGCTGAAAACATTGCTGCTGCTAGTTACTGTTCTCAAATCATTTGGATTCAACAGCAACTCAGGGACTATGGGTTACATTTTTCTAACACTCCTATATATGTTGATAATACTGCCGCCATAGCTGTCACGAAAAATCCTGTTCAGCACTCCAAAACCAGACACATCGACATTAAATATCACTTCATATGTGATTGTTTTGACAAGAAATTAATCGATGTAGTGAAAATTCACACCGATCACCAAAAATCCGATCATTTTACCAAAGCATTTGACAAACCCAGATTTTTATATCTGTTATCGGCTAATGGTGTTTTTCAAAAAGATGAAGTTCAATCCTCATCTGAGTCTAACAAATGATCATCACTTTTCTTTGCTAGTCTTTGTTTTGTTTATTTTAGTTCAGTTGTTCAATTTTTCTTGTATAGTTTATTTTCTTCATCAAAAACTCAAAAAGATTTTATGTTTTTAGGTTTTTAGGGGGAGATATTCTGTAATTTGAAAAACCAAAAACATTTAAAATTTGAAAAACCAAAAACATTTAAAAAAATTGAAAAATCAAAAACAATAGAAAAATTAAAAAATTGAGATGGTCTTTCTTTATAAAGTAATACATTAATCTATCATGTCATAGAAGCAGAAGTGATTGTATGAGCTGAAATCACAAGAGAGTTGTGATGGGATGTACTGATAGGCTGACTATACAGAATGAATAAACAACTTGTGATAACTTAGAAAGTTGGATCTGTGGGATCCATTTTATAAAACCACTTGAGTGAGAAATGGTTTTTGACTCAAATCAAGCATACACCTGTCATCATGGAATCAAATGAGGTTTTAAACGAAGAAAAATAAAGGAAAGCTGGTATTAAGCTTGAAGAAAATCAAAAACAAGCTGGTATTAAGCTTGATGAAAAACAAAACAAGCTGGTATTAAGCTTGAAGAAAACCTAATGCAAGCTGGTATTAAGCTTGAGAAATACTTAAACAATTTAAGTTCGATTCCATATATGTGCCATATTGCTGGGACGGACCTAGCTGAATCCATCCATTTGGATAGAACAAGAAAAATACAAAAAGATAATAATGTTTGGATCTTATTGAATTCACGATGACTGGTTTTAAGATATGCAGAAATGAGTTTTGAACTGATTTTGATCTTAAATGGTGAAATGTAATGGGGAACTCAATCAGAAAATATGAGTGATCATAAAGTTTGTTTAGTAGTTATGTATTGTTTGGTTTAATTTTGGACAAACATATCAGTAATCGTATCATAATAGAATTGTGATTGAAGTAAAGCATTCGTTGAAGATAATATGATGTGATTAGAGATATGTGTTATTTTATTAATGGACTCCTCACAAAAACATGTGTTTATTTGTCTTTAGTTACTATTTGTACAGTCGTAATTGTTGTTTCAGAAAAATACAAAAGGATTTTCTATTTTAAATTTTATTTTAGATGATCATTTGTAGATTCGGATGTCTGTCATATCTCAATCCTGAATCAACTAGACATATCTTCATAATTGTCAAAAGTTTGATGCTCAAAATGAAAAATCTTGAAAAAGTTTGAGTTTTGAGTGTTAACATCTCTCATTCGTCCGAATGAGAGGTAAAATTCATTCAGTCGGCCGAATGACTTCATTCTGCAAATGAGTCATTCGATCGAATCAATCAGACCAAGTTTCTCTCATTCGACGAATGAGATGTGTCGAATGTCTCATTTGACATTCACATTCGGCGAATGAGTGGTGACAAATGACTCATTCGTCAAATCACATTCGGCGAATGTGTCTGAATGTCATCCGACCTTTCGCCTTTCTCTTTCGGCGAATGAAAGCCCTTTATAAAGAGTTCTATGGGCGAATGAATCTCATTCGACCAAATATTCTCTGTCGCCCCTTTAACTGTGTGTTATTCGCCGAATATCATTTGTGCTCAAACAATCGATTTCTTGTGGTTGTTACTCACCCTGCTTCTGATCATCACATTTTATTTCATCTCAGGTACTTGGAGAATGATTTTCAGCGAATTTCAACCATGGAATCATCTAGAACAGAATCGATTTTTAGATTCTAGGGTTTTGATTATCGCCTTCTAAAAAGCTTAATCGGTTGATTCTGAGTGTGTGTATGTAGATTTTGTGGACTGATTTGAGTGTTTTGAAAAAGGGATTTTTGAATTCAAACTGGTTACCGAATGTCGTCATCCGGCGAATGACTCATTCGGCGAATGAGGCTCATTCGGCGAATGAGGCTCATTCGGCGTATGGCTTATTCGACGAATGGCTATCTTAGCTTATGGCTCATTCGGCGTATGGCTTATTCGACGAATGACTATCTTAGCTTATGGCTCATTCGGCGAATGATGTCTATTCGACGAATAAATCCCATTCAGCGAATGGGTCATTCGACCAAAGGTCTCATTCGGCAGAATGAATCTCATTCGACCAAATTGTTTAAGTTGATTTTGTTTTTCTGATTTTTGTTTTCTGTTTAGCTGAATTGCTCTAACATGTATATTTTTTGGTGTTCAGTATGGTAGGTTACAAGTCTGTGCCAAAGCATAGTATCTGTGCTCATTTGGATCTCAACACACCGAACGCCAAACACTACTCAGAGATCATCACGTTTCTCCGGCGTTCGAGGATTTTCACAGCTATATCTACTGTACATGTACCTTACCACTCTCACCAGCAAGATTTCTGGTCTTCCATAGACATAGACTGTGAAGCTGAACCTACAGTTATTAGAGGGAAGGTGCAAGGACACGATGTTGTCGTATCTGCTGAACACATTAGGAGAGTGTGTGGATTTCAGGATACTCCCGATCAGCCATCTCTGTTAGATCGTTTCTTGGTTCGTGGTTGTTTTCTGAGATTCAAGTACGAGGGTGATATTGGAGCGGGAATCCTCAACAAAGCCTTCATGTCTCCTCAATTCAAATATCTTGCACATGTTCTAGTTCACTGTCTCGGATCAAGGAGAGGTGGATTCGATGATATGCGAGAGACAATACAATGTGCTTTTGCTGCTTTAGTGCTGAACAAGCCGTTCAACTTCTCAGAGATGATTTTTATACACATGAAGGAGAACGTGGTCTTGAAGGGTGACAAGAAATTTCTGATGTACCCTCGATTTCTGCAGCAGATTATTGATGCTCAAGTTCCTGATCTGCCAAAGATCAATGCTGATATTGTTCGTCTAGAGCACATGAATGACACCACTCTGAACAGAGTCTTGTCATACAGAGGAAAATAGAGGAAGCTAGCCACCCGATCTTTGTTTGGTCATCTCTCTAGACCAGATTATAGAGCTCCTGCTGGTCGCAAATGGAGGCACAATGACTCTGATTCTGATGTTGAGGACATTGTTGTACCAGTTGATGGTGGTGATAGTGATGGAGGAGATGATGGTGATGATGCAGGTGGTAGTGGTGCAGGTGGTGGTGAAAGCTCAGTGATCGTGTGCACTGCAGCTGTTAGTTCCGTATTGGTGAGTGCTGGTGTAAGTGACATAACCACTACTGCTGATGTGAGCATGGTTGATATTGGTGGTGTTGCTGCTGTTAGTGAAGTTGGTGTCTCTACAACTCAAGAAGAAGATGTAGATGTTGACTCTCTACTAGAGTTGGATTTCTTAGCTACCTCTACAGTCACTACATCTATTTCTCTTGATGCTACAGTTTCTCATGCTACAGAAGGTGATGATAAGTCAGAGGACTCTGGTGAGGATGATGATGTAGCTGGAGAAGGTGATGAAGAGAGTACTGATTCTGATGATATTATGGAGGAAGGTTATGAGAGGGTAATGGTTAGTGGTAAGATGGTTGTAAGGAAGAGGAAGAGGAGTGAAGAGGAGATGGAGGAGATTACTGATCCTTTGTTTACTCCCGAGTTTGATTTATCTCCTCCACCTCGGTCTTCTGCACCGGTTACAGTGGTTATTTCTGCTGCTACTTCTCAGCCTACATCCTCCCGAGCCGGGAGAGGGAAGAGATCAAGGTTCTCCTTCCAGAGGAGGTCAGAACTGACAACAGCTGCTACAACTACTGTTACATCAGTAGCAGCTGTTTCAGTTTCTTCACTGACACGGTCAAGGGCAATTCATGTCAGTTCTATTACTGCCCCTCTGACCACCTCTATGACTCAGGCTCCCATTTTCACTACTGCAGCTGCTGGCCCCTCTACATCTCGAGCTGATATGTTCATACCTACTGTTTCAGTTGTTGATCAGCTGAGCACACTGAACAGTATGGTTCTTAGACTGATGGAGAGGAACATGGAGCAGGAGAACAAGATAGCTCAGCTCACACAAAGGATCAATGATCAGGATGCCTTGTTGCTGCTGGCAGCTGATCAACGAGCTGATTTTAGAGCTCGTTCTGCTCAACAAGAAGAGCAGCTGCTAAAGTATGTCGATGAGCACAACCAGTTGGCCATGACTGCCACTGGTTTCAATGAAAGGATTCTGTTGCTAGAAGCAGAGAACGCCCGACTTGCTGAACTAGTTGAAACTTCCAAGGAAGGCACTCCCAGGCTTGAGGGTACAGAAACCCGTTCCGATGAGTCAGACAAGGAGGACGAAGAAGAAAATGAAGAGTCTGAGGAGGAACAAGAGGATAATGAAGATTCAAAGAAAGATGCTGAATCTGATGATGAAGACAAGGACGGATCGGGGAATGGGTCTTCTAATTCATCAGGTGATGATGATGAAGAAGATGATGATAATGATGATAATGACAATCAAGACCCTCCCTCATCTGAGATCCGGTCCAAGAAGGCCAAAGATAAGAAGAAACAAGCTCCTTCTCCTACGTCTCCCTCAAAGACAGCTGAACCTGAAGCGACTGAGGAAGTCGAAGCTGTGCCTTTGAGACGTCAGTTAGACGAGACTCTTACCATGATTTTGGACGCTCAAGGCATCATACAGCACTCAGTCAGCTATGACAAGGAGGAGGGAGAAATCATTCACTGCTTATCAAAGGAACAAATTGCTGAGCTTTTCAGGCTAAATCCTGATGAGGTGATCACTGACGATACCTCTGTTCCTATTGTTGATGAGCCAGAGCCAGAACTCTTTGATGATATTGATGAAGTTATCTTGGAGGATATCACTGACGAGGAATATCCTATGTACACATCGGCTGAGGATGAGTTGCCTACATTCACTGAACCATTTGATCAAGAAACAGAGGATCTTCAGGTCAGATATCTGGAGGAACAAGTTGAAGCAAGCAAATCCGAAGTCGATGAACAAAAGAAAAGAAAAGAAGAATGGGAAGCCTACTGGGTGATCTTGAAGAAACAAAGCACCGAGAAGATGCCAGCTACGCACAAGAAAGTTTACAGAACCAAAGGCTACAAAGCTAGAGGTCAAATATTGAGATGGGCATACTTTCACGACCTTGGTTGCTATGCTGTGAAGAGAGAAAAGGGAATTTATTACCTCAAGCACCCTCATGATTTCAAGACATTGCCGGGCTTTGAAGTTAATCAATTAGCACGTCTGAAGTTACTATACAGTGAAGACTCAGGGATGTCTGCCTGGTTTTCTAGGCAAATCCAGTATGAATACAGAAAGAGATGGGTGAACTCTCAGCCCCAACAGCCTGAACGTTATTATTCGCCAGAGATTGATGGAGACACCCGAAAGCATAAGGTTATCCTGAAGTGGCTTCCTCCTAAAGTTTTGAAGAAGATTCCTTTACGGAAAATGCGACAAGACTTTATGGATGGCTTCCGATGGTGGTATTATGATGAGCGTACTGGCGAGGCTGTGATTGTTTTGTGCAAAGATAAGCAGTGGGAGACTGTGAGGATTTTTGATCCAATGTGGCTAACAAATCTCTCACAAAGTGATGTCAAAGCTTTGTTTCGACATCAGATTTTCTTTGATGTACAGGATATGGAACAAGCTCTTCAGTTTATGAGGGTAATTCGTCTCTGCATTTGCTTAAAAGTTCATGCCGGTGCAGATTGGAAAGCAATTTCAGACAAGCTTGCAAAGAAAGACGCTTCCAATAGTTGAACTAGGTCCAAGGGGGAGTTTGTAGATACATGTTATGTCCCTAGTTCTGTCTTGTAATTCTCATCATGTAAAATTTAAGATATTAATGGAAGTTGTCTTTATATATCATTCTTAATGTTTATTATTGATTATATAATTGGTTGATCTGATTAATTAACAGTTGAGTATGAAGATTGCACATTCGGGCGAATGACTCTAGAGAATGAAGTCATTCGCCGAATGAACGAAATAGCGAATGACAGGCAAGAGAATGAGTCATTCGCCGAATGACTCATTCGATTGTCATGTCCATTCGAGCAAGTCTTTCGCCGAATGAGCTGCTTCGGCCACTCATTCGCCGAATGACTACTGCCTATATACACTTGTTCAAATCATTTCTATACTAACCTTATTAAGAGCCCTCCTTCTTCCCTGAGATCCCAGAGTCAAAACCTAGGAGATTAGAGCGGCCATTGATCGTCCAAGTTCGATTCTCAACCCGTGGTGTTCGATTCTTGTTTACAAGTCCTTCCTACACCTTTGGATTACCACGGTTGATGTTGGTTTCGATTGGAAAACCCTGGAATAGGATTCCGCACTATTCCAGAGGCTGTCAGGTAGATTTCCATTGGAATCGGATTGTTTCCGAGCTCCTAATTGGTCCTACAGTACCAGTGACCACATTCGGGTCTTGGCGTGCAGCTGGAGCTCTTATGGCAAAAGCTCTTCCACGGGGTGCTAGAACTGCCTGTTGTGCCTTCGTCGGGCAGTTCTTTGCGAAGTGGCCCTGTTCGCCACAGTTATAGCATCCATCGTTGGGTGGAGGGAGAGCTAAAGCAGCATTGTTGACTGCTTGATTTGGTGTCATCCTGCAGTTCTGGACCCAGTGTCCTTTTCTTCCACATCCCGTGTAGTGACGGCAGGGATTGCTTGCAACATGGTGATACTGGCACTTGTTACACAGAGGGTGTGGGCCAGCATACTGTTTCTTGTGCACATCCTGCGGTGCCATGGCTACTTGGTTGAGTGGAGAAGCCATAGTGTAGTTCTTCAGGGTCTTTTGCTTCTTCTTGTGATGTTGGTGATGATGGGGTTTCTTGGAAGACTCTTCTTTTGGCTTCCCAGTGTTAGCCTTTTTCTTCAGAGTTCCCAAGGCTACCATCAGATCAGTGAGTTTCCCAGAAACTCACAGCAGACTCCAAAGTAACAGGGTTTGCTGCCACAACTAAACCCTGAATGCAGGTGGGAAGTCCACCTACATATCGGTCAATTCTCTTTCCAGGGTTGGTACCATGTCTGGCACCAAGGCTACCAACTCATGATAGCGGGTAGTGTACCCCAGATGATCAGCTCCTATCGTCACATGATTGGACAGTTCAACTTCCAACCTTTGAAGCTCATTCTTGGGGCATAATTCGTTTCTCTGAAGTGTCTTGAATTCTTCCCATGGCATTGCCATAGCTTCTTCTTTTCCTCTAGCATTGATCGTTGAGTTCCACCAAGTTAAAGCTCGCTTGTTCAATGATCTAGCAAAGTAGCGAACTTTGTGGTGCTCTAGAGAACTGCTAATGTCCAGAGTACTTTCCATCTTTTCAATCCATTGTATTAAACCAACGGATCCTTCAGTACCGCTAAAGCTTGGCGGCTTACATCCCACAAATGACTTGTAGGAATAGTGTGATGCACTGCCAGTGTTCCCACTAGCTTCTCCTGATGAGTGCCCGGTGTTGTTGCTGTCGTTCCGAATACAGTTGAGCATATCCGGTATCACTTCCTTCAGCTGGTTAGTCAGCTGACTGCTCAGTAGAATCACCAGTACAACGATAGCAGGATCCATTATCTGAGTCACGTTCGGGTTTGGAGGACGATTAAGTGGTGGAGGAGGTGGTAGAGGTGAATCAGCTGGTGTTGGCGTTGACGAGTGTGGAGCTGAATCTTGTGGTGGTGGTGGTAACAAGGGAGGTTGTCTTCTTGGCGGCATTCTGACCATAACCAATAAAAATATCGGTTAGTGCAGTGATCAAATGTAGAAGACACAATGCAAGTAAAGTCTTAAGTCCTGAATTCTCTACATGTAGGGTCCCTAGGTTATAGTATAGGCCAAACCGTTTAAATAAGTGACCTATATTTCTCTATAACCATGGCTCTGATACCAATCTGTCACACCCCGAGCCGCCGGGTTGGATCGACTTCCCTGTCGGGCGGAAGGTTCCCGGGGCGGGATATCGTGAGTGATAATCGAAATGATCAGATTGTTTACATTGCACATGATATATAAATGAGAAACTGCTAAATGAAAATAGAATTACAAAGTTAAATTGCATCAGTTTAGTTCACAATTTAACAATGTAAATCTACTATCAACATCATAATTTGTTCAATCTTGTATCTGCACAGGATATACAAAATACATCTGTAAAATGATGCTTCAAAATATATGTAGGTCCAAAAGCTAGGTCTTCTAACTGGTATCCTTGTCCAAAAGTAATAACCTCTTAGTTGACCTGTTCATCACCTGAGAAGTCATGCAAAAGATCAAGTCAACACATTGTTGGTGAGTTCATGTAGTTTTATAAAAATGAATTTGAACAACCTTTGAATGACAACCTTAACCTCACCATTAACCACTTATACCATCCAGTTCAGTATGCTTATATATAGGGCATATGTAGGGTCGAACTTACCGCCCGCCCAGCCACCGTCCCACCACATACTAAACCACATGATATATTTTTCCTGGTGATAATTAAGCGTTTCATCCCAATTCTTTGATTTCATAACATCTGATTCTTAGCATTTGATTACCCTGAAAATGTTTACCTTGATTCCCCGAAATGTCAACCTTAACCTCATCAACGACCACCTATACTATCCAATCAAGTATGCTTATATATATGACATATGTAGGGGACAAGCCCCAGCCACCGTCCCACCACATACCGGACTGCTTAGCATATTGTTGTTAATGATAATTAAGCGTTTCACTCCATTCACCTTAAATTTAGATTTTTGGTTTCCACAAATAGATTCAACTCTGATCTCTTGAGTTCACCATGTATTCATGATTACCCCAAAGCACTTGTAGAAATATAATATTAAATGTTTAATTAAATTAATAACTAAGCATTTAAATACAACTAAGACATGATGATTGGGCCTTATTTGACTCAATCAATATGACTTAGTTGTGGGTGGTTGTCCAAGTTGTACCCTCTCACATGTGGCCCATATTAGGCATGACCCACAAGGAGTCTACCTGTATATGTCGGGACTTTCACGATGCCCGTATCAGCTTGACCCATTGGTCTACTGTACATGCCGGGACTTTAAGGATATCCTTTGATTCTTGATCTTCTTTGATTCTCTTGATTTTGTTTGATAGTTTAAGTTATGCCCATATAGCTTGACCACAAGAGTCTACTATTTATGCTGGGACTTTCCGTGTTTTACACGTGGTCTTGATTTACATACGACTGACATCCACCTTAACTTAAGCAATTAATGATTTCATTAGATCTTAATGATTTCATTATTTCCATGATTCACACACGGTTATGATCTCCTTGATTTTCTTGATTCTCTTGATTATGATCTTTTGAATTCCATGATTTCACAATGAATATAAATTCTCGAGTAGGATCCTTAGTTTACTGATCACACACTGGATTAGATTCCATTGATTTTGATCTTTAGCTTTCGTTCTTTTGATTCCACTTTGAATTTAGATTCTTGACTTTGAACTTGATGGACTAAGGGTTTGTTTAGAGTTTTGAATTTAGGTATTACTCATAAGAGTAATTAATTAACTTATTAGTTAATTTTGCATAGCAATTACCTAGACAGTAGTCTAGGTGTATAAACAAGCATATATAGAGTATGTAATAAATCAAAGCAATTACGTAAAGCAGTTTAAATAAAAAGGTTTACGCATGCTTCTCAGCCCCGCGTTTGAAAAACAAAAATGTTTAGAAAAGGGGCAATAAACTCACCTGTGTTGCTCTGTACTGAATTACCACGAAATGCGCGCTCGTTGTTGTAGGCTATGTTTCTTCGATTCCTGAGTTGTTTTAAAAGAATTCGAATACGATAAGTACTTATAATAGTCTTCGTATCTACGGTTTGGTCTCGGTGTGCAACTTAGTGTCCTATGTTACTACTATGCTTCTAAGACTTCATCTAACTAGTCTAACTTATTACCCATTAGTAACCCTAATCCCATTAGTCATTATTACAAGCTATAACTTTAAAACGTTTCTAATTTGATTCACTTTAAGTTAAACATTAAGTTAAGATCATTTATTTTAATTTAATAAAATTTATAAATTATTTTCTTTTCTATTAAACATAATTAATTTAAGAAAAAGTGAAATTCACACATGATGGGCTTGGGTTAAGCCCATTGGTCCACCCTTGAGCCCATTACTAGTTTTTCATTATACATGATTCCTTGATCGATTACATATGCCACCTATTTTAGGTAGTTCCAAGGAACGACCTAACGTAGTTGGGCTTTCTCATGATTTGTCTAAGTGTTAGGTGTTACTAGCAAAGATAACTCTCTAACCTTAGACCGTGATCCTTGTTTCTTGTAATCCACCCTTGCATCTTGACCAACCCACATGAAATGACCCCATTGTCTACACTTTGATTATACTCTTTGTTTGGTCTATAGCTATTCCAACATTGTTTGCTTGGTATAAAACCCTAATATCCCACGCACAAACATAAGAAATTTATCTCCATGCATGCACACGCATACAAGCCCATGCACTTACACACATTAGGATCCCATGCATGAAATTGATGGGCCGATTGGTTATCCTTGGGCCAAATGTGTTCCTGCGAAGACGGTCCCAGCCGAAATAGTCCTGGCCGAACCAAAGTTGGCCGAAGCTGCATGGCCGAAGGAAAGCTCAGCCGTATGAGGCCTTGGCCGAAAAGGCGCAGGCCGACCGACCGATAGCCTGGCCGAAAGAGGTGCCTGGCCGAATAGGATGGCCAATCGAATGAACCATGGCCGAACCTAAGTTTGGCGAATGACTTCAGGCCGCATAACGCTTGGCTGGATAAGGCTTGCCGTGGCCGGATAACGCTTGGCCAGATAAGGCTTGGCTGGGTGAAACTTGGGCTGAACCAGCCTGGCCGAAAGAGGCTTGGCCGAAGGTGGTTGGCGACCGAATAGCTGTTGTCCGAACGAATGAAGGCTGGTTGGCCGTATGAGGGTTGGGTCGACCCAGAGCCATTCGGCGGCCTGATGTTCTTGGCCATTCAGCCACACGCGACTCAAACCAAGCAGAACAATCAGCCAGAGAATGAAGGGGGTTTGTTCCTAGCACACACTTAAGTGATTTTGTGGTGTTCTCCTAAGATTTAGAAGGGTCTTAGGCGGATTCTAATGGGATTCGAACCTAGGGTTTTCAAGACCCTAAAACTGAACAAAAACTTGATCTTTACCTCAAATCGGTTGGAAGTGATGGTGGTTGTTTTGACACCAAGAACTCGAGTTTTCGTGGAGAAATGGAGGAGCTATGGTGGTGGGTTTCTAGAGAGAGAAAGAAGAGAGAGGGAGAGTGGACGAAAATTGGAAGGAGAGCTGGTTGGTGGGGTTGGGTGAGGCCATTAATGCCTCATTTTTTAACACAATACTCTATTTTTGAAGAAGTAAGGAAAATATATGTTTCTAGTTCAGATATATGTAGATGATATAATTTTTTGTTCCACACTAAATTATGCAAAGATTTTGAATCACTAATGCATTCTAAGTTTAAGATGAGTTCTATGGGTGAACTAACATTTTTTCTTGGTTTGCAGGTGAAACAAGCTCCAGCTGGAATCTTCATTCATCAATCAAAATATATTGGTGATATTCTTGCTAAATTTAATCTTTCTGATTCAAAGGTAGCTATTACACCTGTTGATACACGAACTAAATTAGTTCTTGATTCAAATGGAGTTTTTGTAGATCAGAAACACTATAGATCAATAATCGGTTCACTGATGTATCTAACAACCAGCAGAGCTGACATTGTGTATGGAGTATGTGTGTGTGCTAGATTTCAATCTAATCCAAAAGAATTATATCAAATTGCGTTAAAAAGGATTTTTAGATACTTGAAAGGAAAGCCATCCTTGGGTATTCGGTATCCAAAGGATGGAGATTTTCAACTTTTTGCATATACTGATAGAGATTTTGGTGGTTGTAATTTTGATAGGAAATCCACATCTGGTGGATGTCAATTTTTAGAAAATAGATTAGTTCCATGGCAATGCAAGAAACAAACAAATGTTTCTGTATCTACTACTGAAGCGGAGCATATTGCTGCATCCTGATGTTGCTCTCAAGTTCTCTGGATTCAAAACCTGATGCTTGATTTTGGATTTAATTTTCTGAAGTCACCTTTATATATAGATAATCCTGCTACCATCTTCATAACAAAAAATCGTGTTCAACATTCTAAAACAAAGCATATAGAAATAAGGTATCGTTTTTTAAAAGACATCTCTGAAAGAGGATTAATAAATCTTGTTCAAGTCGATACTGAATTCCAGTTAACTGATATATTTACTAAACCCTTGGATACTTCAAGGTTTGAATTTTTGGTTCAGTCACTTGGAATGATAAATTTTCAAGAATAATTACATTTTCTATGCTAAATTTTGAAGATGATACAAATCACTTTGAATTAATTTCTTTTATGAAAAGATATATTTTGATGTACATATAATTTATATTATCATGTGATTGGTAGACTTTGAAATTTATAAGAATAGATTGAGTGATGAAACTAAATAAAATTCATGAAACATTGATTATTTTCTTTATTTAAAGTAAGTATATTTTCATGTAAGAAATTGGGAATATCATATATTTAGTTTAATTAAGTAAACAAAACAAATAAGAGTGTCCTTGAGACTCCTTTGGTATACAATGTATAGTCATTAAATTCTCATTGTATCCAAACGAATAAGTGCATGCAATATATTACACTTTGTTATACGATGTATAGACCTGGATATTTATTGCATCCAATACAAATAAGAGCATGCATGATGTACCTCTGTTATACATTGTACAAGCTTAGTGTTCTTAATGCATCCATTCAAATAAGTGTTTTTAAATCACAGTTTCCTTAATTAATCTATTTTATTGATTGTCAATATATTCCTAACATGAATATATATTTCATTAAATAAATTAAAATTTTCAATATTTCATCCATAATGTACCTAAAACATGATAAGTCTTATTATACCTATTTCTTATAAATTTAAAGGTTAAAAGGATCATATACCAAAAAGTTATATTAAAAATATGTTTTAAGTATTTCTTTTAATTCTTTAAATTGTTTAAAGTGATATGATTCAAAATTTAGCATATAAAATTTAAATGTTTAAAAAAATGATTAACAGATGGCAAATAAGATTATTTAACAATAAAATAAAATGACAAATTTGGGCAACATTTTTCAACAACTTAGCTAGGAATTCAGTTACTTTAAATAAACTAAAGTCCTTTGAATTTCTCTTCACCGTCATCAGTTCTCTTGAAAAATCGTCGAAAAACCCCACTTGATTGCAAACGAACATCCATCGTTTTGCAATTTGTTTACTGAAAATCTTCAATTGATCCTCATTCAACACGAGTTTCTCATTGATAACTTGATAAATGATTATGTGCACTCCATACCAGTATTTGGCCATGTTCTCTCTATCCCACATCATAATGTGACCATTTTAAAACAAATGAAAAGAACTCACACAAAAAATACATTTTCAGGAGTTGATGTTCCAATGCCTCAAATGTGCATTGATCTTCAAGCAACTCTTCTTCAACCTGCTCATTCTTCACAATCCATTCATCCTGAAACTCAAGCTTCTCCTCTTCCTGAAGAACAAGGAACCACTTCTTTACCTTGTGATGAAGAAGTTGCTCTCTATCCTTTGTGTTGATGCACTTAATCTCCCTAGTTCAATTTTGTATTAACCATCATGTAAAGTTTCAAGTTATATTAATGGAAGTTGTCTTTTTATATTGTTCTTAATGTTTAAGTTTCATTATATGAGTGTTTGATTTGGTTTATTAATATTTGAGTATGAGTGTTACACATTCGGGCGAATGACTCTAACGAATGAAGTCATTCGCCAAATGAACAATAGAGAACGACTATATTCAGCGAATGAGCCATTCGCCGAATGACTCATTCGACTGACTTGTCTATTCGACATAGTCATTCGCCGAATGAGCTACTTCGGCCACTCATTCGGCCGAATGACTACAGCCTATAAATACAAGTTCAAATCATTTCAAGCCCAACTTCTAAGAGACCTCTTTCTTCCCAGAGCACCTAATGTCAAAACCCTAGAAGATTTGAGCGGTCTTTGATCATCCAAGTTCGATTCTCAACCCGCGGTGTTCGATTCTCATTCACACGTCATTTCTACGCACTCGAATCACCACGGTTGCTGTTGGTTTCGTTTGGAAAACCCTGGAATAGGATTCCGCACTATTCCAGAGGCTGTCGAGTAGATATTCGTTGGAATTGGATTGTTTCCGAGCTCCTTAGTGGTCCTAAAAAGTGGTATCAGAGCTTTGGCTCTTGATTCTGCTCGATTTCCATTCAAAATAACTAGATATCAGATTGTTTGGTCGAAACCTGCAAAACCCTGATTTCCTTGGCCTCAAAGTTACTGTTTCATTAAGAATCCGTGGATTTTTGTGGTGTTTTTGTCAAAACTTTTATCCCAATTGGTTCATAATCATATAATGGTGTTCTATACCAAATTTTGTACTTAGATCTGGGCTAAATCAAAAGTTATCACGATTTTAGTTGCTAAAACCCTCAGATCGGCCGAATGAGCATGGCGGCCGAATAAGTTTGGCCGAATCAATCTCATTTGTTGAATAGCATCATTCGCCATCTTCATTCGCCGAATAGCTCCATTCGTTTTACTCATTCGGCGAATAGCTTCATTCTCAATTCTCATTCGGCGAATAGCCTCATTCGATACTTCATTTGCCGAATAGGTTCATTCGTCCTAATAGTCATACTCAGCCTCTCATTCACTAGACTCAGTTCATTTGGGCCCCGACATTCGTCCCTAACATCTTCATTCGGCGATCAGTTTGAAAAGTTTTCAAAGTGTTGAATCTTGTTGTTATTGATTAAATGGAGGATTTAGCATTGATGGCTAATCAGATCATTGCATTCAGACTTTACTGTTGACTGAGACAGGAAATTCCAACAAAGCTCCCAAGTTATTGTCCTTAGATGATTATCCACACTGGAAGTACAGATTTGAGATTCACATCAATAGAGTGGATACCAACTTATGGATGATGATTGAAGGAGGTTATCTGAGACCTTTGAATGAAGATGGAACTCCTATGCTAGTTACACGGATGACTGAGCCTCAAAGGAAGCTTTATGATTATGAGAAGAAAGCTTATGCTATTTTATCTCAGTCTATTGCTACTGATATCTTCCATCAGTTCAGACAGTTCACATCGTCAAAATATTTGTGGGATGCTTTGCAACAGAGGTATGAAGGTAATGATGCTTTGAAGAACATCAAGTCAAAGGCTTTGAGAAAGGAATTCAACAGTTTCATGTATGTTGGAAATGAATCTTTAGATGAGTTGATTGCCAGATTCTATCATCTTTTGAGTGAGCTGTTCAATCATGAAATCAAAACCAGTACTCAGGAAAAGATCCAGTGTTTGGCAGATGCTCTACCTCCAAAATGGGAATCATTTTTGATGTTGCTTAAGCAGAATGAGATGATAGCACATATGGACATAAATGATTTCATCCAGAAGCTGAAAGAGCAGGAAATAGAGAACAAGTGGAAAGCTAAAAGGGTTGCTCAAGTCCAGGATCCATCATTGTATTATTCTACTCCTACAGTTGAGAAATCATCCTCTCATACTCCATTGAAGACAGCTTTTGTTTCTCAGACATCTAAAGCTCCATCTTCTGCTCAGATTCATTTTTGTCAGTCATCTTCTTCAACTAGCTCTCAAAAGGAACATCATCAACCAGTTACAAGTTTGAAGACAGAGAACTTTGATTAAGTCACTGTTGAGATTGCTAAGGAGCATATGGGACTGTTGTCCACTTTGGTTAGTTCTTATGATGGACTGGTAGCAGGACAGAATGGCAATCCTTATTTGACAAATGATGACTACTCTCAGATAGATCCTGATGACATGGAAAGGATTGACATCATGTGGGCTTTAGCAAGTGCTGTGAGGAGAGCTAAGGATTTTGTGAAGATAACTGGCAAAGACATCAACTTAAACAAGGAGTCTAAGTTTGGATTTGATATGGCATCGGTGACATGCTACAACTGTGGAGAAAAAAGGTCATTTTGCTAGACAGTGCAAGCAACCAAAGAAAGCAGGAAACAAAAATCCCTTTCAACATCAGAAATCCTCTACAACAAATCCAGAAAGGAGATTGGTTCCTATTGATTCCTCTACTCAGGCAGGTCTTCATCGGGAAGGAAAGCATTGATGGTACAACAAGATGAAGGTGTAAATTGGGATTTCAGATTCAATTCAGATCAAGGGGAGCAGGATAAAGCTTGTGTTGCTGAGATTCAGAGGATGGATGGTTCAAGTGAAGATAGTACTTGTGGAGAAGTTCAATTAAGTGGAAAAAAACATCAGATTCAGAGTCAGAAAGCTTGTCAGACTCAGACACTCATGTTGATTCTGATGCTGATTCTGAGGAACCAGTTATACAATTTGCTTTAATGGTGAACTCATCCGCCAATCCAGATCCATCTTCACAATCAGATCAGTTATCTGATGACTATTCCTCTTCTCACTCTACTTGTTTTAAGTGTGTTGACCTTGATAGCAAGGTTCTTGCTTATTAGACTCACAATGCTTCTTTGATCAGTGATCTCAACCAGTGTATTGAGGCTAACAAAGTTTTAAAATCTAATGAAAAAGATTTTCAAGATAAAATTGAACTTTTAAATAGACAACTTCATGAGGCTGAGATCGCAGTGCTGAATAAGCAAGATGCTATCACTTCTAATCTCAATACCATCAATGAGATAAAGAAGAAGTTAGCCATAGTCGAGTATGACTATGAGACCTTGGGACAGAAGCTCAAGAGCTATGAGAGCTCTTCATATATTATTGAGCATATGATCAGTAAGGGTACTGATCATAAGGGAAAGGGAAAAGTGAACTATCAGAATTGTCCTCCACCAATCCTAAACACCTTTGTCAATACACCAAATGACAAAAGAAGTTAAGGATTTTCATGTCACAACTCCATTAGTAATAGATCCAACTGGACTAATTACTAATGAGGGTTCCTCAAGGATATAGGAATCTTTTGTGGAGGGAATTGTTGAGGATTGGGTATCAGATTCTGAGGATTAATCAGATAATTCATCTGATTGTGCTAATGCTCAGAATCAAACCCCCGCTGTCATGAAAGGTGACCCAATCTCAAATTCAAAGATTTACAAAGAATTGTGCTTTGTAAAAGCTTCTCAGGAGTCTAAAGCTAAATGTGTTAACAAGTCTGAATGTCTTGGAAACAAAGGGACAAAGGGTTTGGGTTTTAATCAAGACAAGCCTACAACTAATGTTTTTAAATCCCAAAGGCAGCCTTTCTCTGATTTAAAACATTTTCATAAAAAAGGTGAAAAGGTTTGTTTTGAGTGTGGTGTACCTGGGCACATTGTTAGATTTTGCCCATAGTTGATCAGGCCAAAGGTTACCCCATTCAGAAAATTGAATCAAGTTTTTACTAAACCTGTAAAATCTGTAGCTAGGCCTGTTCAAACAAAACCCAAACAACCTAATCAGGTGAAATTAGTAAACAAGGGTAATGTGAAATTGGTAACCTTTGATGTTCCAAAAGTGATTAATTCTAATCAAACAAAATCATCATCCATTTACCTGAAAAACTCTTTTAGTAAAAATACAATCTGGAAAGTCAAGTCTTCAGAAACTTCAGTTCCACCTATTTCAGACCAGGCTGTCCCCGATGGTAAATGGATCGATGTATGGATCCGAGACTCTTTGGGTCAACCCAAGACTGTAAAGGCTTGGGTTCCCAAAATTAACTAAATGTTTCATCTTTGTGCAGGTTGCCCAAAAAGCTGGTTTTAACAGCAATTGGATTGTTGATAGTGGGGCTTCCAGGCATATGACTGGTGATATCTCTTTACTCACCAATGTGAATGCAGTTCACGGTGGTTATGTAGCTTTTGCCGGTGACAAAGGCGGGTTTATCACAGGAGAGGGAATTCTGACAAATGGGCAAGTTTCTTTTGACAAAGTCAGATATGTCAAGCAGCTGGAAAACAATCTTTTGTCAGTATCACAGATTTGTGACAAGGAGTATAAAGTCTTATTTGATGATTCCAACTGCTACATTCTCAAGCAAGGTGTGAAAATTCCTGAAGACTGGATTTTGATGTCAGCCCCCAGAAAGCAAGACTTGTATGTTCTCAATATGGCCACAGCTTCAACAACATCCTCTACAGCTTCATGTTTTATGACAAAGGCAACTGAGAAAGATTCAATCCTTTGGCATAAGAGGATGGGTCATTTGAGTCTACATAAGATGAATCACTTGGTACACAACAACTTGGTTGAGGGGGTTAGTCTGAAGAATTTCAAGCTGTCTGATATCTGTGTTTCATGCAAGAAAGGAAAGCAAACCAAGTAGTCTCATAAGCTGAAAAAGTTTCATTCAATCAATGTTCCGCTTGAGCTTCTCCATATGGATCTGTTTGGTCCTGTAAATCGCAAGAGTATAGCTGGAGATCAATATTGTCTTGTCATCACTGATGAGTATTCCAGATATTCTTGGGTTTTCTTTTTAAAGGAGAAATCTGAAACGTTCGAATGCATTCAAGTGTTGGTCACCAAACTTGAATCACTTTATAAGCTCAAGATTCATCAGCTTCAAACAGACAATGGAACAGAGTTTAAAAATCACAACATGGAGAATTTTTGTAGTGCACGGGGTATTGTGCAACAGTTCAGTGCTCCATACGTTCCTCAAATGAACGGTGTTGCTGAACGGAAAAATAGGACATTGGTTGAGGCTGCTAGGATCATGCTTGCTAATTCATCTCTTCCAGTTCAGTTCTGGAATGAAGCTGTAGCAAATGCTTGCTATACACTGAACCGGGTTCTCATTGTGAAAAGACACGGGAAGACTTGCTTTGAACTGCTCCATAACAGAAAAACAAATCTTAAGTATCTGGAACCTTTTGGTGCACCATGCACAATGCTTAAAAAACACGAGCAGGGCAAGTTCAATGAGAAGGTGGAAGAAGGGTACTTTCTAGGGTACAGCACTCCAAATAAAAGAGACTATAACAAATCAACTCAGAATGTGGAGGAGTGGTACCATGTTGATGTTCAGAAATATTCTATGCCCCTGCCCAGAAAGGGCCCAGACTGGATGTTTGATTATTCTGGCCTCTTTGATTCCTTCAATATGCCTCCCATGTACTCAGATGAAGATGTTGTAGTTCAAATGTTATATGATGCACAGAATGCACCTGATGAACCTATGCAACCTTCCTCTGCTTCCGTTCCAACAACACAGATAAATGATGACAACTCAGACACAGATGACAATCCCGTTCAGCCTGTTGTTCCCGAACCAGCTGTTGACGATCTTGTACCAGATCTTGAGAATTTGAATTTGAACAACCTTGATCCTCAGGTTGAGGTTCCAGCTCATCCTGTTGGAAGAATTAATCGCATTCATCCTCAAGAAAACATCATTGGAAGTCCTTTGGATGGGGTTTAGACAAGAAATCAGCTTTCTTCAGGAGGTCTTGCTGACATTCTTGACTTTGCAGATGTAAGCTTTTGTTATTATTCCTGCTTCATCTCCCAAGTTGAGCCACGTACTATCACTGAAGCTTTAAAAGAAGAATCATGGGTTGATGCCATGCAAGAAGAACTCTTACAATTCAAAAAGTTAGGTGTCTGGCAATTGGTTAACAGACCAAAAGGTGCAAAAGTAATTGGCACTCGATGGGTTCTTCGTTGCAAGAAAGATGATCATGGGATCATAGTGCGAAACAAAGCATGTCTGGTTGTTCAGGGATTCCGACAGATTGAATGTTTGGATTACAATGAAGTGTTTGCACCGGTTGCTCGACTTGAAGCAATTCGTATTTTCTTGGCATATGCATCCTTTAAGAAGTTTAAAGTTTATCAAATGGATATCAAGAGTGCATTCCTTCACGGTGTGATTAGTGAGACGGTCTATGTCAGTCAACCTCCCAGGTTTGAGGATCCATTACATCGAGACCAAGTCTACAAGCTAGACAAGGCCTTATATGGATTGCATCAAGCTCCGCGAGCATGGTATGAGACACTATCTACTCATCTTCTAAACAACGAGTTCAGAAGAGGTGTCATTGACTGTACATTGTTCATTCGAGAAAAAGATGGTGACTTACTCTTGGTGTAAGTTTATGTGGATGACATCATTTTATGATCCACAAATGATAGTCTGTGCAAGGATTTTGAGAAGGTTATGAAAGAGAAATTTGAGATGAGCTCAATGGGAGAGATGCAATTCTTTCTGGGATTACAGGTGGATCAGTCTGAGGCAGGAATCTTCGTTCATCAAATCAAATACGTTGGTGACATATTGAGTCGGTTCAGTATGTGAGATGCAAAACCTGCTGGTACCCCACTGGCTGTCAATCACGGGATTACACCAGATGAAAAGGGGGAGTTAATCGATGCCACTCTGTACAGAGGAATGATTGGCTCTCTGATGTATCTTACTGCTTCTCGGCCAGACATCATGTTTGCCACATGCTTGTGTGCATGTTATCAATCAAAACCAAGAGTGTCTCATCTGATTGCTGTGAAAAGGATTATGCGTTATCTGAAGGGTACTCCTGATCTTGGTTTATGGTACCCTAATGATGATAAATTTGAACTTACTGCATACAGTGACTCCGATTATGGTGGCTGCAAGAGAGATTTCAAGTCAACATCTGCGGGATGTCAGTTCTTTGGAAACCGATTAGTTACCTGGCTGTGCAAGAAGCAGACGTCGGTGTCTAATTCAACCTGTGAAGCTGAATATACTGCTGCTGCTAGTTGATGTTCTCAAATCATTTGGATACAACAGCAACTCAGGGACTATGGGTTACATTTTTCTAACACTCCTATAAATGTTGATAATACTGCTGCCATAGCTGTTACTATGAATCCGGTCCAGCACTCGAAAACAAAACACATCGACAAAAAATATCATTTCATACGTGATTGTTTTGAAAAGAAACTTATCGATGTTGTTAAAATTCACACCGATCACCAGAAAGCCGATCTTTTCACAAAAGTTTTTGATAAACCCAGATTTTTATATCTGTTATCGGCTAATGGTGTTTTCCAAAAGGATGAAGTCCTATCTTCATCTGAATCTAACAAATGATAGTTTTCTTGTATAGTTTCTTTTCTTCATCAAAAACACAAAAAGATTTTCTGTTTTAGGTTTTTAGGGGGAGATAGTTGCTACTTGAAAAACCAAAAACATTTAAAATATTCTAAAATACAAAAACAGTTGAAAAAGTAAAAATTGAGATGGTCTTTCTTTGAAAAAGTGATACATTAATCTATCATGTCATAGAAGCTGAGGTGAATGTGTAAGCTAAACACACAAGAGAATTATGATGTGATGTACTGTTAGGCCGACTTTACAAAATGAATAAATAGCATGTGATAACTTAGAAAGTCTGATTTGTAGGATCTGTTTTATAGAACCATTTAAGTGAGAAATAGTCTTTTGACTCGAATCAAGCATACACCGGTCATCATAGAATCAAATGAGGTTTCAAACAAAAACAAGCTGGTATTAAGCTTGAAGAAAAACAAAAACAAGCTGGTATTAAACTTGAAGAAAAACAAAAAAAAGCTGGTATTAAGCTTGAAGAAAAATAAAAGCAAGCTGGTATTAAGCTTGAGAAATACATAAACAAAATAAGTTCGATTCCATATACGTGCCATATTGCTGGGTCGAACCTAGCTGAAGCCGTCCATTTGGATAGAACAAGAAAAATACAAAAAGATAATAAAGTTGGAAACTTATTGAATTTATGATGACTGGTATTAAGATATGCATAAATGAGTTATTAACTGATTTTGATCTTTAAATGGCAAAATGAAATGGGTAACTCAATTAGAAAACATGGGTGATCATAAAGCTTGTTTAGAAGTTATGTATTGTCTGGTTTAAGATTGGACAAATATATCAGTAATCATATCATAAGACAAATGTGTTAGAAGTAAAACATTCAGTAAAGCTGATTTGATGTGATTAGTTGTATGTGTTACTTTATCAATAGACTTCTCACAAAAACATGTGTTTCTTTGTCTTTAGTTACTAGTTGTACAGTTGTATTTTGTTTCAGAAAAATTACAAAAAGATTTTATATTTAAAATTTCAGTTTAGGTGATCATTTGTAGGTTCAGATGTCCGTCTCATCTGAATCCAGAACCAATCAGACAGATCTTCATAACTGGAATCACTCCCACTCTTCAAATTGTAAAATTTTGAAAACATGCTGTGTTTTGGGAGTGAAAAGTCTAATTCATTCGAATGAGGTGTAAGATTCACTTATTCGACCGAATGATTTCATTCGAAGAATGAGTCATTCGATCGAATCACTCATGGCAGAGTCATTCTCATTCGGCGAATGACTTGTGTCGAAAGACCCGTTCGTCATTCTCATTCGGCGAATGACCAAATGTCGAAAGGACCCATTCACCATTCACATTCGGCGAATGAGTGACCCTATATAAACAGTAATTCGGCTGAACTACTTCATTCGTCAAAAAGTTTCAGTCGCTACTGTGTGATCACATTCTCCCGAAACAACTTCTCTCCTCGGTCCACCAATTTTTCGTGATTTCCTTTGAACCGGCTACTGATAATCTTGCTTCTTATCATCTCAGGTACATGTGGATCAAAGATCGTCCAATTTTGACCGTGAAATCATCAGAAATGGGACTGATTTTAGGGTTTTAGGGTTTTTGTTTTCGCCTTTAGAATAAATGGCTTAAATGGACTTATTATCACAAATGTCATGTATTAAAACCCTTAGTCGGTCATGTCTGAGCATGAATATGTAGATTTTTGGGGCTGATTTGAACTTTTTGACAAAAGGGGTTGGAACTTGTACAGAAAGCCGAATGACGCCATTCGGCGAATGGCTCATTCGGTGAATGAAGTTCATTCGGCGAATGAATCCCATTCGGCGAATGACTCATTCGACTGAATGACTCATTCGACAAATGAAGTTCATTCAGCGAATGACTCTTTCTATCATTTGTTCATTCGGCGAATGAGGTCTATTCGACGAATGAAACTCATTCAGCGAATGGCTCATTCGGCCAAAGAACCCATTCGCCTAAATCAGTCTCATTCGACCAAACTGTTGCAATTGATTCTCTGATCTGATTTTTGTATTTCGACAAACTGAAATGAACTAACATGTATATTCTTTGTTGTTCAATATGGCAGGTTATAAATCAGTGATGAAGAACAATATCTGTGCTCATCTGGATCTCACCACTCCGAACGCCAAACACCACATAGAGATTATCACATTTCTCAGGCGTTCGAGGATCTTTACGGCCATTTCTGCTATTCATGTTCCATATCACTCTCATCAACAAGATTTCTGGGCGTCTGCCGATATAGATTGTGAAGCTGAACCTCCTGTTATTCGAGGGAAAGTGCTGGGACATGATGTTGTTATATCGGCTGAACACATCAGGAGAGTTTGTGGTTTCCAGGATTCACCTGATCAGCTGTACCTTCTCGACCGTTACTTAGTTCGTGGTTGCTTTATGAGATGCAAGTACGAAGGAGATCTTGGAGTGGGAATTCTCAACAAAGCATACATGTCTCCGCAGTTCAAGTACTTTGCTCATGTAATGATTCACTGTCTTGGATATAGGAGAGGAGGTTTTGATGATATGCGAGAGACGATACAGTGTGCTTTAGTGGCCCTGGTGCTGAACAGACCATTCAACTTTTCTGAGATGGTTTTCACTCACATGAAGGAGAATGTGGCTTTGAAGGGAGACAAGAAGTTCTTAATGTATCCGTGGTTCTTGCAGCAATTGATAGATGCCCAGTTACCTAATTTGCCGAAGATTGATGCTGATGTCATTAAGCTGGAGCACATGAATGACATTACTCTCAACAGAGTAATGTCATAAAGAGGCAAGGAAAGGAAGCCTGCAGCTCGATCATTATTTGGTCATCTTCTAGGCCAGATTACATAGCTCCTATTGGTCGGAGATGGAGGCATAATGATTCTGATTCAGATATGGAGGACATAGTTGTGCCAGATGATGATGGTGATGATGGTAGTGGTGTAGGTGTTAGGGGTACTGGTGGTGATGGTGAGAGCTTTGTTGTTGTGAGCACTGTTGGTGTGAGTACTGAGGTTGATGTTATTATTACCACTGATGGTGTTAGCACTGTTGATATTGGGGTGTCAGGAGTAAGTGCAGCTGATGTTGATACAGGTGCTGGAGTTAGTACCTCTATAGCTGCTGATGAGGATGTAGATATTGATTCACTGTTGGAGCTGGATTTCATGGCCACTACTACCTCCACAGTGACTACTCCTCTTGACACGATAGGCACCACATCTACTGCTGATGGAGATGAGTCAGCTGACTCACCTGATGATGATGGTGAAGCTGGTGCTGATGAAGCTGATAATTCTGATTCAGAGGATACACCAGATGATGAATTTGAGAGTTTGTGGGTAGGTAGGAGATAGGTGAAAAGGAAGAGGAAGAGGAGTGAAGCTGAGATGGAGGAGATCACTGATCCTTCATTTATTCCTGAGTTTGAGATTTCTTCTCCTCCTCGTTCCTCTGCTCCTGTCACTGTAGCTATGTCTGTTGCGGCTGTTCAGTCTACATCTTATCCTGCAGGGAGAAGAAAGAGATCGAGATTTTCTTTCCAGAGGAGGTCAGAACTGGCGACAGCTGCTACAACTACTGTTACATCAGTAGCAGCTGTCTCAGTTTCTTCACTGACCAGGTCAAGGGCTATTCCAGTACGTACTACCATTGCCCCTCTGACCACCTCTATGATTCAGGCTCCCATTTTAACTGCTGCTTCTGCTGGTCCCTCTACTTCACGAGCTGACACATTCATACCTACTGTTTCAGTTGTTGATCAGCTGAACACACTGAACAGTATGGTACTTAGATTGATGGAGAGAAGCATGGAACAAGAAAAGAAGAATAAAGATCAAGAACTAATTGTTGCCCAGCTCACCCAGCGGATAGAGGAGCATGATACCTTGCTTCTTCAGGCTGCCGATGAGAGAGCTGATCTGCGAGCTCGATCTAATCAGCAAGAGGAGCAACTCTTGAAGCATATAGATGAGCATAATCAGTTGGCATTGACAGCCACTAGTTTCAATGAGAGGATACTGCTCCTGGAAGCTGAGAACGCCAGACTTTCTGAACTTGTTGAAAGTTCCGCAGCCCTTTCCGATGAATCAGACAAGGAAGAAAAAGAGGAAGATGAAGATGAAGAAGAAGAAGAAGAAGAAGAAGAAGAAGAAGAGTCTGAGGAGGAAAAAGTTGACTATGAAGATTCTGATAAAGATGATGATGATCAGGATGGATCAGGAAGTGGGTCTTCTGATTCATCAAGTTCTGAAGATGATGATGAAGATGATGATCAAGCCCCTTCTACATCTGAGATCAGGTCCAAGAGTGCAAATGACAAGAAGAAACAGGCTCCTCCTCCATCTCCTCCCACACAGACTGAAGAACCAAAAGCTGCTGAGGAAGTTGAAGCTGTGCCTCTGAGACGTCAGTTAGATGAGACGTTGACTATGATATTTGACGCTCAAGGCATCATACAACATTCAGTTAGCCATGACAAAGACGAGGGAGAGATCATACATTGCTTATCAAAGGAGCAGATAGCCGAATTGTACAGGCTAAATCCAGATGAGGTTATCACTGATGATGCCTCTGTTCCTGTGGATGATGAGCCTATTCCAGAGGCCTTTGATGATATAGACGAGGTTATTCTTGAAGACATTACTGATGAAGAATATCCCAAGTATACTTCAGCTGAGGAAGAGCTGCCAACATTCACTGATCAGTTTGATCAAGCCACTGAAGATCTACTGATCTGATACTTAGAAGAACAAGTTGAGGTCAGCAAAGCCGAGGCTGATGATCAAAAGAAAACAAAAGAGGAATGCAAGGCCTACTGTGAGGTTCTTAAGAAAGAAAGCACAATGAAGTTGCCAGCTACACACAAGAAAGTATACAGGACTAAAGGCTACAAGGCTTGAGGTCAAATCTTAAGCTGGGCATACTTTCATGATCTTGGGTGCTATGCTGTGAAGAGAGAGAGAGGCATTGATTATTTCAAGCATCCTCACGATTTTAAGACGCTGCCAGGTTTTGATGTCAATCAGTTAGCACGTCTGAGGATGCTATACGGTGAAGATTCTGGAATGTCAGCTTGGTTCTCTCAGCAACTTCAGTATGAGTACAGAAAGAGATGGGTGAACTTTCAGCCCCAACAACCTGAAAGATATTATCAGCCACAGATTGAGGGAGACACCGGAAAGCACAAAGTTATTCTGAAGTGGCTTCCTCCTAAAGTTTTGAAGAAGATTCCGTTAAGGAAAATGCGACAAGACTTTATAAAGGGCTTTCGATGGTGGTACTATGATGGGCGGAGTGGAGAAGTTGTGAGTGTCATGTGCAAAGATAAGAAGTGGGAAACTGAACGGATTTTTGATCCAATGTGGTTGACTAACTTGTCCCACAAAGATGTCCTAGCACAGTATCGTCATCAGATTTTCTTCGATGTACAGGACATGGTACAAGCACTGCAATTCATGAGGTGATCCGTCTCTGCAGTATATTCAAGATTCATGCTGGAGCTGACTGGTAAGCCATTTCTGAAAATTACTTCAAGAAAGACACTTCAAAGAGCTGAACTAGGTCCAAGGGGGAGTTTGTTGATGCATTTAATGTCCCTAGTTCAATTTTGTATTAACAATCATGTAAAGTTTTAAGTTATATTAATGGAAGTTGTCTTTATATATTGTTCTTAACGTTTAAGTTTAATTATATGAGTGTTACACATTCGGGCGAATGACTCTAACGAATGAAGTCATTCGCCGAATGAACAATTGAGAATGACTATATTCAGCGAATGAGCCATTCGCCGAATGACTAATTCGACTGACTTGTCTATTCGACATAGTCATTCGCCGAATGAGCTGCTTCGGCCACTCATTCGGCCGAATGACTACAGCCTATAAACACAAGTTCAAATCATTTCAACCCCAACTTCTAAGAGCCCTCCTTCTTCCCAGAGCACCTAGTGTCAAAACCCTAGAAGATTTGAGCGGTCTTTGATCATCCAAGTTCGATTCTCAACCCGTGGTGTTCGATTCTCATTCACACGTCATTTCTACGCACTCGAATCACCACGGATGCTATTGGTTTCGTTTGGAAAACCCTGGAATAGGATTCCGCACTATTCCAGAGGCTGTCGAGTAGATATTCGTTGGAATCGGATTGTTTCCGAGCTCCATAGTGGTCCTACACTTTGTTCTCACTATCTCCTACTCTTTCAAATCCTAATTTCTCAAACTCAACAGTTCACTGAATCAGTTCATTTTTCTTCTGAGTCTGGATCTCATTTTTCAGGCAAAACTGTCTCTGTTCGTTCCACTTCTTTTTCATCCACTTCCATTTTATCTGTGAAAGCTTCTCCACTCATTCTTTCTCTAGACCCTCAAGCTGCCTTAGGTTCTGAACATGCTCCTGATTCACAAGATCTCACTGATTCTGGATCTGTTAATGCAGAACATCTGTCTTTGCTTAAATATGAATTTGCTCAAATAAAAGAACTTTTTGAATCTCAACAGCATCAGATTCTTGAACTAAATTCCACTATAGTCTTGCTTGAATCTCAAAATAAATCACTTAAAAATGCTCTTGACTCTCTGCTCTCCTCTTCATCAAAGTTCACAACAAATGATGATAAAGATCCTGAGGATGATGCTCTCCTCAACTGATGATCTATATGAAATTTCAGATGATTCTGATGATAATGATGAGAATGCTACTATTGCGTCAATTATGAGCAGATCATCAAAACAAAGGCATAAGAAATCTAACTTATTAGTTTGATCAACCAGTAGTTGCTGCCAAGGAAAGATATTCTGCTGATGATCTTCATATCTCAGAAGATATTATATGTCAAATTAGATACACACCAATCAGAGAGCATTATTTACAAGATTCAACACTTGCTCAATCTCAACTCATTGAAGTAACAGGATTTACTAACGAGCAAATGAATCTGATCAAAAGGATGATAATTGAATTTGAAAATATTGAATCAATTAAGACTGTTGAAAATGTGGTTGCTACATCTGAGGCTGATGCTAAGATTTTTGAAAATCTTTCTGATACATCTGATGTTCCCTCCTCCTCTTCAAGATTTATAGACAAAGGAAAAAGGAAGTTAACTGATGAGGAACTATTGGAGGAAGAACTTCAGAAGAAAAATAAAAGCTCAAGAAAATTATCTGAAGTTGATAAAGATATATTTGCTCCATTTATTGATGAGCATATGGCTGTTGAAAAACAATTGGAAAGTCAAATGCTGAGAGAACAAGATGATGATGAGCAGCTTGTTGATTATAATGAAAGTGATTATAGTATCTTTGAAGATGAGGAAAATGATGAATCATCGAAACTAGAAGAGGGAGAAATAACTCATGTAGAATCTTGTTACTTCAATGAGTTGAGATTGAGCAAGTGTTGAATCTTGTATCTAATTTCTCAAAAGAAATAGATGAATCTTTTTAGACAAATTAGACATCATTTATTTGTTGATACATGCTAAAATATGATGTCATTTCAGAAAAAAAAATGGACGAAGCCTTTGTAGCTAATTTCTCAAAAGAAGCTCAAAAGAATCCTCATATGGCGCATGTTGTGTTCTTAATAAGAAATGATTATCCAGCTGAGCAAGTATTAACAATAACCTCTAAATGTAACATCAGTGCCGGAAACATCACTGGAACAGTGATCGCTACAGTAAAATGAACAGTAAATCAGGTACACGTACAAGTTGTTGTTCATATATCACTATCATTCTATGTTATTAAAGCACAGTGAATTCATAATCATTTCAGAGAAACAAGTTCAGAACAGTGGTTCTTAAGTCAGATAATTATCTGGCAACACAGAACCATCAAGTGACTATTTGTTAGGATTTTATTATGTATAAACGTATGTGAGGCGTTACAGAACAAAATAATACGAATGTCGTTATGTGAATGCTAAACCGACGGATTATTCGTATAGGTGACGATCCGTAGAAATAAATCTGGAAGTTTAACGTTCTGAATGATATTCAATAATTAGAAAACAATATTGAAAAGTGTAGTTATCGACGTATCTGATCGGGTGACGATTCGAACAAATACGCACGATGACCGCGCGATTCGATTTAAACGTTAATTAAATATTTTTGAAAATTTAATAAATAAAAGATATTAGTTAATTTATTAGGAATCACAACCTAAAATAATTTTAGGACTTCTATTTTAAAACCGAATCATTTCGTAACGAAAACGACGAGAAACCGGCGATTTTACGCGAAACCACGCGAAACCGAATGAACCCGAACATACCCGGGTATTTACCCCTCATTTAATGAGGCATTTAATCCCTCAACCACCTCCCAAACCCGCAGCCACTTCACCCCCATCGTCACTCTCTCTCTACACTCTCTCTCTAAAACCTCTCTCTACCTTCTCTCTTCAAGAACTCACCCAAATCACAACCATTTTTGGGGTTTTTGGTATCAAAATCACCACCATCACTAGTAGAACCTGAAAGTACAACAGATCTAAGCTTCCAACCGATACATTTGAGGTAAAATCTATGTCTTAGTTCGGTTTAGGGGTTTGAAAACCCTAAATCCGCACCATCCTTACAAACCGGGTTTTACACCCTTTCGAACCCTAGGAATTTCACATAAACAAGTTTAGGGAGTGTAGGAACAAGTACCCTGGTCTTCTCTGGTCGACTGGCTTAGAAACCATGGCTGCCTCGGTTTCTCACGAACGGCCGAATGGCCAAGAACAACTTGTCGAATGAGCACCCAGCCCTCATTCGCCGAATGGCCTTAGCCAGCTCACACTCTCATTCGCCGAACGGCTTGGGATGAACTGCATCTTCATTCGCCGAATGACCCTAAGCCGAAGGAACTCATTCGCTATGCTCCCATTCGGTCGGGTGATCCCATTCGCCATTAAACATTCGAGAGCCTCATTCGGCAGCGTCTTATCCGACCAAGACAACTCCTCATTCGACTGGACCTTCATTCGACAACCCTTATTCGACCGGTCATTCGCCCATTAAACCTATACTGTTAGGCTCCTTCGGTCAAACCCTTTTCGGGCATGACACATTTGGTCAGGCCCATACGGCTACACCTCTTTCGGCCATTACAGACCTTCATTCGATGGGTTGCACTGAATTGGCCCATCGCGCATGCATGGTTGTGGTCGTGTGTGCATGAGATGCATGGTTGGTTACGTGGAAACTTGCATGGGAAAGGAATCAAATAGGGTTAACACAATTGTTACTAAAGAATAAGAAGGTTAAATCATGGGTTATTTCATGTGGGGAATTACTCTAATATACTAGGAATTAATTAAGGAAACCCTAGATTAGGGTTTTCACTAATAAGGGTTTCATTAATCACCTCATAATCTAAACGCATGTGTTGATATTAATAGAGTTAAACGCATTTGGGAATCCCTTGAGAATCAATGATCAAGGTATAAGGTTATGGTGTCGATTCAGCTATTAACACCTAATACTTAGACATTTGATAGAACGTATAACTACCTTAGATGCTTCAATTGAACTATCTAGGATGGATTATACAAAGACTCAGTCAAAGAATCATGGGATAATCAAATGGTTAGTACTTGGGCCCAAGGTTAATCCAAATGGATTAACCCAAGCCCATCAAGTTTAATTATACTTTTCTTAAAATTAAATATGCTTTTCATAAAAGGAATTAAATTATAAACCTTATTAAAATAATATTGGGACATGGGCTTATTACTGGGTAATAAGTTAGACTAAGTTAGATAAAGTCATAGAAACACATTAGTAATATAGGACGCTTAGTTGCACACCGAGACCAAACCTTAGTTACGACAACTACCGTATGTACTTATCGTATTCGAATTCTTTTAAAACAACTCAGGGACTGAAGATACTTAGGCAACAATCAAAGAGCACACATATCTTTCGTGTTAATTCATTTCAGAGCAACACAGGTGAGTTCATTGCCCCTTTTGTAAACATTTTTGTTTTTAAACGCGGGGCTGAGAAGCATGCGTAAACTGTTTTTATTTAAACTGTTTATTTAAATGCTCTTATTTATTATATGTTTACATATATATGTTTGTTGATACTCCTAGACTCCTGTCTAGGTAAATATTTGAACAGATCAAATATCCAAACTTATTAAAGTACTCTTATGAGCATTAATTTATGTTTAAACCCTAAATCAACCCTTAGTCCGTCAAGCTCAAATTCAAGAATCTAAATTCAAAGTGAAATCAAATGAACAAAATCAAAAGATCACATTCAAAGACATCATAACTCAGTGTGGAATCTGAGAACAAGGAATCAAGATCAAATATCAGTTATCATTGTAAATCATGGGAATTCTAAAGATCAAGAGACTCAATAAATCAGAAATCATAAATGTGTGCGAATCATTGAAATAATGAAATCATTACAATCTAATGAGATCATTAATACTCAAGTCAAGGTGGATGTCCGTTGTATAGGGAATCAAGACCACGTGTAACACACATATAAAGTCCCACTCGGATGCTGAAGACCATTGGGTCAGGCTGTAACAGGAAATAACATGAACGATCACATGAAATCAATATCAAAGTCAAAATCATGAGAATCAAGAGATCAAGAATCAAAGGATATCCTTAAAGTCCCTCTCAGATGCAGAAGACCATTGGGTCAGGCTGTAACGGGCAAAACATTAAAATCCCGCTCAGTTCAGGTGTACTCTTTGTGAGTTATGCCTGACATGGGTCACGTGTGAGAGGTTACAACTTGGACAACCACCAACAACTAAGTCTAATTGATTGAGTAAAATAATTCCCAATCATCATGTCTTAGTTGTATTTAAATGTTTTATTTAATTATTTAATTAAATATTTAACATTTTATTACTATCATTGACTTTTGGGGAAATCATGTATCTATGACGAACTCAAGAGAATCAAAGGTAAATCAAGTTTTGGAAAGCATAATCTAAATCAGAGGTGTGTGGGGTAAAAATGCTTAATTATCATTAACAACAGTGTCATATACATATTAGTATGTGGTGGGATGGCGTCTGGGCGGGCTTGTAGGCTCGACTCAGGGGTATGCCCTATATATAAGCATACCGATATGGATATTACATTGAAGTTAATGAGCTTAGGGTCTTTACCGGAAGGGATTATCAAATCATTTTCAAATACTAAACTATATGAACTCACCAACCATGTGTTGACTTTATTTTTGCATGACTTCTCAGGTGACGAACAGGTCAACTGAAGAGTTGTTTATTTTGGACTAGGTTACAGATAGAGGACCTAGCTTTTTGGACCTGCATACTTTTGGACATCATACACACTTATTTTGTATATCTCACGCAGATACAGGATTGAAAATTTATGATGTGATAGTAGCTTTACATTGTTAAATTATAAAGTTAACTGATGTAATTTAACTTTGTAATTCTATTTTATTTTAGCAGTTTCTCATTTATGTATTATGTGCAATGTAACAATCTGATCATTTCGATTATCACTTCCGATATCGCGCCCCGGGAACCTTCCGCCCGACGGGGAAACCCGATCCTACCCTGCCGGCTCGGGGTGTGACAGATTGGTATCAGAGCCATGGTTATAGAGAAATATAGGTCACGAAATTAAACGGTTTGGCCTAGACTATAACCTAGGGACCCTGCATGTAGAGAACATAGGAATTAGGAGTTTACTTGCATTGTGTCTTCTGCATTCGATCATTGCACTAACCACTGTTCCATTGGTTATGATTAGAATGTCACCAAGAAGACAACCATCACCGCCTCTACCTTCACAGGAGACGGACCCAGCAGTCGAAGTACTTGCAACACTGATCACTGAACAGTTGGTGGCGACTCTACCTAGAATCATCACCCGGATCAGGAACAGTGAGGAATTTGCCAAGAACTTCACACTACTTGCTGCAGAGAAGAAGGAACCGGAAGAAGGAGAAACAAGCAGGAAGCGAAAGCGGTGTCGTTTTAAGAAATCAAGAAATCTTGTAATCTACACCGAGGCCATTCCCCTTCGTCAGATGGCCGTTGCTCTGGAGTCAGAGAATCGTGGGCGTGATGCTGGAAAAGCTCCTCTTTGCGCTAGCTGTCACTATCATCACCGTGCTGATATCTCATGTAAACAAAGCACCCATTGTGGTGAGCCGAACCATGGGGATCATCGATGTATACCTTCGATGGAATTAGTATGCAAACAGACTACTGACAAATTTCCTTCGTGTGCCACGTGCGGCCTTCACCATGCTAAGAAGTGCAAACATTGTCTGAACTGCGGAGGAAAGGGACACTGGAGTCGTGATTGTAATAATCCCCCGACACATAACCAGAATCCTGGAAACACTACATATCCCCTTCCTCGATACAGCAAGGATTGCTATGTGTGCGGACTGTCCGAACACATTGCACGAGACTGCCCCGTGAGAATATCTTCCAAATGTCCTGCACTTTCTAAGGAAAAATCTCCCCTCTGTTCGGATTGTCACTACCATTATCGAGCTGAACTCTCATGTGTACCATGCACGCGCTATGAAGAGACGGGACACTGGATGCAGCAGTGTAGGTCATCAATAACCTCTACTCCCCGTCAATATGTTGGTACATTCCCTAAATGTGCCAAATGTGGTTTTCACCATGGTGAGAAGAAACTTTGTAGACACTGTCTGAATTGTGGAAGATACGGACACTGGATCCAACAGTGTCGGTTTATTTCCACTAGGAAATAGGAACAAAAAGCGAGCACCTCTACTTCCTCTCAACACAACAACAACTGCTACACGTGCGGAATGCACGGACATTTCGCAAGGGACTGCCCTAAGAAAATGCCTTCAGCAGACCCAGCAGTCGCCGAGGAACTACTCGCTTTACCAGCTCCTGGGGAACACTCGGAGTCCGATGACTCCATAGGTATGCAAATTTCAGCTTAATACATTAAGTTATTTATTGGTGTATTAATTAGAACTGCATAGTCTGTTGTAATTTTAGAAACAATAAATTTATGATAGCCATAAACAAAGTCAGTGTCAAAAAGATAATCGGAATAATGACGTAAGGAACCTTTAGGTTAAGTAAGCGTTAAAAGATTAAATAGAGATAGAGAAATTCTTAATTACATTTTAAATACTGTATTTAAGAAGAGAACCTCATTTAAATAGAACACTAAAAGCCATAGGAGTTCAAAATGTCAAAGTTAGTGTGTAAACTTCCACCCTCCATCTAGACCTCTTAGAATTTTGAGCTACTTTAAGTAGAGAACTCTGGTTCAAGGATGTTAGGAAAGGATGAATGTTAGAACAGTGCTGAGTTCTTATTTAAACAAAATAAGTAGATCAAGGGAAATCAGTTGTGAATACAAGATGAAGATACGTCAGAGATAACATCCTGAAAGAAATGTGGGCATTCCAAGTTACGGTGATGCTTTTCGGATAGAAGAATGCACCCATGGTTCTCATGGACCTCATGAACTGAGTGTGCAAACCGTATCTG
This sequence comes from Mikania micrantha, assembly GCA_009363875.1. Taxonomy (NCBI): domain Eukaryota; kingdom Viridiplantae; phylum Streptophyta; class Magnoliopsida; order Asterales; family Asteraceae; genus Mikania; species Mikania micrantha. The sequence goes on along the minus strand of CM018684.1, from coordinate 20,010,962 downwards.
GATTAGTTTGTCATTGTCCATGATGATGACATACTGATTTATTCTTGTAGCAAGACAGAACGCGAAAGACATCTCAGGGATATTCTGGAACTGTTAAAGGAAGAAAAACACTATGTTAAATTCTTTAATGGTGAAATTAGGATGAGAATAAGGAACAGTTGGAACAACAGTTGCAATGGGCTTCTGTAAGTTACACAATCTTTGGGGTAGAGTAAGGTAAATATGCATCACTTCGGAGATGTGTATAGGATTACTTAAAAGATAAATCATTACCTTTATCCTGATACTATTACCATATCTTAGGTAGACCTCCCCAATGTAGGACGTACACTTTCAAGCCGAGAACAGATTAAATAGATGGTGAAGTAGGTATACGGTTATATCAAATAACCCAAGGATTCACCATGGGTGACTTAAGGATCTCGATCCGACGATCAAGACCTATAGTGTGAGAGCCACCTACGAAAACTTTAAGGAGTGTGTCAGATTGTAGAGCTGAAGACAGTTTGAGATAAATCGGATGAAATATCTACTGCCAAAATAGTGGGTGGATTCCGGTGATAGATAAATCAAGAAGACTTACTCTCGAGAAGGCATACGGACCAGATAATCAGTGCATCCGGGCGCCGATAAAATGTACCGAGACTTACAGAGATTTTATTGGTGGCCGGGAATGAAGATAGACATAGCCGAATATGTCGGCAGATGTCTTGCGTGTGCAAGAGTAAAGGCGGAACACCAGAAACCATCCGGTTTACTGGAACAGCCTGAGATTCCGCTCTGGAAGTGGGAACAAATAGTTATGGACTTCATTACCAAGCTACCCCGCACTTCCAGCGGTCACGATACAATTTGGGTGATCATTGACCGTTTAACAAAATCTGCTCATTTCTTGCTGATGCGTGAGACTTTCACGATGGATAAACTGGCGAGATTGTACATCAATGAGATAGTGGTACGCCACGATGTGCCATTGTCTATTATTTCTGATAGAGATAGCAGATTCATATCCAGGTTCTGGCAATCATTACAGAAATCTCTAAGGACACAGTTAAATCTGAGTACAGCTTACTATCCACAAACAGACGGTCAAAGTGAACGTACAATTCAGACCCTGGAGGATATGTTAAGAACCTGTGTGTTAGATTTCGGTGGGAATTGGGATTCTCATTTGCCACTGATTGAATTTTCCTAAAACAACAGTTATCACAATAGCATCGGATGCGCACCATTCGAGGCTTTGTATGGTCGAAAATGTCGATCACCGACCTATTGGACAGAAGTAGGAGATAACCGTATAACTGGGCCAGAACTCATTCAGGAAACCACTGACAAGATTGCTCAGATTCAAAGAAGACTACAAGCAACAAGGAGCAGACAAAAGAGCTACGCCGACAAACGGCGCAAGCCGTTGGAAATTTCAAGTGGGAGACCGTATCATACTAAAGGTTTCTCCATGGAAAGGTGTAGTTCGTTTTGGAACAAAAGGCAAGTTAGCACCACGATACGTTGGACCATTCGAAATCATCGAACGTATTGGTCCTGTGGTGTATAGACTGAGATTACCAGATGAACTCAGTGGTGTGCATGATGTGTTTCACGTCTCGAATTTAAAGAAATGCCTTGCTGACGAATCACTCGTCATTCCAATCGAAGAGATTCAAGTTGATGATCAGTTACATTTCATAGAAGAACCTTTGGAGATTATGGATCGTAAGGTTAAACAACTGAGGCGAAGCCGTATTCCGATTGTAAAGGTTCGATGGAATTCAAGACGTGGACCCGAGTTTACTTGGGAATACGAAGATCACATGAAGTCAAAGTATCCCCAACTGTTTGAAGAGGAAGCTGTACCCGATAACAACTCTTAAATTTCGGGACGAAATTTCTCTAACATGGGGAGACTGTAACATCAGTACCGGAAACGTCACCGGAACAGTGATCGCTACAGTAAAATGAACAGTTAATCAGGTACACGTACAAGTTGTTGTTCATATATCACTATCATTCAATGTTATTAAAGCACAGTGAATTCATAATCATTTCAAAGAAACAAGTTCAAAACAATGGTTCTTAAGTCAGATAATTATCTGGCAACACAGAATAATCAAGTGACTATTTGTTAGGATTTTATTATGTATAAACGTACGTGAGGCGTTACAGAACAAAATAATACGAATGTCGTTATGTGAATGCTAAACCGACGGATTATTCGTATAGGTGACGATCCGTACGAATAAATCTGGAAGTTTAACGTTCTGAATGATATTCAATAATTAGAAAACAATATTGAAAAGTGTAGTTATCAACGTATCTGATCGGGTCACGATTCGAACAAATACGCACAATGTCCGCGCGATTCGATTTAAACGTTAATTAAATATTTTTGAAAATTTAATAAATAAAAGATATTAGTTAATTTATTAGGAATCACAACCTAAAATAATTTTAGGACTTCTATTTTAAAACCGAATCATTTCGTAACGAAAACGACGACAAACCGGCGATTTTACGCGAAACTACGCGAAACCGAACGAACCCGAACATACCCGGGTATTTACCCCTCATTTAATGAGGCATTTAATCCCTCAACCACCTCCCAAACCCCCAGCCACTTCACCCCCATCGTCACTCTCTCTCTACACTCTCTCTCTAAAACCTCTCTCTACTTCTCTCTTCAAGAACTCACCCAAATCACAACCATTTTTGGTGTTTTTGGTGTCAAAATCACCACCATCACTAGTAGAACCCGAAAGTACAACGGATCTAAGCTTCCAACCGATACATTTGAGGTAAAATCTATGTCTTAGTTCGGTTTAGGGGTTTGGAAACCCTAAATCCGCACCATCCTTACAAACCGGGTTTTACACCCTTTCGAACCCTAGGAATTTCACACAAACAAGTTTAGGGAGTGTAGGAACAAGTACCCTGGTCTTCTCTGGTCGATTGGCTTAGAAACCATGGCTGCCTTGGTTTCTCTCGAACGGCCGAATGGCCAAGAACAGCTCGCCGAATGATCACCAAGCCCTCATTCGCCGAATGGCCTTAGCCAGCTCACACTCTCATTCGCCGAATGGCTTGGGACGAACCACATCTTCATTCACCAAATGACCCTAAGCCGAAGGAACTCATTCGCTGTGCTCCCATTCGGTCGGGTGATCCCATTCGCCATTAAACATTCGAGAGCCTCATTCGGCAGCCTCTCATTCGACCAAGACAACTCCTCATTCGACTGGACCTTCATTCGAAAACCCTTATTCGACCGGTCATTCGCCCATTAAACCTATACTGTTAGGCTCCTTCGGCCAAACCCCTTTCGGGCATGACACATTCGGTCAAGCCCATACGGCTACACCTCTTTCGGCCATTACAGACCTTCATTCGATGGGTTGCACTGAATTGGCCCATCGCGCTTGCATGGATGTGGGCGTGTGTGCATGAGATGCATGGTTGGTTACGTGGAAACTTGCATGGGAAAGGAATCAAACAGGGTTAACACAATTGTTACTAAAGAATAAGAAGGTTAAATCATGGGTTATTTCATGTGGGGAATTACTCTAATATACTAGGAATTAATTAAGGAAACCCTAGATTAGGGTTTTCACTAATAAGGGTTTCATTAATCACCTCATAATTTAAACGCATGTGTTGATTTTAATAAAGTTAAGCGCATTTGGGAATCCCTTGAGAATCAATAATCCAGGTATAAGGTTATGGTGTCGATTCACCTATTAACACCTAATACTTAGACATTTGATAGAACGTATAACTACCTTAGGTGGTTCAATTGAACTATCTAGGATGGATTATACAAAGACTCAGTCAAAGAATTATGGGATAATCAAAAGGTTAGTACTTGGGCCCAAGGTTAATCCAAATGGATTAACCCAAGCCCATCAAGTTTAATTACACTTTTCTTAAAATTAAATATGCTTTTCATAAAAGGAATTAAATTATAAACCTTATTAAAATAATATTGGGACATGTGTTTATTACTGGGTAATAAGTTAGACTAAGTTAGATAAAGTCATAGAAACACATTAGTAATCTAGGACACTTAGTTGCACACCGAGACCAAACCTTAGTTACGACAACTACCGTATGTACTTATCGTATTCGAATTCTTTTAAAACAACTCAGGGACTGAAGATACTTAGGCAACAATCAAAGAGCGCGCATATCTTTCGTGTTAATTCATTTCAGAGCAACACAGGTGAGTTCATTGCCCCTTTTCTAAACATTTTTGTTTTTAAACGCGGGGCTAAGAAGCATGCGTAAACAGTTTTTATTTAAACTGTTTATTTAAATCCTCTCATTTATTATATGTTTACATATATATGTTTGTTGATACTCCTAGACTCCTGTCTAGGTAAATATTTAAACAGATCAAATATCCAAACTTATTAAAGTACTCTTATGAGTATTAATTTAAGTTTAAACCCTAAATCAACCCTTAGTCCATCAAGCTCAAATTCAAGAATTTAAATTCAAAGTGAAATAAAATGAACAAAATCAAAACATCACATTCAAAGACATCATAACTCAGTGTGGGATCTGAGAACAAGGAATCAAGATCAAATATCAGTTATCATTGTAAATCATGGGAATTCTAAAGATCAAGAGACTCAAGGAATCAGAAATCATAAATGTGTGTGAATCATTGAAATAATGAAATCATTACAATCTAATGAGATCATTAATACTCAAGTCAAGGTGGATGTCAGTTGTATAGGGAATCAAGACCACGTGTAACACACATATAAAGTCCCACTCAGATGCAGAAGACCATTGGGTCAGGCTGTAACGGGCAATAACATGAACGATCACATGAAATGAATATCAAAGTCAAAATCATGAGAATCAAGAGATCAAGAATCAAAGGATATCCTTAAAGTCCCTCTTAGATGCAGAAGACCATTGGGTCAGGCTGTAACGGGCAAAAAATTAAAATCCCGCTCAGTTCAGGTGTACTCCTTGTGAGTTATGCCTGACATGGGTCACGTGTGAGAGGTTACAACTTAGACAACCACCAACAACTAAGTCTAATTGATTGAGTAAAATAATGCCCAATCATCATGTCTTAGTTGTATTTAAATGTTTTATTTAATTATTTAATTAAATATTTAACATTTTATTACTATCATTGACTTTTGGGGAAATCATGTATCTATGACGAACTCAAGAGAATCAAAGGTAAATCAAGTTTTGGAAAACATAATCTAAATCAGAGGTGCGTAGGGTAAAAATGCTTAATTATCATTAACAACAGTGTCATATGTGTATTAGTATGTGGTGGGATGGCGTCTGGGCGGGCTTGTAGGCTCGACTCAGGGGTACGCCCTATATATAAGCATACCGATATGGATATTACATTGAAGTTAATGAGCTTAGGGTCTTTACCGGAAGGGATTATCAAATCATTTTCAAATCATTATCAAATCATTTTCAAATACTAAACTATATGAACTCACCAACCATGTGTTGACTTTATTTTTGCATGACTTCTCAGGTGACGAACAGGTCAACTGAAGAGTTGTTTATTTTGGACTAGGTTACAGATAGAGGACCTAGCTTTTTGGACCTGCATACTTTTGGATATCATACACACTTATTTTGTATATCTCACGCAGATACAAGATTGAAGATTTATGATTTGATAGTAGCTTTACATTGTTAAATTATAAATTTAACTGATGTAATTTAACTTTGTAATTCTATTTTATTTTAGCAGTTTCTCATTTATGTATTATGTGCAATGTAACAATCTGATCATTTCGATTATCACTTCCGATATCGCGCCCCAGGAACCTTCCGCCCGATGGGGAAACCCGATCCTACCCCACCGGCTCGGGGTGTGACACTAAAGAATTAGCCAAAGAAGCTGGAAAATATGAAGAGCTTCATAGATAAATGATATGAGTGATGCTGAACTCAGAGCGTTTCTTAATTTGAGAAACTATCCTACAAGAAGCTTATCTTACATGAAAACCAAATATTAAGATAAGAGTTATCTGCCTTATTTGAGGCATAGAAAAGACAAAAGAAGATGATTATTCTAGACATTAAAAATCCCAAATACACAAGATTCACATCTACGAGAGCTTCATCTTCTTCAATTACTATGAAACCGAAAATCAAAGCTCCTTCAAAATTGACTGATACATATGCAAGAAAATGGTTTCCATGGGAGAATATGGCAGGACAATTATTGAGGAGGGAAAAACCTTTGATGAACTGATTCAAACCATGGAATGCAAAAGAAGCAGTAATGCGAAAATAATTGCATGGAAGTATGATTTCGACTGGGATGCATTCATCGTCAAAAGGGTAAATGGTTCTGTAAGGTTCTTCTTTTATACAAATACCATTGTTGCTCTTCCTGAGCATGATCTATTTGAACTTGGTGATCTTCATTTGTTAAATCATGGGTGGTATCCACGAGGATATGAATTTCAAGTATCTCTTCATAATTTTATAAAGAGAAAGTAAATAGATAAGCAAATGTTAAAAATGCTTAGCAATTTAAAGGGTAACAATCACTTCATTCCAGAAAAAGGAAAGAAAAACAAACTTAAAGAAAGAAAACTCAGAATGAAGTCTTTTCCTTACAGTAATGTAAAAATCCAATACAAAATCAAAAGCATACGTGGAGATCAGAATTCATATCCTATCACTTCGTGGTTCTATGATGCTACTGAATATGAATTAGTATTACAAAGAAGGGAAAATGGAAAAGAAACTAGTGATATCTATTTTTTCACCCCTTATGAGCTAAAACTTCTTGATCCCACATACATTATGTTTCATGATCAACAGAAATTTGACAAGGTGTTCAATAAATTGCTCGAAGCAGATTTATGTATATTTCTTCATTTAATAAAAACTCTGGAAACTGTATATGAGCAAATTGCCAATAGAAGAGCTATGTCTGAATTGAACATCCATCCTACCAAAATTGCAAATATTACAGGAATGTCTATTGTGGCACCTTGACTCCCTTAGCTACCACTCATCGGATAATCAAAGGTATACGAATGATTTTATGCAAGATACACAAGCAGCGGAATAATATTGATCATTCATATTAACAGAACTTGCATTCAAGTCAATTATTGAGACAAAATGTTTACAATCAAAATTTAACAATTCCAGAGTTTAGCCTTTCATAAAATAAAATCTAGCCATCCAAAGGAAATAATGGAGAGGCGATCATCTCGCAGCAGTTTTCCTTACGAGTTGTCTCTCTTATTTCCCCATTTTCCTACGCCATTGCTTTTTTTTCGTTTCCTTTTTCGGAAGGACCTCCTGACACATAATGAAAACAGATTCATTATAAACCGGTGAGTTCTAAGTTTTAAGATGTATTCAATTCTTCTTTATATGTGATGGTAATTACAATTACTTCAGATAATTCCACAGTTCTTATTTAAGAATCCCAAAACAAAACAAAACATCTTTTGAATTATCATTTAATCACATATATGTTAAATGGTAAAAATAACTAAGCAGCATATCAAACAAGTCACTGTCTTAGGGTCACGTTCACCCTCTACTAGGCCAGTCGCCACCAGTCAATTGATCAACTAACCCCCTTAAAATGACACAATTGTCAGGGTTATTCCACCCCTAGCGAATAGGTAAAATCTCAACACTAAGAGACCGAAAATATACGACTCTATTATCTGATGCATAAGTTATAGTGAAATTCCAAAACATAGTTTACATAATTATAATAACATATAATTGATTATGTGCCAGCTCAAAACATATTTGAAATAGAGCGTCAAAAAACTCACCTGGTTGTTCTCTTAACTTAAACTCCTTTACGTCGTCAACCAAGTATCAATGACCTATAATAACATTCATGTACTATTATTTAATGTGTTGTAGAGATTTACGAAGGTCTTGTTCATTCGCAGGTATACTGAAATTATAAGTTTCTTCATTCGTAAACTTATGGTTCATGCGTAAACATTTGTAACTTGCCATTCGAAATCATACTAAGTATGATATATTTTTTTATAAATGTTCTCAATTACACAATTACTCGTTCGCAATTATTCTGAGTATCATCTACTTGTTCGCAATTGCTTAGGATTACTTATTTGCAAATGTCCCAAGTATAATCTTACTCATTGCAAAGGTTCATGATCATTCCCAAACTTTCCAAGTATACTGGTTTACTTGTTTGCAATTGTCTAGAATTGTTCATCAGCAAATGTTCCAAGTACTAAGTACTTGTTCACAAACACTTCGGATTAATCATCCGCAAATGTTTCATGTAATAGCTACTTGTTCATTTCATCATGAATTTCTTTTGTGAATATTCTTTTGTGAGGATACCAAGTATACAGTGTCTGTTCGCAATTATTTCTCAGTACTCAGTTATACTTGTCCTACTCTCTTAATGAATTCTTTTTATCAGATTAAATCTTTAATTACTTTTTCCCCTTTTTATACTGAAATTATAACTTTCCGGTATAACATTATTTATAATTTCTAAATTTCATTTCTTTATAAGTTGCACAATTACAAAGATCACACATTAAAGAAATCATACATTTGCTTACAAAAATTATACATTTGCTTACAGAAATTATCCGATTGCTTACAAAAATCAAAACATGCTACAAAATCCGCAATTTATACAAAATAACTTTTTGGCTTTCTCTTCCAAAAATTTCCTTTTAAAGTGCACACTCAGATCATTTGCGAATTAATAAGTGTTGCACAGTTAGAACATTTACGAATGTTCAACTTGTGCACACTCATATCATTTGCGAATGACTGAGTATTGCATAGTTAGAACCTTTACAAATGTTCAACTTGTGCACACTCAGATCATTTGCGAATGAATAAGTGTGGCACAGTTAGAACACTTACAAACGTTCAACTTGTGCACACTCAGATCATTTGCGAATGAATAAGTGTTGCACAGTTAGAACATTTACGAATGTTAAACTCGTGCACACTCAGATTATTTGCGAATGAATAAGTGTTGCACAGTTAGAACGTTTACGAATGTTCAACTTGTGCACACTCAGATGAACTTAACTTTCTAACTCTAATGTTTTTAGCTTTAAGATTTGAAGAAAAGTTCTCTAAAGGACTTAATGCCTTCTAAAGCTGATGTTCTCTGTATATGAAGTTTTTGCGAATAAGTCCTTGACTATCTAAACCATTGAAATTTGCTAAAAACCAAATTATTATTCGCAAATGTTCACAGTTCTTTGAAGACTTAGAATTTTTCTATCTCTTATTTGTTGATGCTGGCAAGGATGCTGCTGATGCTGATTAGAGTGTTGCTATTGCTAACAAGGAATGACACCTAAGATGCTGATAAGACTATTTTGACAACATAGCCTTTACGTTTATTACATTGTATTGGCCCTGACTATGATGTTTTCATGGGCCCCAATTGTCTATAAATAGAAAGTGATGTAATAGAATTTGGGCAACACAGAAAAATACACAGACACCACTATTAGCTACACAGTTTTAGAGAGAAAGAGAAAGTTTAGAGAGAGAAATTAGTGATGCTCTGTGATCAAAAATAATGTTTCCTAATCCAAGCTCCTTTGTAAACTTATTGATCTTTAATGAACAATGATTTTGACAGTTGTGTGATTGTTCAATTAATACCTGCAATCAATATTTGTATCAATTAATGAACTTGTTTGTTTCCGCCACTCAGTGTTCAGAAAACCCTTATTCATTATTTCCCTAAAATTACCCGATCCTGACACTATTTTTACATTACGTACTTTTACATTCAATATTCATTATCTGTTGTACATGGTTCAACGGTTTTCAATTCATGTCAGGGTTCATTTAGGTTGTACTTAGGCACGTACAATTGGTTGCATCTTTACACTTATATTTTGATATCTTTAAACTTATATGCTTTTAAATCTTTAAACCTATGTATCTCACCACCTACTTGTAGTTGACATATTCTTTTCACATGTTTCAGGTGATAAGAGGTAGGACAGTACAAGGACAACTAAGGCGACCTAGTGTAAGATAGAAGAAGATCAAGAAACAAGCTAGGATGGATTAGAAACTCATTTAAATCGTTGTTGATTAATCATCTTGTCTGTTCTTTTTTTGTAAACTATGTTTTTTAGTCGATTAATTGTATTCTTTTGGTCGTAAGACATGGTCTGTAAATAATACTTTAATCATATGTAATCTAGTAGTTCATTGTGGTTGTTCTTCGTTAATTTTGTACATGATGCAACCGATCAATCGATCAGTCGTCACTGCACCGTGAATTCCGCACGTGGAGCAGGGTGTGACAACCTTGGGTTTATACCAAGTATCCACCTCCCATCACAGAGAAGGCGGTCCCAGTTCACTTGAAGGTTCCTGAAAACTCACTTAGAGACTTCAAATTTTTTGTTTTGATAAAGTTACTTATGGAGAAATTATTGCGACAGAGTCTGACGACTACTAGATTCTAGACCCTATTGACTTGCTAAAGTTCTGGAAGGACAATATGATGGTGCTTCATAAGAATCCTAAACTCACCTACTGTGGATACGATCAGGAAGCCAAACCATTCACAAAGGTGGTTTCCTTGGCTATTGCTCACAAGTTGTATGCTGGAGCCGGTCCTCGTCTTTACACTTGCTATCGACTGATTTCGTGAGTCTAGGGGAGTTTGTAGCGCCCAACAAGATGACAAAGACTGAAAAAATCAACTACATAACACATTATGCTAATTGAATGCTCCAATTTTGAATTATGATATGAACACTGATTTACGCTATTAAGAACACACAGTTAACATGCGTAAACCATGGGAATTTAGTTTGTAGTACAACTAAATATACCCACAATGTTTATTGCAGTTGAATGCGCATGATACATTTTGTTTAAATGGTATTGGTAAGACTGTAACATTCTATCACCAAATATAGACAAGGGCATTGTCATGATATGTCGAAGATGTGGTGTGCTGGCGGCTGGATAAGTTGCGACAGATTCCTACGTATGCCCTATACATAAAGTTTCTTCAGTTTAGTTGTAAGAGTCACGTTCAAATCCATAGTGTTTGAGTGCACACAAATCTCCACGTTGACATTCTGGTAGCCCAACAAACCTCATTGGCTCAAGGCAGCCTACATGATCAAATGTCCAATAGGGCTCAGTTGCAATTTGAAGCAAAGGATTATGGTTTGATGCATTATTTAAATCAGTTGTGGATACCGAACTGAGATAATCTTAGGATGACAACTTTGAACGAAGTTCAAAAATCTCGTTACTAAATCAATCCAGGTGCTGACAATATGTACCAAGACTTTAGAGTCTTGTACCGATGGCCTGGAATGAAGAAGGATATAGCTAAGTATGTAGCCAAATGCCTTAACCATGCAAAAGTCAAGGCTAAACATCATCAACGTTCAGGATTTTTAGTAGAACCAGAAATACCCATGTGGAATTGGGAGAACATCTCTATGGATTATATTACCAAACTCTCATGAACCGCAAGTGGTCATGATAACATATGGGTGATAATCGATCGGTTAACTAAATCGGCCCATTTCCTACCAATACATGAAATGTACCCTGTGGAGAAATTAGCACGTATCTACGTGGATGAGATTGTTAGCCGTCATGGAATTCCCTTAAGCATAATATCGAATCATGATGCTCGTTTCACGTCACGATTTTGGGCATCGCTACATGAAGCTTTTGGAAAACGACTGGATCTTAGGACCGCCTATCATCCTCAAATGGATGGACAAACGGAGCGAATGATCCAGACACTTGAAGATATGTTAAGAGGTTGTGTCATCAATTTCGGTGGCAACTGGGATATTCATTTACTATTAGTCGAGTCCTCGTATAACAACAGTTATCATGCAAGCATTGGTATGGTGCCATTTGAAGCACTTTATGGTAGAGAATGTCGGTCACCTCTCTATTGTACTGAGATCGGAGAATCGCGTATCACAGGTCCCGAGATCATTCAAGAAATGACTGACAAAATTCACCAGATCCGCGACAATCTTTTACCTGCTCGTAGCCGACAAAAGAGTTATACAGATCAACATCGTAAACCTCTAGAATTTCAAGTTGATCCACGTAATGTTGGTCCTTTTAAGATTCTTGAACGAATCGGGAAGGTCGTCTACAAGCTAGAACTTCCTCCTGAACTCAATAATGTTCATCCCACCTTCCATGTGTCAAATATGGAGAAATGCTTAGTTGATCAGGATCTTCAGGTACCACTAGATGATATTCGCATCGATGATACCATGCACTTTGTTGAAAACCAGTCGAGATCATGGACCGTGATGTCAAGAAACTCAAGCGCAGTCGGATCCCAATTGTCAAAGTACGATGGGAGTCAAAGTGTCGTCCAGAGTTCAACTGGGAATGAGAAGATCAGATGAAGCTTTAGTATCCATATTTATTTACTGCAGTTGCTCCAAGTTGAATTTCGGGACGAAATTCCCTCAAATAGGGGAGACTGTAACATCACTAGATATCAGGAAATTGTTATTGCTCATACTTTATTGTTGATAGAACACATTATGCTAATTGAATGCTCTGATTTTGAATTATGATATGAACACTGATTTACGCTATTGAGAACACACGATTAACATGCATAAACCATGGGAATTTAGTTTGTAATACAACTAAATATACCCATAGTTTTTATTACAGTTGAATGCGCCTGATACATTTTGTTTAAATGGTATTGGTAGGAGTGTAGCATTCTATCACCAAATATAGGCAAGGGCAATGTCATGATCTATCGAAGAGGTGGTGGGCTGGCGGCTGAATAAGTTGCGACTGATTCCTACGTATGCCCTATACATAAAATTTCTTCGGTTTATCGTGAGTATGTCGGCATTAGGATTTGGTGAGAAGAATATGAGGTTTTGTTCTGAGTTGTAAAGGTTTAAGGTTCTGTCACTAAATATAGTCAAGGACACATGGTCATGTTTTATTGAAATAGTACTGGGACGGCGGCTGGATAATTGCGACCGATTCCTATGTATGCTCTATACATAAACTTATTTTGGTCTATCATGGATGTGTTAGTGGTATGATTTAGTGAGGAGAATCCATGGGAAATTTGATTTGGTAAATAAATCAAAACAAAAATAATAATGAAAACATTTACGCGTTGGTGAGGACATCAATACAATTGAAAACGCGAATGTTATTTCAGAGAGATTAACTTAATGGTGTGTTCGAGTGGATGACGATTCGCACGAATACATTTATTAAGATTAATAACTCTGAAACGAAATTCCATATTTTATTAATCAAGTTAGAATACAATAAGAGCGTTCTATTCATAAAGGTGAAGATATTTACGAATATAGACGTGAGTTACGCGTTCTAACGTGATAACCAAAATAAATATATATATGATATCTAAAATATTAAAAAGACATGAAGACGTTTTAACAAATTTCGAGTAAAACTATTTTACAAAATAATAAGTGTTTTGAAGACATTTTATGAAAACCCGACAAAATATTTTGATAATGCGTAAACGGAAGCAACCGAACACACGAGTTCGACCCAGGCTATAAACGCCCTTTTTCCTTCTTATTCCTTCATTTTTCCAGCCCTCTATATGTAAAACACGAGCTATCACTTTCTCTCTCTAGCTTTCTCTCTCTAGAAATCTCTCTCAAATCATCACCATTTTGCTTGATTTTGGTGTCAAAACATTCCTCCACCCGTCTAGATGACGAACCCGCGAAGAAAACATGCTCAAACGACGTCAAACGAGGTATATCTGGATGTTTTATTTTGGTTTTGAGGGTTTTCTCACCAACCTGACACCAACTCGTTGAAACGGTTTTAAACGTTACAAACAAGCTTTACTATCATTCCCAATTCAAAACCATCAGCAATTTGGTGATAAATAGCGAAATCGCCATCTTAGCCATGGTTGATCCCCGTTTCAGGCGAATGGCTCGTAAAAATCTGCCATTCGTACGAATGGCTCGTAAAAATGAGCCATTCGTACGAATGGCCCATAAGAATGAGTCATTCGTCTAACTGGTCACAAGAATGAGTCATTCGTCTGAATAGTCACAAGAATGAGTCATTCGTCTGAATACTCACAAGAATGAGGCATTCGTATGAATAGTCATAAGAATGAGCCATTCGTATGAATAGCCAATTAACATGAGTCTTTCATATGAATGGCCATTAGCATGAGCCATTCTTATGAATGGCCTTTAGCATCAGCCATTCTTATTAATATCACAAGAATGAGTCGTTCTCACTACTCGAACTCAGTTAACAACTCAGATTTAAAAACAACAATCAAATAAGGAATTATAGGTCAAACATATCGTCAAATCATAATTGTAGGGTCTGAGTAAATTTTCTTTTCCTACGCCCGCTTATCGAAGAACTATGCAAACCGCTTAGTCAATGTAAGTTCTCATAACCCTCTTTTAAATCTTTTTGCTTTTAAACTCAAGGGTGGAACATGTATACCTAAACTCTTATGATTTGATATAACCCGTATGAAAATTGGATTATTATTGGGGTATTATCACGAAACTTATGTTGAGGTATTATACATTCTTATTGAGGTATTATCATTATACTCTTGTTGAATCATTGTTGATTGAGTTGACTTCGGCCCTCCGTTGTGCAAATGATAGACTCTTATGCATATTGAACCATCGTTGATTGATTTGACTATGGCCCTTCGCGAGGATTCTTCATACTGTTGATTGAGTTGACTTCGGTCCTCCGTAGAACATTAAGTTTAACTTATTGTGGTAATTATTGGTGATTAATTGAATGTATTTAGTTGATTGTTTGTACTTACTTAAATTGTTTGATTGGTATGCTTCTTAGTGAATATTCATGATATGATCATCTTTACAAGTTTACATGTGTTTTCTTAAAACTCTTATAAATATTTTTGGAGTGTGTTTAACTTATGATTACACACCATCTATGTATGTAGTTGACTCCTTATTTTCTACATGTTTCAGGGAAGGAGGAGACGTAGGTAGAGGAGGATAGCTCTACAACTTTTGGATATCATCACTTAGGTTCTCGAACTTAGCTAAATTATCTGGATCATTGAAGATTAGGGTTTAGTTAATTTGGATATATCTTTTGTGTATTTGTTGTAATTGATTCATGACGAACATGATTTTGTGTAATTACTTTAATTGATTTAAATGATATGTGATGATACATTTAGATACCCACGAGGTTACGAACAATCTACACATCCCTCACGTTATCTCGACGTTTCCGCCATATTCGGGGTGTGACATTTTGAAGCAGTTGCTGTAAAGTTCACGACTTTTGAATAGAAATTAACTTTTCTATCTTATTTATATCTTCTATCTTGGATTACCCACATCATAGAAGTGTTTCGTGTTGTTTAAAAGGATAAAGCTTGAATCTTTATCAAGCTTAGGGCCTATAGGGCCATATTAGTAGACCTAGCTACTTATGTGTGCATATTTTTTTAAAGATTTATTGTGAATCACTTTTTTATATCTTGTGCAGATACAAGATAAATTAGTTATGATTATTTTTGGTTGATTTACATTGTTAAATTATGGAACATGAGTGATGTATTTAAATTTGTAATTTAAATTCAATTTTGTATTTCTCTTTATATGTCATGTGATGTAAATACAATATGATCATTTATATTATCAGTTGATAAGGCATCCTGGGACCATTCCGCCCGACCTGAAAGTCGATCCAGATCACCGGTTGAAGGTGGGATAGATTTTTAATAAAGCCATGGTTATAGACAAATAGACTAAGTTGGTATCGATATTGATAAATATCGATAGGTCAATAAATAGACTAAGGGTTGTCGATACTATTAGTATCTACACACCCCTGCTCAACCCTCTATTTCGTTGATGTTAGTACACTAATGACAGCCAAGAAGAAGGGAAAGGCGCTTGGTCGATACTGACAATCTCGAATCTCACAATGTTGATGGGAGGTTGTTGCCGGACTTGTTAGCATCAGCAAGAATTCTTATTGGTTTTCCAAGTGTTGGGTCGATATTAACAATATCGACACTAACATTTTCTTATTCAACTCATTGATACTACCCTTGAAATACAATCCAAGTATTCCTAACAACCAAAAAGGTTAAAGATAATAAAATTTAAGGATCAAACAAATCAATTAATGATCTAGATTTGGAGGAGAGTCAATGATAACCTAACTTTATTTTAGGAATTCAAAACTTAATATTTTCATGACTTAAGCATAAGTGTTAATAAAATACCTTTGAAATATCATGTATTGAGCATAATACAAGTTAGTAAGAATCAAGTTACTATTGAATAACTAAAGAATTTCTCAATTAACCTAAACCAATTTTTTTTATAAAAGGTCATATATGAATTGTGGTTCAACATATATTCAAGAATAGTTAAACATCCTACTTTCTTAAATGTAATTTCAAAATTTAACTAATTGTGGTTTCAAAATCTAACTAACTATGATTAGGGGTCAACTAACTTAGATACAAAATTAATCATGTAGAAATATCTATTAACTCACATAAAACCAAGTTATATCACGTAGATAACGACCAAACCTTTAAAACATAACCTAAGACAAATACAAGAATATCCACTATTCATAATGATGTATTAGCATACCAATAGGGATTACACCTTCTGCCTTAGCACTTAAGTTTAGCAAACTGAGGAACCATTGGATTAAACAAATGATAGTGAAATACTTGATTGTTGGATAGTCATTGCATGTACTTTACTTAGGAAACCATTGATGTTTCTTAAGGAAAGGACGTTAGATATAGAACTTAAATGCATGGATAGAATCATTGGGGACTAGACTCGGGGACAAACTTGGTAATTCTTAAACAACTTTAGACTAGTTGATTCTCAACCAGATTAGCTCTTGTCACTAGGAAGACTGTGGCCATATTTCCCGAGAATCTATCGGGATTTTCCCTTACACGTCTGGGAGAATTCCGCTGTAAATGCGTGTTTGGTGTAGTGTTAATAGTAGGTATTCATATAGACTAGCATATTCCTATTTTTAGAGAATACTAAATTAAGTACAAAGAATGTTATGTTATAGTTATGTTATTTGAACTCGAGCTTTTCCTTGGTTTTATTTATAATGAACCTTTAGGGGGTTGTGCAAAGAGTATATCTAGCCTAAGCAGATGATTAGCAAGAATTGGTATTCACTACAGAGGATTGAGGATCAACATGATTAACTACACTAAGGTAGTTATTCTCCTAGAGTGCTCAGTGTGAAGAATTAGCCTTAATTCCATCTTCAAGAAAAGGAATTCCAAGATGGTTCTTCGAACCGAAAGCGGGCATTCTAAGCGATGGTAGTGCCTGTTAGATAAAATCAAATGTTTTGTTTTTGTAACTAAGTGTTAGAGCTACACCACGTGTTGATGAAGAAGGAATCCAACATGATATAGTCATGGTGGATTGAACTTATGAGTAATCATAAAGAGGTGATCCAATACCATCATAATAAGGTCGGCATAGTTGCTTATATCTTGAGATGGATTGTGTGAGACAAATTCATACGTGATACGGACAACGAGAAGTACCAGGTGGACAAATCTTCACAACAAAACCCTACCAGTTAAACCACATGTAATCAAAACGGGTGAAAACGTGAAATGCTTCCGAGAATGTATTTAGATTTCTGGAGTAGATGAACTTTTGCGTTGTCCTAAACAAGTTATCATGTCACATAAGTAATTACTGAGAAAATACTCCAAGATATCGAACAGATCTAAGGGTGACCTGTTATGAATAGAGTGGTAATGATATATGACCTAAGATACATAATACATTATTTAAGGCTTGAGGTCGAATAACAAAAACCCAGAGTTGTAATAACAACCTTTGATATATATATATATAGATATATATATATATATATATATCTGTGTAAAGTGTGTGGGAGTGTGAGAAAATAGTTGTGGTTATCCTTACCATCTTTCACTGCACTGCCAGCGGATTTCAAAACACATGGGTCATCAACACTCGTTTAATCTAGTCTACTAAACCCAATGATGTGAGGGAACTATATCTTGAGATGAGCCAATTAGACCATAAATAACAAAACCGTGGTGTGTAAAGATGTGACGTCATTTGTCATTTCGACAAAACGGTCGATTTACTCGTAAACTTTGAAGTCATTGAAGAAATCCTTCGGGATTAATGTGAACTGTTGAGTAGTCTACCATCAGAGGAGGGATGGCCAAGACACATGAAAAATTCAAACACTAAAGGATATGCGATAAGCTAACCTGATCAATCCTAGAGAAAACTGGAACTTACGTTTATCCTTTACACAATCATCCTTTGACATTAGCTATTATCACAACGGTGGATGTATTTTATCCAAAATTTTGCATGATAGTAAGAGTCAACCACCAAACACTGGACATATGTGCGAGATAACTTAACACTTCCAATTGAGTCATAGACAGTCGTACATGATAATGATGCTTAAATTTCGGGACGAAATTTCTTTAACAAGGGAAGATTATGACAACCAGTACCAAACTGTCAGCTGACTGTATGGTAGTACATGAATTACAAATTATAAATATTGATACTTAAACATATTCGTATGCCATGTTAGGAAACCATGTGTAAATCAAATGAACAAATATGATATAACAAACTAAGATATGCTGAAACAACAAAATGACAATGGTTTCGAAAGACAAATCACAACAATCGTAGCACATATTGTCTGTTAATGTGGATCAAACGACTAACAACTTAACGAAAACTGACATGTGAGGAAGTACCATCACAATAAAATCCATAAAAGACAGTGAGGATATAATTATCAAAAAATAATCAGATAACATTACGTGAATATTAGACCGACAGTGTATTCATGTGGGTATGATTCACATGAATATATCTGTTTAGTTTAATACTCTAAGTGATATTTTGTAACTTTATAACCAAGTCCGAAGGTGAAACAGACGTCTTTTTCGTGTAGTTAGCTCTCCGTATTAATAAGTTAATTTTTTTGACAAAACAATAAAAATAAATGTTGATGAATTATAAAATAATAAAAAAATATAAATATATTCAATAGGAATTATCACTTAAAATGTTATGATGAAGCCTATTTTTATAATTGTCATACCACGGGTCGGCGGGCCGGATCGGAGACCCGTCGGGCAGAATAGTCCCGAGGCAATGGATACCGATTCTTAATGGTCAGTTTTGTCAGCTCCATGTAATCTGTGCACATTTGAAAGGATCCATCTTTCTTTTTCACGAACAAGACCAGGGCTCCCCACGGCGAGCAGGTCAGTCGGATGAAACCTTTATCAAACAATTTCTGAAATTGATTTGACAACTCCTGCGTCTCAGATAGTGCTAATATGTAAGGAGACTTAGCTACAGGAGTTGCTCCATGAATTAAGTCTATACGGAATTCTACCAGACGCGCCGATGGCAAACCCGGTAGATCGTTAGGAAATAGATCCGCGTATTCTCGCACCACAGGCGCATCTTGTATCTGGATATTGTTCTTCTACTTTTCCATCACATGAGCTAGGAAATCTAAGCATTACTTCTTTAACCACTTACATGCCTTCATGCATGAAATTATCTTAACACTTCGCTTGGCCTGATCTCCCCGTACTTCGAGCACCTGATCGTTTTTCATCGGGATACGAAGTAGCTTCTCAGAACAGACTATTTCAACCCGTTTAGGGGATAACCGGTCCATTTCTATGATTATGTCAAAACTGCCCAACTCCATCGGTATCAAATCGATAGTAAATTATTGATCGTTCAACATTAATGGGCATTTCCTTAGAATCGTATGTACAGTTACTTGTTACGTCAGCTACATCTATTGTGTAAGGGGTGTCTAAAGGTTCCTCTTTATGACTAAGTTTAGATGCAAAATTGAACAAGTAAAACTCTGGTTCGTACCAGTGTCAAATAAAACAAAAGCATAAAAGTCATGTAAGAGAAATGTACAAGTGACCACATTCGGTTCCTGTGACATTCATCATAAAATATTAGTTGATCTTGACTGTTGACTTTGACTTTAAACATTGACTTTGACCATTGACTTGGACTTTGAGCAAGACATGTTAAATTGACACACTTTGTTGATACACAAACCTAAAAATATTTATAAGCTCTAAAAAAACTAATAATAAGTTATCAATATTATTCACAAATAGTTACATAAGGAAAATTATTCAAAACGTTATAAAAATAACCATTTTATACAAAGTAACTTGACATGAAGGTCGATGCTACGTTACATGACCACTATATCATGTCTAATTTGTTTTAAACCATGTAAGAAACAGATTTTGGATGGTTCTAGAGGCCTAGAAGTCCACCAAAGGGAGTTTCAAGAGCTTTCTTGTCACTCCATTAACACATCTTCAACTCATCTTTTATTCTCCTTTATGCCAACCTTTCATTTCATTTTCTCTTCATAAAGAAACACACCCATTTTCTCTCGAGAATCAGGTAGAAATCAGCCTCTAATCAGCTCTCCTATATCGTGAACAAGGTGTGACAACCAGTACCAGATCGTCCGACAAATCCGTACGGTACGTGTACTTTCACTATTTACTATGTGTAAATACAATGCGTAAACAGTTGTGTGACAACAGGACTAAGAAAACAAATAACTGTTGTATGTGTTTAAATGCAGTAAATACAACAAGTCATGTGAAACATGTCACACCCCGAGCCGGCGGGCAGGATCGACTTTCCTGTTGGGCGGAAGGTTCTCGGGGCGCGATATCGTTTGATAATCATAGTGATCAGATTTTTTACACAGCACATGATATATAAATGAGAAATACTAATATGACAATGATAAAGAATTACAAAGTTAAATTACATAGTCATGTTCATAATTTAACCAAGTAATCCATTCGAAGGAATCATTGAGTTTTCTCTCTTGTATTTCACAAGATTTACAAAAGTGATTCACCAAAATATGTCATCAAAGGTTATGCACACAAAATGTAGCTAGGTCCACTATAAAAGTCCACTAGCTAATGCATCATGAATCTGGTGACTAAACTTTTTCGTCACCTGAGAAAAACATGCATTTAAACAAAGTCAACACGAGGTTGGTGAGTTTGTAAGTTTAGTAATTGAAAACCATTGATTTGTTAGCATTCCCAATCGCAATGTCATACAAGAGTTTTGTTAATGTTTGATTCATCCGTCTCACACAATGGCCTATCCATAGTTATATGTACAAGTAATGTTTACTCCTACCAAGCATGCTTATATACAGGGCATACGAAAGGGTCGAGCCTACAACCTGCCCAGACGCCATCTCACCACATGCTCAACAGAATTCAACACCACTTGCAATAGAACTATGGATATCCATCACATTACCCTGATTTCAAACTGGCATATTAGATATCCAATTAGTACATTTCTCCACAGTTGTGAATGGTGGACTACCACGGTTATGAATGGCAGCATGTACTTTTACGTTGTAGAGAGTAATCATCTCTACAGTTATGAATGGTGGTATTACTTCCATGTTGTGAAGAGTATTGATATCCATAGTTATGAATGGTGGATTACCACAGTTATGAATGGTGGTATACTCTTTGACTTACTATTACTCACATCTGTCTAGGAAGCGAAAGTAAGTCCGACACGTTGTCATGTTCCCCTTGGTGATCAGAATTTAATTGAAGACATTGCAGCCACCACAAAGGCACACCACAAGGTCCTTATTTAAATCTGGATTCATTAGTTTTTCGAGACCTCACAACTATCTGCCACCAGCCTGTGACTTGAGAGAGGTCAGTCTCCCAGTCTACCGGTCCAAAGAATAGAAGTGGTGCAATAATTAGCAGACACTATCTACTCTTATCACCCGTGTCAGCAGTGATTGAGTTGGAATAGGCTGGCTAAAAATTAAAAGTGTTCTTGTGTTCCGCATCCCATAGTCATCATTTCTGCGCTAACTGTTCTCGGTGTTACGTGTTCTCTGAGTCTTTACCAATGTGTTATAAGAACTTGTCATATTATAAGATGTTAGTAGTTGTGTGAATGATGTTGTTATCATCCAATTAAGTTATCATAATTATCATTCTGGTTATCCCATAGCCTTCACCCGATTGTAACTACAGTTTTTGTCACACCCCGAGCCGTCGGGGTAGGATCGGAGTCCCCGTCGAGCGGAAGGTTCCCGGGGCGCGATATCGGGAGTGATAATCAGAAGTGATCAGATTGTTTACATTGCACATGATATAAATGAGAAATGCTAATTAAAATAGAATTACAAAGTTAAATTACATCAGTATTGTTTATAATTTAACAATGTAAATCTATTGTAAACATCATAAAATAACTATCTTGTATTTGCACAAGATATACAAAATAAATTGTATAATGATGTCTTCAAAAGTATGCAGGTCCAAAATGCTAAGTCTTCTATCTGAAGTCCTAGCCCAAAAGAAATGACTTCCTAATTGACTTGTTCGTCACCTGAGAAGTCATGCAAAAATAAAGGTCAACACATGGTTGGTGAGTTCATATAGTTTAGTATTTGAAAATGATTTGAAAATGATTTGAAAACCTCCTTTGGTAAAGACCCTAACCTCATTAACACCACATGTAATATCCACATCGGTATGCTTATATATAGGGCATATGTAAGGGACAAGCCCTAGCCAACATCCCACCACATACTAATATGCATATGACACTGCTGTTAATGACAATTAAGCATTTTTACCCTTAACACAATCCCATAAGTTCTCCTGTTTGTTGTCCCTGTCATTACAATCATTTGAAATCCATGTTGATTTTCACAAGTTCATCACACAATATGATCAACCACACAATTGTATAAACAGTTATAAATGCTTAATTAAACAAGTAAATAAACATTTAATAAAATCTAAGTCCTTATGATTGGGGCCTATGGTCATACTCGAGTAGACTAGTCTGTCAATCTAGGTACTTAGTAGTTAGGGAAACTGTAAATATCCTCAAACATACGACCTACAAGTCAAACGGTCTAGCTAGGACTTCTTGAAATGCAGGATTTTATGTTTCGTCAATGTTTTTGGCGTATGCTATCTCTGATATTTCCCAGATTTTCCCTTAAAAATGATTGTCTGATTTTGTCACAAGATGTACTTGATGTGTTGATCATAGAATACAAGATTCATTGATCGGTTGTACACTTGATTCATTGTTCAACAAACACTTGGTTTGTAAAACATTGAATGTTGTCTTTGCAAAGATTGTTTTGTTGATGTCTTGATGTCCCACACTTGTTTTGTCAAAATGTTTGATTTGATCCCTTGAATTCACCCACTTGTTTTGTCAAAATGTTTGATTTGATCCCTTGAATTCACCCACTTGATTTGTCAAAATGTTTAGTTTGATTTGTTTGAAATGTTTTAACTTATTGAAAAGATTAGTTTAACTTGATTATTCACTTATTTAATAAGTAAATCAGTTAATAACCTGCATAAAATCTTCCAAGACATGATCTAGGATAACATTTATATATGTAAAACATATAATTTAAAAGCATTTAAGTAAACAATTTAATTAACAGTTTACGCATGCTTCTCAGCCCCGCGTTTTAAAACAAAAATGTTAGAAAAGGGGCAATGAACTCACCTGTGCTGCTATGTAATTTGATCTAACACAAAATGCGCGCTCCTGTATGTAAGCTAAGTTTCTTCGGTTCCTGAGTTATTTTATAAGAATTCGAATATAATAAGTACGCGTAGTAGTCGTTGTGCCTAAGACCTTGAGTCTTGTTGTGTGTGCAACTAAGTGTCTTAATACTAAGTGTATCTAAGATCTACTCTATCTTAATTACCCTTCTTATGATCCCAATTCCCATGATTAGTTACAACTTACCTTTAAATTTTAGAAAATTTCGGCAGAGTTTCCTTTGTTTTTAAAGCAATTCCAGACAACTAAATTGTCTATTTTATAACAAGTTCCCAATAGTTTACTACAACTAACTTTTATAACCAAATCAACTTAAAAGAAGACAACGCCATTTAAAATTCACTTTTCATATTGGACAAACTTTAGAAATTCTTAAATCATCTTTTAAATAAATTCACGATGCTTTTATTTTATAAAATATCATTACTTGAGTTTACATCATATTTTAATACATGATGGGCTTAATTAAGCCCCATTGGGCCCGCTTAGGCCCAGTTGAACTTCCTTGATTTCTATTTGACTTCAAGACTTGAACTTTTGATTCTCATGATCCCATGAACATGATATTCGGTTATAAGACCATCTTATGTCTATTAACAACTCACGTTACGTTGCTATCGTATGTCAAGTATTATTTTGTCATAGGTATCCCTAACCCATGCATACATGTAATGTTTATACATGCATGCAACTTATGGAACCTAAATCCTTATTAGAAACTTAGGCGAATGGCCAATTTATCCTTCCCATGCACAAACTCTTGTTTTATCCCATGCATGTATACTTACCTATCCCCATGCATACTAGAAATCTAGGGTTTTCAAGGTTGTTTAGGTTCGACACCCTCCCAAGCAGCGAACCTTTTAGCTTAGGTTCGTCCAACCCACAAGTGATTCTAAGGTTCGGCTAAGTTGGCAACATGTAGGGTTCGGCTAACAACATATGGTTCGTCTGAACTATGGTTCGCTGCACACCCAGAGTTCAGCAATGGGGTTCGGTGATCCTGAGGTTCGTAGCTATCCAAGTCTGCATGGCCAGGGTTCGGCCGTGCAGGGTTCGTGTGTCCTAGGTTCGTGATGCTATGGTTCGTTGCATGCTACTAGATTCGGCCGAGAATGGTTCGTTCACAGGTGGTTACAGGGTTCGTTGCAGGTAGCTCAGGTTGACAGGTTCGTTGCATACAAGACAGGGTTCGGTGCCTAGAAGGCCACAGGTTCGTTACAGGCCCTGCAGGTTCGTTGCAGGGTTCGTACATGGTTCGACCATCCATGAGAAGGTTCGGCTGATCCCTACCCTCTCAAGAAGGTTCGGCCGGCTGTATGCATCCACGAACCTGTATGTTCAACTCTTTTCCCGATCAAATCTGTTACAACACAAGTCCCTAGCTTCTTCTAGCTGATTACGTGATTCATCTAAGTGTTTTAGATGTTTAATACCGGTTCTAATCAAGGTAAATCGTGAGTTCGTGAAAACCCTATAAAACCGAAAATAAAATGATATTTTACCTTAGATTTCGTGGATGGAAACTTGAAATACTTGTACTTCTGTAATCTACAAGATGAAAGGATCAAAATGACGCCTAGAACACTTGATTCCAACGAGATTGGAGCCTCCAAAACGTGGAAAGAAGGTGATTTTCTTGTGAAGAACTAGAGAGAGAGGGAAAAAAACGATTTTTGAGAGAGAGAGGAGAGTGATGGGTGGTGGTTGTGGCATTTATGTCACATTAAATGTGGGTTAAAATACCCACTCGTTCGGTCTCGTTCGGTTTCGCGTAAAGTACCGGTTTCGCGTAGTTTTCGTGGCGAAACAACACGATTTATAAAAATATAATTTATTTAAGTATTCTAGGTTGTGATTCCTAATAAACTAACTAATATCTTCTTATTTAAAAAAAACAAATTTAAAATATTAATTAACTGTTTAAATCGAAATGTACGGTCGTCGCGCGTATTCGTTCGGATCGTCACCCGCACGAACACGACGATAACTATACTTTTCAATCTTGTTTTCTAATTTTAGAATATCATTCAGAACGTTAAACTTTCAGATATATTCGTACAGATCGTCACCTATACGAATAACCCGTAAATCTAGCATTCACATAACAATATTCGTGTGTTTTGTTCTGTAAGACCTCACATACGTTTATACATAATAAATCCTAAACAAATAATCACATGATGGTTCTGTATTGCCAGATAATTATCCGACTCAAGAACCATTTTTCTGAACTGTGTTTCTGTTAAATGTGTCTGAATCTGTTCTATGACAACTCACCATGATAATGATAAATGTTATGAATATGAAAATTACTGAAATGCGTATGATTCATACCTGTTTTACTGTTTCTGTACTGTAGAGATCACTGTTCCGGTGGCGGTTCCGGCACTGATGTTACAGTCTCCCCTTGTTAGAGAAATTTCGTCCCGAAATTTAAGAGTTGTTATCCGGTACGGCTTCCTCTTCAAACAGTTGGGGATACTTCAACTTCATGTGATCTTCACGTTCCCAAGTGAATTCGGGCCCGCGTCTTGAATTCCATCGAACCTTTACAATAGGAATACGACTTCACCTCAGTTGTTTAACCCTGCGATCCATAATCTCTAAAGGTTCTTCAATGAAATGCAAATGTTCATCGACTTGAATCTCTTCGATTGGAATGACGAGAGACTCGTCAGTAAGGCATTTCTTTAGGTTTGAGACGTGAAACACGTCATGCACACTGCTGAGTTCATCTGGTAATCTCAGTCGATAAGCTACAGGACCTATACGTTCGATGATCTCGAACGGTCCCACGTATCGTGGTGCTAATTTGCCTTTCTTTCCAAAGCGTACAACGCCTTTCCATGGGGATACCTTCAACATTACACGATCCCCCACTTGGAATTCCATCGGCTTGCGCCGTTTGTCGGCGTAGCTCTTTTGTCTGCTCCTTGTTGCTTGTAGTCTTCTTTGAATCTGAGCTATCTTGTCGGTGGTTTCTTGTATTAGTTCTGGCCCTGTTATTCGGTTGTCTCCAATTTCAGTCCAACAGATCGGTGATCGGCATTTCCGGCCATAAAGAGCCTCGAATGGTGCACATCCGATACTGCTGTGGTAACTGTTATTGTAGGAGAACTCAATCAGTGGCAAATGGGAGTCCCAATTCCCACCGAAATCCAATACACAGGTTCTTAGCATATCCTCTAGGGTTTGGATAGTACGTTCGCTTTGGCCATCCGTTTGTGGGTGGTAAGCTGTACTCAGATTCAACTGTGTCCCTAGAGATTTCTGTAATGATTGCCAGAACCTTGATGTGAATCTGCTATCTCGATCAGAAATAATAGACAACGGTACACCGTGACGCACCACTATCTCGTTGATGTATAATCTTGCCAGTTTATCCATGGTGAAGTTCTCACGCATGGGCAAGAAATGAGCAGATTTGGTTAGACGATCAATGATCACCCAAATTGTATCATGACCGCTGGAAGTGCGGGGTAGCTTGGTAATGAAATCCATAGCTATTTGTTCCCACTTCCAGAGCGGAATCTCAGGCTGTTCCAATAGACCGGACGGTCTTTGGTGTTCCGCCTTTACCTTCGCACACGTTAGACACTGTCCGACATACTCGGCTATATCTTTCTTCATTCCCGGCCACCAATAAAATCCACGCAAGTCTTGGTACATCTTATCAGCGCCTGGATGAACAGAGTATTTAGTCTTGTGTGCTTCATCGAAGATAAGTTTTCTCAATTCATCTACCGCAGGGATCCATATACGTTCCTTGTAGTAGATCATACCATCAGGCTTCGTGTCAAACTGTTTCTCTGCTCCGCAATCAAGTTCCCTCTTCAGATTACCTCGGTCAAATGCTTCTTGCTGTGCTTGAACAATCTTGTCACTTAAACTGGTTTGCACGGTTATTCCCATTGCTCTAACACGTAGGGGTTTAACTCGTTCCTTCCGGCTCAAGGCGTCAGCTACAACGTTCGCCTTTCCCGGATGGTACTTGATCACACAATCGTAGTCATTCAGAAGTTCAACCCAACGGCGTTGTCGCATGTTGAGCTCCTTCTGATCAAAGATGTGCTGCAGACTTTTGTGATCAGTGAATATGGTACACTTGGTGCCATATAAGTAATGTCTCCAAATCTTCAATGCGAAGATTACAGCTCCCAGTTCAAGATCATGAGTAGTGTAATTCTTCTCATGAATCTTTAACTGTCTTGATGCATAGGCTATGACTTTATCCCGTTGCATTAATACAGAACCGAGTCCCTGATGGGAGGCATCGCAGTACACAACAAAGTCATCACAGCCTTCTGGAAGAGATAGAATTGGAGCATCACATAGTTTCTGTTTCAATGTCTGAAAAGCATCTTCCTGTTTCTGCTCCTAGACAAACGGTTCACTTTTCTGGGTTAGCTTAGTGAGAGGCAAAGCTATCTTAGAAAAGTTTGAGATAAACCTTCTGTAATAACCCGCCAATCCCAGAAAAGACCGTATCTCCGTCGGTGTCTTCGGAGTGTCCCAATTCTTTATCGCTTCAATCTTGGCAGGGTCTACATGAATTCCCTCGCTGTTGACCACATGACCCAGAAATTGAACTTCTCTTAGCCAGAATTCGCATTTGGAGAATTTGGCATAGAGTTTCTTTTCCTTCAACAGCTCCAAGATCTTTCTAAGGTGTTGCTCATGTTCTGTTTTGGTCTTGGAATAAATCAGTATGTCATCAATAAAGACAATGACAAACTGATCCAAGTACGGCTTGCACACTCGGTTCATGAGATCCATGAAAACCGCGGGTGCATTTGTCAATCCGAAGGGCATCACCATGAATTCGTAATGCCCGTATCTTGTTCGGAAGGCAGTTTTCGGTATGTCTTCGTCTTGAACTCTCAGTTGATGATATCCAGACCGCAAGTCAATCTTTGAGAAATACCGTGCTCCTTGTAGTTGATCAAACAAATCATCGATTCTCGGCAATGGATACCGATTCTTGATGGTTAATTTGTTCAGCTCTCTGTAATCTATGCACATTCTGAACGATCCGTCTTTCTTCTTCACGAACAAGACCGGAGCTCCCCAGGGTGAGTAGCTCGGTCTGATGAAACCCTTGTCAAGTAACTCCTGTAACTGATTAGACAATTCCTGCATCTCTGAAGGTGCTAACCTGTAAGGAGATTTAGCAACAGGAGTTGCTCCAGGAATTAAGTCAATACGAAACTCTACTGGTCGCTCAGGTGGCAAACCAGGTAGATCTTCAGGGAATACTTCAGGATATTCTTTCACTACTGGTACATCTTGAATCTTCTTCTTGTCTTTTCCCTTTTCCACCACATGAGCCAAGAACGCCACGCACTGCTTCTGTAGACACTTACGCGCCTTTATGCAAGAGATGATTTTGACACTTCGTTTTGCTTGATCCCCTTTTACTTCCAATACACGATCACTCGGCAATGGAATTCGAAGCAGCTTCTCAGAACAGATAACTTCCACTCGGTTAGAGGAAAGCCAATCCATTCCAACAATGATGTCAAAACTACCCAACTCCATCGGTATCAAATCGATAGCAAATGTATGACCACTAAGTGTCAATGGGCAATTTCTATAAACTGTGCTAACTGTAATCTGTTTCCCGTTAGCTACTTCTATAATGTAAGGGGAGTCTAACGGTTCCTCTAATGAATCTAGTTGGCATGCAAAATCGGTAGAGATAAAACTCTGATCCGCACCAGTATCAAATAAGACAGATGCATAAAAGTCATGTAAGAGAAACGTACCAGTGACCACATTTGGGTCCTGGCGTGCAGCTGGTGCTCCTATAGCAAAGGCTCGTCCACGGGGTGCTTGAACTGCTGGTTGTGCCTTCTTCGGGCAGTTCTTCGCAAAGTGGCCTTGTTCGCCACAGTTATAGCATCCACCATGGTTCTAATTAGCTGGTGGAGGGAGAGCCAAAGCAGCATTGTTGACTGCTTGATTAGGTGTCATCCTACAGTATTGGACCCAATGGCCCTTTCTTCCACATCCCGTACAATGTTTACACGAAGTGTCAGCAGGGTGATGATACTGACACTTGGCACACAGAGGAAACGTGCCAGTGTAGGGTTTGCGGTTGGGGTTTTGTGGTGCTGCTGCTATTTGTTGCAGAGGTGTGGCCACTACATAGTTCTTGATGGTCTTTTGTTTCTTCTTCTGATGATGGTGAGGTTTCTTGGATGGCTCAGCTTTGTTCTTGTTGGGTTCAGCCTCTTTCTTTAAAACTCCAGAGGCCACCATAAGATCAGTGAGTTTCCCAGACAGTCTCACTGCGGATTCGACAGTAGTAGGGTTGGCTGAAACAACCATGCCCTGAATGCAGGCGGGGAGTCCACCCACATAACGGTCTATCCTTTTCTCCAGAGTTGGTACCATGTCAGGTACCAAAGCAACTAACTCGTGGTAACGAGTAGTGTACCCCATGTGGTCAGCCCCCTTCATCACATGGTTGGACAACTCAACCTCCAGCTTCTGCAACTCGTTCTTAGGGCAGAACTCTGTTCGCAGCAGTGTCTTGAAATCTTCCCATGACATTGCCATAGCTTCCTCTCTTCCCCGGGCGTTGATCTGACCATTCCACCAGGTCAGAGCCCGTTTGTTGAATGTTCCTGCTGAGTAACGGACCTTGTGGTGTTCGGGGCAGCTGCAAAGATCCAATGTTGCCTCAATCTTCTCAATCCATTGGATTAATCCAACGGCGCCTTCAGACCCACTAAAGCTGGGTGGTTTACATCCTACGAAAGACTTGTAGGAGTAATGAGATGAATCTCCAGTATTTCCACTGGCTTCTCCTGATGTGTTGCCAGTGTTGAGGATCTCATTACGAAGACGAAGGAACATCTCCGGTATTGCTTCTTTCATCTGATTCGTCATCTGGCTACTCAGTAACGTCACCAGAGCGATAGTAGCAGGATCCATGGTCGGTACTGTGCCCGAACCAGATGCTTGAGTAATCAATGGAGGAGGGGGAGGAGGAGGTGGAGGAGGTGGTGGTGGAGAGTCATTCGGAGACGGTGTGGAGGAGTGTGGAGCCAAGTCTTGTGGTGGTAGCTGTATCAAGGGAGGTTGTCTTCGTGGAGGCATTCTGATCATAACCAATAAAGTTATCGGTTAGTGCAACGATCAAATACAGAAGACAATATGCAAATAAGTCTTAAGTCCTATACTCTCTACATGCAGGGTCCCTAGGTTATAGTCTAGGCCAAACCATTTAAATAAGTGACCTATATTTCTCTATAACCATGGCTCTGATACCAATCTGTCACACCCCGAGCCGGCGGGGTAGGATCGGAGTCCCCGTCGAGCGGAAGGTTCCCGGGGCGCGATATCGGGAGTGATAATCAGAAGTGATCAGATTGTTTACATTGCACATGATATAAATGAGAAATGCTAATTAAAATAGAATTACAAAGTTAAATTACATCAGTATTGTTTATAATTTAACAATGTAAATCTATTGTAAACATCATAAAATAACTATCTTGTATTTGCACAAGATATACAAAATAAATTGTATAATGATGTCTTCAAAAGTATGCAGGTCCAAAATGCTAAGTCTTCTATCTGAAGTCCTAGCCCAAAAGAAATGACTTCCTAATTGACTTGTTCGTCACCTGAGAAGTCATGCAAAAATAAAGGTCAACACATGGTTGGTGAGTTCATATAGTTTAGTATTTGAAAATGATTTGAAAATGATTTGAAAACCTCCTTTGGTAAAGACCCTAACCTCATTAACACCACATGTAATATCCACATCGGTATGCTTATATATAGGGCATATGTAAGGGACAAGCCCTAGCCAACATCCCACCACATACTAATATGCATATGACACTGCTGTTAATGACAATTAAGCATTTTTACCCTTAACACAATCCCATAAGTTCTCCTGTTTGTTGTCCCTGTCATTACAATCATTTGAAATCCATGTTGATTTTCACAAGTTCATCACACAATATGATCAACCACACAATTGTATAAACAGTTATAAATGCTTAATTAAACAAGTAAATAAACATTTAATAAAATCTAAGTCCTTATGATTGGGGCCTATGGTCATACTCGAGTAGACTAGTCTGTCAATCTAGGTACTTAGTATTTAGGGAAACTGTAAATATCCTCAAACATACGACCTACAAGTCAAACGGTCTAGCTAGGACTTCTTGAAATGCAGGATTTTATGTTTCGTCAATGTTTTTGGCGTATGCTATCTCTGATATTTCCCAGATTTTCCCTTAAAAATGATTGTCTGATTTTGTCACAAGATGTACTTGATGTGTTGATCATAGAATACAAGATTCATTGATCGGTTGTACACTTGATTCATTGTTCAACAAACACTTGGTTTGTAAAACATTGAATGTTGTCTTTGCAAAGATTGTTTTGTTGATGTCTTGATGTCCCACACTTGTTTTGTCAAAATGTTTGATTTGATCCCTTGAATTCACCCACTTGTTTTGTCAAAATGTTTGATTTGATCCCTTGAATTCACCCACTTGATTTGTCAAAATGTTTAGTTTGATTTGTTTGAAATGTTTTGACTTATTGAAAAGATTAGTTTAACTTGATTATTCACTTATTAAATAAGTAAATCAGTTAATAACCTGCATAAAATCTTCCTAGACATGATCTAGGATAGCATTTATATATGTAAAACATATAATTTAAAAGCATTTAAGTAAACAATTTAATTAACAGTTTACGCATGCTTCTCAGCCCCGCGTTTTAAAACAAAAATGTTAGAAAAGGGGCAATGAACTCACCTGTGCTGCTATGTAATTTGATCTAACACAAAATGCGCGCTCCTGTATGTAAGCTAAGTTTCTTCGGTTCCTGAGTTATTTTATAAGAATTCGAATATAATAAGTACGCGTAGTAGTCGTTGTGCCTAAGACCTTGAGTCTTGTTGTGTGTGCAACTAAGTGTCTTAATACTAAGTGTATCTAAGATCTACTCTATCTTAATTACCCTTCTTATGATCCCAATTCCCATGATTAGTTACAACTTACCTTTAAATTTTAGAAAATTTCGGCAGAGTTTCCTTTGTTTTTAAAGCAATTCCAGACAACTAAATTGTCTATTTTATAACAAGTTCCCAATAGTTTACTACAACTAACTTTTATAACCAAATCAACTTAAAAGAAGACAACGCCATTTAAAATT
The DNA here is from genome assembly GCA_009363875.1 of Mikania micrantha. Classification (NCBI taxonomy): domain Eukaryota; kingdom Viridiplantae; phylum Streptophyta; class Magnoliopsida; order Asterales; family Asteraceae; genus Mikania; species Mikania micrantha. The sequence goes on along the minus strand of CM018684.1, from coordinate 19,978,065 downwards.
CACTTTTCATATTGGACAAACTTTAGAAATTCTTAAATCATCTTTTAAATAAATTCACGATGCTTTTATTTTATAAAATATCATTACTTGAGTTTACATCATATTTTAATACATGATGGGCTTAATTAAGCCCCATTGGGCCCGCTTAGGCCCAGTTGAACTTCCTTGATTTCTATTTGACTTCAAGACTTGAACTTTTGATTCTCATGATCCCATGAACATGATATTCGGTTATAAGACCATCTTATGTCTATTAACAACTCACGTTACGTTGCTATCGTATGTCAAGTATTATTTTGTCATAGGTATCCCTAACCCATGCATACATGTAATGTTTATACATGCATGCAACTTATGGAACCTAAATCCTTATTAGAAACTTAGGCGAATGGCCAATTTATCCTTCCCATGCACAAACTCTTGTTTTATCCCATGCATGTATACTTACCTATCCCCATGCATACTAGAAATCTAGGGTTTTCAAGGTTGTTTAGGTTCGACACCCTCCCAAGCAGCGAACCTTTTAGCTTAGGTTCGTCCAACCCACAAGTGATTCTAAGGTTCGGCTAAGTTGGCAACATGTAGGGTTCGGCTAACAACATATGGTTCGTCTGAACTATGGTTCGCTGCACACCCAGAGTTCAGCAATGGGGTTCGGTGATCCTGAGGTTCGTAGCTATCCAAGTCTGCATGGCCAGGGTTCGGCCGTGCAGGGTTCGTGTGTCCTAGGTTCGTGATGCTATGGTTCGTTGCATGCTACTAGATTCGGCCGAGAATGGTTCGTTCACAGGTGGTTACAGGGTTCGTTGCAGGTAGCTCAGGTTGACAGGTTCGTTGCATACAAGACAGGGTTCGGTGCCTAGAAGGCCACAGGTTCGTTACAGGCCCTGCAGGTTCGTTGCAGGGTTCGTACATGGTTCGACCATCCATGAGAAGGTTCGGCTGATCCCTACCCTCTCAAGAAGGTTCGGCCGGCTGTATGCATCCACGAACCTGTATGTTCAACTCTTTTCCCGATCAAATCTGTTACAACACAAGTCCCTAGCTTCTTCTAGCTGATTACGTGATTCATCTAAGTGTTTTAGATGTTTAATACCGGTTCTAATCAAGGTAAATCGTGAGTTCGTGAAAACCCTATAAAACCGAAAATAAAATGATATTTTACCTTAGATTTCGTGGATGGAAACTTGAAATACTTGTACTTCTGTAATCTACAAGATGAAAGGATCAAAATGACGCCTAGAACACTTGATTCCAACGAGATTGGAGCCTCCAAAACGTGGAAAGAAGGTGATTTTCTTGTGAAGAACTAGAGAGAGAGGGAAAAAAACGATTTTTGAGAGAGAGAGGAGAGTGATGGGTGGTGGTTGTGGCATTTATGTCACATTAAATGTGGGTTAAAATACCCACTCGTTCGGTCTCGTTCGGTTTCGCGTAAAGTACCGGTTTCGCGTAGTTTTCGTGGCGAAACAACACGATTTATAAAAATATAATTTATTTAACTATTCTAGGTTGTGATTCCTAATAAACTAACTAATATCTTCTTATTTAAAAAAAACAAATTTAAAATATTAATTAACTGTTTAAATCGAAATGTACGGTCGTCGCGCGTATTCGTTCGGATCGTCACCCGCACGAACACGACGATAACTATACTTTTCAATCTTGTTTTCTAATTTTAGAATATCATTCAGAACGTTAAACTTTCAGATATATTCGTACAGATCGTCACCTATACGAATAACCCGTAAATCTAGCATTCACATAACAATATTCGTGTGTTTTGTTCTGTAAGACCTCACATACGTTTATACATAATAAATCCTAAACAAATAATTACATGATGGTTCTGTATTGCCAGATAATTATCCGACTCAAGAACCATTTTTCTGAACTGTGTTTCTGTTAAATGTGTCTGAATCTGTTCTATGACAACTCACCATGATAATGATAAATGTTATGAATATGAAAATTACTGAAATGCGTATGATTCATACCTGTTTTACTGTTTCTGTACTGTAGAGATCACTGTTCCGGTGGCGGTTCCGGCACTGATGTTACAGTTTTGTAAAAACTAGTCTTTCTACACTTAGCTAGTTCAGGTGGTGAATGATGCCATGAAGTCATGTGGGCATGATCATCATTCCTTTTCTCATTAGTCTTTGTTTCATGTTACCACATTGTTATCTTGTTGTGAATAACGTAGTGTCATAAGATCAAATCCTAATACACTATTGTTATTTTAGTGATAGGATGATATCAGGAAATTATGTTATCTTGACATCATTCTTGATATGTTATATTGTTATAATAAAAATAAATTGTACACAATGCTATGATCTCCAGTCTTTAGCATTGATGCATAAGATCTCATCCTATCATACAATGTTAGCATATGTGAAAGGTGATATCTTGTAACCATGTTATCATGATTATCAACATCGATATCCCCAGTGATTGTCCTCATGTGGTCTCAATGTTATGTATACTAATTGTTTATAACATGGTGAAATAAGAGCTCGTCTTATTACCCAGTGTTAATAAATGTAGTGAATGATATTATCATCATGAAGTTACGTTATCATGATTATCATTCCTGTTAGTGTTATAAGCTCGTTGTTGTGAGATCCAGCTTTGATGCATTGTGTCATTCCTTTCGATAAGTTAATATCATTAAGTTGTGTTATCATGATATTGCTGATGTTATGCTTTACATGTTATTTCACACTCAAGCACACATAATTATATTATCAGTTCATGATATGATAATTAAGATAAAATCAGTATTATCTATATCACCAGATGATTTAAATAAAATACTAAAGCTTTTAAATAGTTAAAAGAGTTAGCATGTTTCTCAGCCCCGAAGTTAAAATCAGAAGATTAGAAAAGGGGCATATGAACTCACCTTGTAGCTGAAGTGGTTGACTACGACTCAAGAAATGCACGCGCTCACTGTTTTCGTACTGATGTTGTATTCCCAGTCATGTGTTTGATTAAATGTTATTTGTGTTATGATCCCATATTTGATTGTTCTTTTTGAAATCTTAGTTGTTAATTGAGTTGCTGTAGTGAAAATGACTAATTCTTGTGATTTTCATAAGAATGGCTCATGCTAATGAGTGTCCACCCGAATGAGTCCTTCGCCCGAATGAGTCACCCGAATGGCTAATTCTCCCGACTCATTCTCCAGCTCATTCTCCGGACTCATTCTGCCGACTCATTCTCCCACTCATTCTCCCGACTCATTCTCCCGCCCATTCGCCCGAACGGGTTTTCAGCCATGGGAGAAGACGACTTTGGGTTATGGTCGTATATATAGTCGTTTTGAGTGGGTTTATGAGAGTAAAGTCGCTTAGAAGGTGTATGGGTCGAAAAAAAGATGTTTTAAAACCGGTTAAAACCGTGGTTGGTTTGGGTTTGTAGAAAACCCTAAAATCCAAACCTGCTATCTAGAATTTCTTCCAACCGAGCTTGTTTCGGGTTAGATCTTATGTACTTCCTTGTTCTACTCGTCGAGAGGGTCGTTTAGGCACCAAGAACACGAAATTTGGTGGTGCTTTGCAATGGTGGAGTGTTGGTGAAGCTTAGAGAGATAGTAGAGAGAGAGAAGAGATGTTGAGTGGAGAGAGAGATTGTGATCAGCCAAAATGAAGAAGTAGGAGAAAGAAATGGGGTTTTATACCCCGGGTGTTTACCCGCGTGTTCGGTCTCGCTCGGTGTCGTTTTCGCGTGTTTTTACGCGTGCGTTATTCAGGTTACGCAATTAAGCAATTTAAACCGAAATTTAAAATTCTTTGATTATTTTTGTTGAGTTTCAAAATTATAAAACGTAAAATATTATATTTTACTTATTTTTACTGTTTCGTTCGCGATCAGACCGTTAAACCTCGCTATTTCGTTACGTAACGTTAATTACCTGTAACTTTACTAAAATATCTTTATAGAATTCTTTTTAGGTAGTAATTTCTAATAAATATTATTTTTATTTTATTTTAATTATTTTAACTATCGTAATCGTTTGTTTTCGCCGTTTCGTCAGAACACGTAACTTACGCGCATTTTCGTACAGAGCGCTAACTGTACGAATACGATCGTACGTTTCACTTTCTGATTTGGTTTTCTATTTTTCAGATGTCGTTCAGAACGTTAAACCCACAGATATGTTTGTGTGAATCGTCAACCACGCAAACACACTGTCAGTTTTTTAATACGAAACAATACTGAATTTCGGTTTTGCATTGAATTTCCTCACTGACGGACTCGACTAAACACACCTACTTGCACATAATCACAGTTGTTTCACCTTGTTTACTCATAGAATTATCGGCCATCTGATTTCTGTTATTTGAGAAGATGAGATCGCAATCGATATAGTTGCGTTACTTGTTCTCACACTGTTGTTTCATTTGGATTGTTGTATTTACTGTATTAAAATTTTCACTTAAACACGTACAACTGTTATTTGTTTTCTTAGTCTTGTTGTCACACAACTGTTATTCCTTTTGTATTATTGTATATTTATACTTCAATTTTCATCGAAATGTATACAACTGTTAATTGTTTCCACTGAATTGTTATCACATACTGTTCATCACACAGTTTAGGTGTAAGTACCTACACACCGTACGGATTTGCCGGACGGTCAGGTACTAGTTTTCACAGTCTCCCCTTGTTAAAGAAATTCCGTCCCTAAATTTAAGCATCACTGTCGGGTACTACTTTTTCTATGTACATGAGGAGATGTTTTGACCTAATGTGTTCCTCACGCCTCCAAGTTAACTCGGAGTTGCGTTTGGAGTTTCATTGAACCCTTTTGATGGAATACGTCTTTGTTTCAGTCTCTCGACTGTACGACCCGTATCTTTCAAGGTTCCTCAAAGGGATGTAGCTTCTCGGGTACTTAAGTCTCCTCACTAGTCATTGATTTTATGCATGTATATGAGAATTGAGCAGACCCGATTCAACTGTTCATGGTGGCGCAATAAACATCAGATCTGCTGGAAGTGAGAGGCAGCTTGGCATTTAAAATCCGTAGCTGTTCATGTACACTTCTGTTGTGGCATTTTGAGTTGTTCCAATAACATTAGAGGTTCTAGTGTTCTCCTTAAGCATGTGATGTTCCAATGCGAATACTCCGTTACTGCTATTACGATAGCTAGAGTGTTATGAATGTGAGATAATAATCTCGATTCTGTTTCACATTCATTTAGGATTTATGTTTCTTAATTGTCTGGACCATCCCTCTTTGGATAGTGGTTGACATTGCAGTTCCCGTAAATCCCGAAGGATTTCTGCAGTTACTACAAAGTTTACGAGTTTACAGACTATTTTAGTTAGATGATCGAGGTCTTCCGGTATTTCATAGCATGTTTTTAATCGTATATGATCTAGTTGAGTGGTCCATATCACAATTCCTTGATGTCATGGGAATTGTGAGCGAACTTGATCATGCAGGTATTATATACTTGCATGTTTTAGTATCTATTAGGAGTATAGGATGAAAGGTTGGTGATTTAATCATAGCTATTTCGTAATACTCCCTTAGAAGTGTCTCATGTTGTTCTCGCATCTCTAGATGTCGATTGTTCGATCTCGACCTTTAGGTCATCTATAGCATATCATAGATCATGCATGTATGACCTTCTACTCGACACATCACCTATATATCTGTTTCCAGAATCTCGGTGTGTGTTTTAATTGTTTGAAGAAACTACCTAAAAGTAAGGTAGCTTTGTCATGATTAGGGTAAAGATTTACCTAGGAGGTAAACCCATGCATCTCTTCAAAAGTGATGCACAATAACCTTTTTCCTACTCACATATCATTTGACTTGTGCGATCCCATTGTAATCCTTGTTCCACGTGTTATTCCTCATTGTCTTTGCTACACCCGGGAATGTCTCACAATACCCAATCCAGGATCCTAGCAATTTTTCCGATCTGGTTCGGATAAGGTCGAGCTACCACTTTATGACTACCCATAAATTTAACCCATCATGATCACATCATGTGAATTTCATTAGCTCCATTAAATGATATAGCCCTACAGTTCTTGTAATAAATCTCCAATTACACTATTGTCCAAGTTCTTGTAATAAACCACTAAACATCCCCTTTATAAAGATGTGTATGGTTTAGATTCTAGTGTTATCTCGGACTTCCATGTCCAAGATTTGTGGATCTAATGCTAAGTCTCCCTCAACCGTTAATGTAAGCGAATCGGTGTCTCATCATAGTTGTTCAGGTTGATCCTCATTTCTCATTTGTGATATCTAACTTATTGATTTACGGAAGAAACTGGTTATGATTCTCAGTGATGTTCTATGATACATTTCTTCTCAATACGAATAGGACTAGACTTCTATGATATATTAAACTCTAATTCAGTTGAGTCCTAGGCTTGACCTTACAATATCCCACTCAATTTGGTATCCTTACCACTTGGAAAGTGATAATCCTTTTATATATCAAAAGTGGATATTATAATAGTCATATGGTTGTTATGGAACTCTATCTGATGTGTAAGAAAAGATTACCGATAAAATCTCGAGGATTATATCAGTAGCTTTCCGACTAATTAAGATTAGGTCATTTAAGAATAAACTAATTTCAATTGGTTCAAAGATTTCCTACTATGTAACAACTGTAAAAAAAAATCCCAACAAACTTATACATTAAATTGTAATTGGATATAAAGGCCCAATGCGATATAAAGGCCCAATAAAATATAAAGGTTCAATAAGATGTGAAGGCCCAAATAGGCCCATTGAAAGCCCAACAAGAAGCTTAGGCCCAATTAGACCTATTAAGGATTTTAAACAAAACGTAATGTGTGAACATCGGTATTAACTAATTAAACGTGCTGACTCCCGAGCTGAGGTACATAGCCTTGATAAATACCTATTTAAAAATATTTACAATATTAAAGATACAAGAATTTTATTTAACGCGTTAAAACATTAAATCTGTTAAATATGTCGTATACGCAATAATTATCGTGTTTCGACGGAATTAATTAAACAAATTTATTATAACGGGCAAAATAAACATTCTAACATTATTATGGATTATTTTTACATAATTTAGGAAGTTTCGGGTCAAGAAAGTTAAACAAAAACGGAATACGATCGCGAGTCGGGTCTAGTACGCGTTTAAACCCTAGATTTAACCCTAAGTATAAAAAGGGAGTAAACCCTGTTTTTCCCCTCATTCTATCAGCCGTACACCACAACTTTAGCGGGTGTGTGCTTCTAGCCGTTCAAAATAAGCGAAAGAGAGAGAGACTGGAGCTGCGGCGGTCCAAGGCGGAACAACGGCGGCTTCACGGCGGCAGAACGAGATGGCTACACCCCCGAACTCCTCTCACCCAGCTCTACAACCTTTCCTTCTGTAGCTTCGCAAAATTTCGACTCTAGAAGGGTCAAAAGGGGGTGAGAAGATGACGACGACTAGGGTTTTTACACAAACAAGCGGCGGTTAGGGGCTGAGATGGAACCATGGTCTGGTGGCATGGTTCAGACGGTGGTTGAGGACCAAAAAGGAGACATGCAGCAGCGGCTAAGACCACGGGGACGGCTTCGGTTCGGCCAACAGTCTTCGGCGGTTGTTCTAGCGGTGGAACAAGGCTGTTCCGGTGGTTTCTCACACTCCAGCCGAAAACAAAAGGAAAGAACGACTTGATAAACCCCGATCTACACATTCATGATGAATCCATGAAGGTTATTGATTCTGAAATTGATTTTTGAAGTGTTATAGCGGCTGTGGTGGTACCGACCGGACTTCTAACGGTGGAGCAAGGCTGCTCCAGTTGTTCGATTTAATTTAACCAATGGCCAAAGGTAAACACTCTCACTAAAAGCTTTGAGATACACATGCATGTCGATTCTTGAAGGATCCTTGTTCTAACTGTTGTTTTGAATGGTTTCTTGTGACTGTGATTGTATGGAGAAGTGGCTGGTGGCGGTGGAGCAACCACCATGTCATCCACGGTGGACAGAATGGTAGCGGAAGAGAGTTTAGGGTTTTGGAGTCGAATAAAGCTACGGTCAACAAAAGTCAAACATGTATAGAACAGGTCACACCCGTAGAGCCTCGGTCAACAGCAACAACGAAACGCTCGGTTGTATTCGTTACGTAAAATCGAGTTTAGAAACATATCTGAATTATGAAACATACGTACGAATAATTTAATCGGTTTAGATACGTGAATGGAACGAGTGGGAAGGTAAAATCGCGCACCAATAACTTTTATTATATGGTTTATATGTTTAAACAATAAAGTTAAAAGTGGTTGAGCATTTGGGTTAACTACATAACATATGGTTCGTCATAATTAGTTAATAATAAAATGTTTAACAAACAATACAACGTGTGTGATTTATATTATTCATTCGGGGAGAAATTTGTTAAAAAAATAACAAGGAAACCCAAAATGTTAATATATAAATTGGAATTTCAATCATAACAACTTGCACAACACGTGTATGTCAATACCTACATAATATGTATAAACGGTAATATGCGTTTAAATTAGTTATAAAAGGTCTTGATATGTAATATAGAATTTGTTGCATTGAATATAAAATAACTTAGAAATTTAAATTAAAAGACTTTTTATAAATGGAGAACTCAAAGAATGGGCATGATTAATATATTATTTATGTATGTGTTAAATCATTAAATGTATATATACATACACATATCATATACACATCTATAGGTTAATATATACAATAAATAATTTAAGTATAATTATATGTCTACGAGTATGTTTAAATCCAATAAGTTAACAACTGATTTTATACAAGATAACAATCTCATATTAAGAGTTTAGGTGATTACTAATTTGTTAGTTTTTATATTAAGGCTAATTACTTTTAAAAAGTATTATTATTATTATTACTATCAACACCAACATTTTCATTTATATTCTTTTAACACTATTAAAGGTCTTACTAAATATTATCTAACACTTTAAACATATGCAAATCATAATCATTTTGTTATTTAAATTATTGTTTATAAATACTTACACTTAGTTTAAAAACATTAATGTTAACCTAACATATGATATTACCTTATTTATATATTTTACGAATGATTAACATTTTGAAACTAAAAACGTTATTAGTGAAACTTGTATGATTATGATTATTACTATTAATGTTGTTAATATTATCTTTGATAAAAGTTTATCTAGGAATGTATAATTTGATTGATACATAGAAATTAAATTATAAATATGTTTAGACATTCTTTTATTCTATATTTATAATAATTATAATAGTTAGTATATTCAATGACTACAACGTGTATAATATTTTAGATACTAATGATTAATTGCAACTATCTTGTGACATATGAAATCCTTATTAGTTACACTAATACTAATAAGTTAGATGAATACATTATAATAATTATCTGATTATCTTGTAATACCTTATGCATTACATCAGCTTATATTATTAGTAAGACACCATGACTAGTAATACACTTAAACAATTTTTATATTGATTCTCTCTCAAACTCACAATCAAGGTGAACCAACTTTAAAATATAAGACCATTAGTCACAATAATATTTAGTTATCTTAGAAGACCATAAACATACTAGTCACATAAGTAGCATATTAGTAGCTATACTAAACATCAAATAATACCAACATTTGCTCATATTTGTTATGTATGGTAATATAATGGAACTTTAAACTAGTAAACACATTAACCCAAAGAGCTCAACCACAGTAAACAACCATAAAGTATGAAATCTACAACTTATACTTGTATAGATGAATACAAATAGGAACTTGCTTTGATGATAACTTTGGGAACATAGCAAATCATGCATAGGGGCACAATGACATACTTGTACAGGAACAAAAGGAAGCCATTAAAGCAACCAGGTGAGTTCATGTGATCCTTTTTCTTTGTACTGTTTTGGGATACTGAAAGCATGCTCCATAAAATGTTTATAAAATTGTATTTATGTGATAATGAACGTCCATTTAAAATAAAATTGCTTCCCCTAGACATTAAACATAATTTACAACCATTAACTCATAAGGAGAGCCGATGAGTATATGGGTAGTACTACTTGGGGAATCCCCCACGCACAGTGGCCCGAAAGGGTGGCCTTATAAAATAGGGTTGAAACCCCACTAAGGTTAATGTCAACCGTTGTGGCATATATTCTTTATGATACATTTACACCGAGAGCAGGAACGGGTCTCAGAATGCGAAGTAAATAAATTAGAATGACCATGTTATGGGCTAACATTATTAGAGGCAAAAGCCTGGGCATGGAGCAGGGTTGGTTGTATTGTTTTTGAATTATCACATGCATTTATTATTGTGTCTGTAAACTAAAACTCATGAGCTCACCAACTTTATAGTTGACGTATTTTAGCATGTCTTTCAGGTAATTAGAAACAGGTATGGCTCGGATACCAGGTTGCTAGAACAAGAATTCTGGATGTAAAACAGAAGAACTTGGCTAAAGATTAATATAGTGTGCTGATGCCTGGATGGACCCAATATCTCTAGAGAATATCCCATTAGTTAAATCATAATTTTAGATTTGTTGTAAACTAATTAGATACTTAGACTAAACCTTTGGTTAAATTGTAATATATTTATTTTGTCTTCCGCTACTTTGTGTTTTGAATCAATCGTTAGTCAAGCCCCCTGGTTGGGTTGTGACATGTTGGTATAAGAGCCAAAGGTTTTAGCGAATTAGGAACCTTAGGATAAGTTCCTAGACTTTAACCTGAGTAATCTAGGGGCCTAAACAAATAGAAACAAGATACTAGTGAGACCATGAATTCCCAGACGTATGAAGCACACGAATGGTTAAACTAGAACAACCATGTAAATTAAATTCAGGATTATGGGTGCACACATAATGGTGAATTTGAAGTTACATGGGAGGTTATAAGGTACTAATAAAATAAAATTTGAACATAATGTTAATGCATATACGTATAAATACTTGTCATGATAATGATCGTTGGAGCAAACGTTAGTTGACATTGGGAGCTAAGCATAGGATCTAAGACACAAGATGTCAACAATTATTTTTATAGTACGTTATCTTCTCTTCATTCATTCTATCCTTGTGGAAACGACGTCCCCGTATGCTTATCTTCTTTCTACCTCAAATATTATGGGAATCATGAGTCATGACTTCTTTGTTATCAAGGTACTTATGATGTTGACTTCCAATCCATTTAAGGCGTCCAAGAATCTTTTGTTTTTATTCTACAAATTCCAAAATTTCTTTAGTACTTCTTTATCAAATTCATATTTATAGCCACAGAAGTTTGATTATGACCATCAACTATGCGTACTCCTCAACTGACTACAAGACTACACGAGTGAGTGAAAATCACGAAGACCCAGAGAAACCAAGTGATGACATCAAAGTTATGCGACACACACTCCACCTCTAGATTCAGATTATCATATGTATAAACTTGCGAAACTCTTCATTTCATCGTTTCTCATATCAACATTAGGTTAGTCACCTTTAATAACCAACGACCGTTGTTGTTTGTGATTACTATTTCTGTTATCTTTAATAGTACATTTCTGATCTCCAAACTTTCATCAACGATTTATTCTATTTACGACTCTAATGAACACGCACTTAACCCAGCCCAATTCTTGATAGCTAAAGTAGAAGTATTGAAATTGTATGATGTTGAGAGGAAATTTGTTAGTTCACACAGCGGGAATGCGAACCTTTAATGTGAAGTTTAATTTATTCTATCACTCGCAATTTTGTTCCAGAAATATTATTTCTTAAGCAAACCGTTTCAACATTAAGACTCTTTCCCTATTGAATCCTTCGATCGAACCTCTAATTATAAACTAAATGAAGGCATCATATACGAACAATTTAGAAATCCCTAAAGGAGCTCCGCCTGGTGAATATAATAGACGGAACATGAAGTTGGCAGGCCAAGAACATAAAGTGAGAAGCTATGTTGTCATGAGAAGAATGTATCCCTATGGATCATAAGAGAGATCAAGATATTCTCTACTAGCAAGGCAAAAAGGGAGGACGGGAAAGTCATTTTGTGCATGGTGTATCGAAGACCATAGATGAGATTGGGCGAGGCATCCTATTACTGTTTAAACAACTTCATTGGTTGGGCGAATGGGACCTCCATACGCATTGATACACAATGATCAGTACCAGTTACCGAATGATAGCAAGGTGAAGAAAGGTAAATAACACCAAGAAGAAATGACGATCTTCAAACCGTTAGAATCGATGATTATCGGAAAAAGAAGAAGTGAAAGATTACATGGTGAAGGATTTAATCTTAGATTAGGAGATTTTATAGTGCCAATAAATGTTTTGAGAAGCATTGAAGACCAACTGCAAGAAATGGTATGTGCATCATAGCATCAAGGTGAATCTTATGAACGGGTGTAGTAGGTTATAGTAAATTGTTTAATTTATATCTAAGTATATACTAACATATTTATAGTCAAAGACATTTGGCAACGACACTATCGTAATATATCGAAACAGTGGTGGGCTAGCGGCTGATAAGGCAGGTAGCCTGACTCTATGTATGCCCTATATATAAACTATGTTCGGTATATTGGGATAGTGTTAGTGTTGAGCGTTATGACAGTAGTAGAATAGCTAAAACATTTTAACATGAATATAAAAACCATAGGAAATCTCATGTTATACAACTTATAAATTCCAACAAGCCGGAGTTACGAGTAGTTATAGGAAAGACTCTAGTTGAGTACCGACCACCTCATAGCAGAAGAAGAGATCTCCCCTGAAATTGAAGAGTTTGGGCACTTGGAGATTTTGATGATTGGAGGGATCTACATCGGAATACACTCGTTCAAACACAATTAAGAGATAATGGATTGAATTAGCATGAAGGGCAACTAATCTAGATTGTAACTGGAGGAAAATAGTTTCGTTACCAGGATTAAGCAGTATGGAAGGACTGCAAGAAAGTAAAGTAGGAGGAGCAATCTCAAATAAGATAGAATGTGTTAAATTGTAAGAAGTAAAGTTACAAGAAGGTAGCGTAAAAAGTTAAAAATCATTTGCGAAAAGTCAGCCTCAAGAGTGAAAACTAAGGAAATATCTGCCATACTTTGAGGATAACCAGTGAAGATAACGTCCGAGCCTAATGCACCTTTTCATCAGTCCAATACGTAGGGTAAATAAAATATGTACACCAAGGGTATTCATGACAAGGAGATACGTCAGAAATCTTATCACAATACGGAAGTGGTAAGATATAAGTTATGGGACGAAGTAGAACGACTAGTAAAGGAGAAAGGAAATGAAACAGGCGACCAACGCAATGACACACTGAAGTTGTGATCATGTGCATAATGTAAAGAAAGAAATCTGGAACATTCTATTAAGTACGCAAAAAAACAAAATGATTATTTGTTAGATCTACTGCGAAGCCAACAACAATATATACCTCTACATCCTCTAACTTCATGTATCAATAGCAAAATGGATAAATAATAGATAATGTACCAATGGAATAAACATTATCATATACGAAAGTCACGTCCATTTGTTCGTCAAAAATGGGCACATTCATAGGATTCAATGACTCAATTTCTAAAAGCAACAAATTAATGTTTTGGTTCAAGAAGTCACCCGTAGAGTAATCCGTGCTGAATGGTTACTTAGAGAGAATTATTGAAAGAGATCAAATTATAACCACTCTAGAACAAGGGTACCCTCGTCAGTTTCGTTGGTAATCATGATGTACATCTTTTAAATACTCTACTAGTTTCTTTACATCACATACTATTAATGTTTCTAAAATTCCTGGTATAATTTCATTCTATTAGTAGCATTTGAAATAACTACTCCTCGACTGTTCTTGGTGAGGACGAAAGCATCCTTAAATATCGTTAAGTCCGAATTCTTATATTCCAAACCAGGTGATCAGAAAGTCTCACATATTCAAACAAGATAATGCCATCCTCACGAATGATGAATTGTTCTTTAAGTCATATTCTAAAAATTTTCAAAGGAAGTGATAATTGCTGCAGACACTTGAAATAATTTTGAGTAAGATTCCGACACAAACAGTGAGTCAAAATCCTTTGTATATCCAAAGTTATCAATTCTAGTTGAAATCTAAACCGTCTATCTCTGTTAACTTGTCCCTTGAAATTCCATAATAAGCTTAATTCAGGGATTCTGCGACAACCTCTCGAATTTATCCATGAAGCAGATAGGCATCATCACGATTAAACTCCCTAAGTCAAGATAACATCCTTAGTCTGAAGATTTCTCGGCACAAGTATTTCAATAAAATCCTTAGCTTCTTTTAGTAGTACCATCGTTGTCTCATTTGAGCCTATTCTTTGCTATTCAAGGCTTATAGAATAAATAACTCCATTTGTGTATAGTTAAGACATTAGTTGGATTCAACATATAAAAGTGATTGTGCCCTCCTCATAATTACACTGTCGATATGATCATAATTTTGTTTGCATCCTAACTAAACTACTTATCGGTTACACCTTAGTCTTTGATAATCTATAGGTTAGACTTCGTTTACTTGAAATGGTTACTTTCACTCTATTGGTTTTAGAAAACAAAGATATGTTTATCAATAAATAACTTTGTAGACTCAGATAAGAAATCATAAATGTATGGTGTAAAAGAAAGTAATCAAGAATACAAATTGATTTACATTATGTACAATTTCGTGCCAAATGTCATGTATAAGTGAGATAATTATATTAATAACCTGGATGAGACATTAAATGAATAACGAGTATGCTTGATTGCTATGTTCATGTTGTAAGAAACATTGTATTCAGATACATAATCAAGGAACTATGAACCTTGAAACCTATTGGTTACATTCAGTATAAAAAGAAACATTACGATTGGAAACATGATCAAAGTGGATCGGGCTTTGGAAACTATTGAGGTATTGGATGAGCAATGAAACATGTGGGAAAAAGAGAATGTAACTTGGTATCCTATGGAACACTTATAAAGCAAATAAATTTTATTTATGTGAACTTTTATGTATGATAGTCTTATGAACGATTAAACTGCAATACATGTAGACTCACATTTCTTGTTAGGTTTTACTGCTTATAATTCTTAGAATCTCTAATAACACTTTATACCTTAATAAGTAAAAATGTATGCATGTTTAGTCAAAAGGGTAGTCTCTTAGGATGAACTAGAGCATGGTGATATTTAGAAATGATAAACCACCAGATAAGATGCACAAGAAATGCTTACAACTATCCAACATTCTAAACAGTAGTAACAGCTAATTTCAAGGACGAAATTCTTTTAAGTTGGGGAGAATGTAACAACTGTAAAAAAAAATCCCAACAAACTTATACATTAAATTGTAATTGGATATAAAGGCCCAATGCGATATAAAGGCCCAATAAAATATAAAGGCTCAATAAGATGTGAAGCCCCAAATAGGCCCATTGAAAGCCCAGTAAGAAGCTTAGGCCCAATTAGACCTATTAAGGATTTTAAACAGAACGTAATGTGTGAACATCGGTATTAACTAATTAAACATGCTGACTCCCGAGCTGAGGTACATAGCCTTGATAAATACCTATTTAAAAATATTTACAATATTAAAGATACAAGAATTTTATTTAACGCGTTAAAACATTAAATCTGTTAAATATGTCGTATAAGCAATAATTATCGTGTTTCGATGGAATTAATTAAACAAATTTATTATAATGGGCAAAAAAACATTCTAACATTATTATGGATTATTTTTACGTAATTTAGGAAGTTTCGGGTCGAGAAAGTTAAACGAAAACGGAATTCGATCGCGAGTCGGGTCTAGTACGCGTTTAAACCCTAGATTTAACCCTAAGTATAAAAAGGGAGTAAACCCTGTTTTTCCCCTCATTCTATCAGCCGTACACCACAACTTTAGTGGGTGTGTGCTTCTAGCCGTTCAAAATAAGCGAAAGAGAGAGAGACTGGAGCTGCGGCGGTCCAAGGCGGAGCAGCGGCGGCTTCACGGCGGCAGAACGAGATGGCTACACCCCCGAACTCCTCTCACCCAGCTCTACAACCTTTCCTTCTGTAGCTTCGCAAGATTTCGACTCTAGAAGGGTCAAAAGGGGGTGAGAAGATGACGACGGCTAGGGTTTTTACACAAACAAGAGGCGGTTAGGGGTTGAGATGGAACCATGGTCTGGTGGCATGGTTCAGACGGTGGTTGAGGACCGAAAAGGAGACATGCAGCAGCGGCTAAGACCACGGGGACAGCTTCGGTTCGGCCAACAGCCTTCGGCGGTTGTTCTAGCGGTGGACCAAGGCCGTTCCGGTGGTTTCTCACACTCCAGCCGAAAACAAAAGGAAAGAACGACTTGATAAACCCCGATCTCATAAGGAGAGCCGATGAGTATATGGGTAGTACTACTTGGGGAATCCCCCACGCACAGTGGCTCGAAAGGGTGGCCTTATAAAATAGGGTTGAAACCCCACTAAGGTTAATGTCAACCGTTGTGGCATATATTCTTTATGATACATTTACACCGAGAGCAGGAATGGGTCTCGGAATGGGAAGTAAATAAATTAGAATGAGCATGTTATGGGCTAACATTATAAGAGGCAAACGCCTGGGCATGGAGCAGGGTTGGTTGTATTGTTTTTGAATTATCACATGCATTTATTATTGTGTCTGTAAACTAAAACTCATGAGCTCACCAACTTTATAGTTGACGTATTTTAGCATGTCTTTCAGGTAATTAGAAACAGGTATGGCTCGGATACCTGGTTGCTAGAACAAGAATACTCGATGTAAAACAGAAGAACTTGGCTAAAGATTAATATAGTGTGCTGATGCCTGGATGTACCCAATATCTCTAGAGAATCTCCCATTAGTTAAATCGTAATTTTAGATTTGTTGTAAACAAATTAGATACTTAGACTAAGCCTTTGGTTAAATTGTAATATATTTATTTTGTCTTCCTCTACTTTGTGTTTTGAATCAATCGTTAGTCAAGCCCCCTGGTTGGGTTGTGACATACTATGTTCTCTGAATCTATCTCTTATGAAGTAATGGTTCTCAAACAGAGTGTAGGTAATAATTATCCTAATTACTATTATCCACTTGTCATCTAATTAATCTATGGTTACTTTAAATTATTGTTACTAAAACTACAACATAATATATATAATTATAAACATTATACGTAACTCAATTGTACAAGGTTAGAATGACATACCTTCGAAGTCACCCGACTTCGAGTGTACATCCGGTGCTGGTAGAGCGAGTAGTTCCTCTATAGCTGTTGGTGCGGTTGGAACTGTTGGAGCTGTTGGAGGCTTCCTCCTAGGGCAGTCTCTTGTGAAATGTCCAAGTATTCCACAGGAGTAGCAGTGGTGGTTGGACTGAGAAGAAGTAGATGTACTTGCCCTCTGATTTTGATTATGTGTTGGAAGGTTTCGACACCTCTGAATCAAGTGTCCCTTCTTTCCACAGTTCGGACAATGGTTGCATTGTTTGTTCCTAGCATGATGAAATCCACACTTGTCACACTTGGGATGCTTAGGATTTGATTTCACTGAGTTTTTGAAGTAAGCAACCCAGTGTCCTATCCTCCCACATTTCAAACAGCGTCTACACAGCATGTCTTCCTTGTGGCGAAAACCACACTTAGTGCATAAGGGAGAGGTACCAACATACTGGTGGGGAATTGAAGCTATTGGTGTTTTGCATTGCTGCATCCAATGGCCTGCCTTTCCACTGCGGGTATATTGTACACATGGAAGTTCAGCCCTGTGATAATATTTACAAGCTGAACAATGAGGGGTATTTCCCTTGTAGTGTCCACTAACTCGGGTCGGGTCTAGCATAAATTTGCTGATACGGGTAGCTTCCGTGAAGTTCAAGGGTCCCTTTCGCTTTTTAGCAGGACGGTGTTTGGGTTTCTTGCTGGTGTCACCTTCCGCAGGTTCTCTTCATTTGGTGGTGACAGGTGGAAAACCCATAGCATACACTTCACTGCTCCTGATCCTATTGATGATCTTAGGAATGATTGCAACCAACTGCTCGGTGATCAGGGTTGCCAGTGTAGCAGTCGCTGGTTCCACCTCGGGTGGAGGAGAATGAGGTGGTGATGGTGGTTGTCCCTTGGACATTTCGATCTTAACCGAAAAAAAAATTTATCGGTTAGTATTTATGATCAAATGATGTGACATAAGCAATTATGTCATGAGTCCTGTGATCTCTACATGAGGGTCCCTAGGTTATAGTCTAGGCCAAACCGTTTGAAACAAGATGACCTATATTTCTCTATAACCATGGTTTTGATACCAATCTGTCACACCCCGAGCCGGCGGGCTGGATCGACTTTCCCGTCGGGCGGAAGGTTCTCGGGGCGCGATATCGTTTGATAATCATAGTGATCAGATTGTTTACATGACACATGATATATAATGAGAAATACAAATATGACATTGATAAAAAATTACAAAGTAAAATTACATAGTCATGTTCATAATTTAACCAAGTAATCTACTCGAAGGAATCATTGAGTTTTTTATCTTGTATTTCACAAGATTTAAAAAAGTGATTCACCAAAATATGTCATCAAAGGTTATGCACACAAAATGTAGCTAGGTCCACTATAAAAGTCCTGTAGCTAATGCATCCTGAATCTGGTGACTAAACATGTTCGTCACCTGAGAAAAACATGTATTTAAACAAAGTCAAAACGAGGTTGATGAGTTCATAAGTTTAGTAATTGAAAACCATTGATTTGTTAAAATTCCCAATCACAATGTCATACAAGAGTTTTGTTAATGTTTGATTCATCCGTCTCACACAATGGCCTCTCCATAGTTATATGTACAAGTAATGTTTACTCCTACTAAGCATGCTTATATATAGGGCATACGAAAGGGTCGAGCCTACAACCCGCCCAAACGCCATCCCACCACATGCTCAACAAAATTCGACACCACTTGCAATACAACTATGGATATCCATCACATTACCCGTTTTCAAACTGGCATATTAGATATCCAATTAGTACATTTCTCCACAGTTATGAATGGTGTCATGTACTTTTACGTTGTAAAGAGTAATCATATCCACAGTTATGAATGGTGGTATTACTTCCATGTGGTGAAGAGTATTGATATCCACAGTTATGAATGATGGATTACCACAGTTATGAATGGTGGTATACTCTTTGACTTACTAGTTCTCACATCTGTTTAGGAAGCGAGAGTAAGTCTGACACGTTGTCATGTTCCCCTTGGTGATCAGGATTTAATTGACCACATTGCAACCACCACAAAAGCAAACCACAATGTCCTCATTTAAATCCGGATTCATTTATCTTCCAAGACCTCACAACTATCTTCCACCAGCCTGTGACTCGAGAGAGGTCAGTCTCCCAGTCTACAGGTCCACATAATAGAAGTGGTGCAATAATTAGCAGACACTATCTACTCTTATCACCCGTGTCAGCGCTGATAGAGTTGGAATAGGCTGGCTAAAAATTAAAAGTGTTCTTGTGTTCCGCATCCCAAAGTCATCATTTATGCGCTAACTGTTCTCGGTGTTACGTGTTCTCTGAGTCTTTACCAATGTGTTATAATAACTTGTCATATTATAAGATGTTAGTAGTTGTGTGAATGATGTTGTTATCATCCAATTAAGTTATCATAATTATCATTCTGGTTATCCCATAGCCTTCACCCGATTGTAACTACAGTGTTGTAAAAACTAGTCTTTCTACACTTAGCTAGTTCAGGTGGTGAATGATGCCATGAAGTCATGTGGGCATGATCATCATTCCTGTTCTCATTAGTCTTTGTTTCATGTGTAACATCAGTACCGGAACCGTTACCGGAACAGTGATCTCTACAGTACATGAACAGTAAAACAGGTATGAATCATACACATTTCAGTAATTTTCATATTCATATCATTTATCATTATCATGGTGAGTTGTCATAGAACAGTTTCAGACACATTTAACAGGAACACAGTTCAGAACAATGGTTCTTGAGTCGGATAATTATCTGGCAACACAGAACCATTTTGTGAGTATTGGTTTAGGAATTTTTATGTATAAACGTATGTGAGGCTTTACAGAACAAAACACACGAATGTCGTTATGTGAATGCTAAATTTACGGGTTATTCGTATAGGTGACGATCTGTACGAATATATCTGAAAGTTTAACGTTCTGAATGATATTCTATAATTAGAAAACAAGGTTGAAAAGTATAGTTATCGCCGTGTTCGTACGGGTGACGATTCGAACGCATACGCGCGACGACCGTACATTTCGATTTAAACATTTAATTTTGTTTTAAATTTTTAATAAATAAAAAGATATTAGTTAATTTATTAGGAATCACAACCTAAAATAATTTTATAAATTCTATTTTTATAACCGTGTCATTTCATCGCGAAAATCCTCGCGATCCGGCCTTTTACGCGAAACCGAACGAGACCGAACGAGTGGGTATTGTATCCCACATTTAATGTGGCATTTATGTCACAACCACCATCCATCACTCTCCTCTCTCTCTCTAAATCGTTTTTTTCCCTCTCTCTCTAATTCCTCACAAGAAAATCACCTTCTTTCCACGTTTTGGAGGCTCAAATCTCGTTGAGATCAAGTGTTATAGGCGTCATTTTGATCCTTTCACCTTGTAGATCACGGAAGTACAAGTATTGTGAGCTTTCATCCACGAAATCTAAGGTAATATCCATTTTATTTTCGGTTTTTATAGGGTTTTCTCAAGTTCTTGTGGATTTCTATATTGACCGACACTAAACACATAAAAACACTTAGATGAAAGTGTATACATGTTTAGGTATTGTTAGGAATGATGTTGTAACAGATTTAGATCAAGAAAGGAACAAAGTTGCAGGTTCGTAGGGGCTAAAGGGCTGGAAGATGATACAGGTTCGTTAGCCGAACCCTACACGAACCCGCATAATGCAACGAACCCTGCACCTGACCCTGCAACGAACCTGTAGGATCTGGGTCACGAACCCTGCAATGCTGACCACCGAACCCTGGTCCACGAACCCTTAGTTGTTGAGCGAACCTTCTTGTTAGCCGAACTATGGTCATCTACCCGAACCAGTGTCTCACCTGCACCAAATCTGCGGGACTCAGGAAACGAACCTGTGACATCATTTAAGCTAGACAAACCTTAAGGGTTCGTGGAAATGGAGGCATGGCCGAACCCTAAGGGTTCGTTGGTGGCCGGGTGATAGCCGAACCCTATATATTATCAACCTAGCCGAACCCTAGGTGTTCCTCGCAAAGGGTTCGCTGCCCTAGGGGTGTTAGAATTAGGATAATCACTAAAACTCACTTGGTGGCATGGCAGATAGGGTTGGGATACATGAGCATGCATGAGTAGGGTTAGTGTGTGTGTGCATGGGATAAGGGTGTGCATGGGAATGACATTAATTATCAAATTTGGTGTAAACCTTGTGCTATTATGAACTAGAACATCAAGAACTACTAACAAGATTTTAAAGACTAGGTATGGATCAAGGCTATTAAAGTATACCTCATAGAATATGTTATAAATAACAAGTACTTAGAGGTGAGATTTACATGGGATAATACAAGGAACAATCAAAAGGATATTCAATTGGGCTTAAGTGGGCCCAATGGGGCTAAATTAAGCCCAACACACATCGAAAGTTCAGTTAAAATTCAAGAAAATGAGATTTAATGAAAGAAACCTATTTGTAAATTGTTAGATATCATTGAATGGTTTTGACTTAATATTGAATTAAAATGGAATTCATTTATGTAAAGTTAATAATTTTCTAAATTTTTAGTTTGAAATGTGAATTATAAATGGCACTATTTTCTTTTTAGTTTAATTTTGTTATAAAAGATTAGTTGTTATAACATTGATTGGGATTTGTTATTAAAAAGACAACATATTTGTCTGGATTTTAAACAGAAAATAAAGGAAACTCTGCCGAAATTTTCTAAAAATTTAAAGGTAAGTTAGTAACTAATCATGGGAATTGGGATCATGAGAACGGTAATTAAGATAGAGTAGATCTTAGATACACTTAGTACTAAGACACTTAGTTGCACACACAACAAGACTCAAGGTCGTAGGCACAACGACTACTACGCGTACTTACTATATTCGAATTCTTATAAAATAACTCAGGAACCGAAGAAACTTAGCTTACATACAGGAGCGCGCATTTTGTGTTAGATCAAATTACATAGCAGCACAGGTGAGTTCATTGCCCCTTTTCTAACATTTTGTCTTAAAATGCGGGGCTGAGAAGCATGCGTAGACTGTTTACTTAAATTGTCTACTTTAAATGCTTTTAAATTTATATGCTTCATATATATAAATGTTATCCTGAACCATGTTTAGGAAGATTTTATGCAGGTTTTACTAAGCTTATTCACTTATATATTAAGTGAATAAACGAGTTAAACTAAACTTTTCAATAAGTCAAAACATTTCAAAGGAATCAAATCAAACATTTTGGGAAATCAAGTGGGTGAATTCAAGGGAATCAAATCAAACATTTTGGGAAATCAAGTGGGTGAATTCAAGGAATCAAATCAAACATTTTGGGAAATCAAGTGGGTGAATTCAAGAGATCAAATCAAACAGTTTGACAAAACAAGGGTGGGACTTCAAGACATCAAACAAAACAATCTTTGCAAAGATAACATTCAATGTTCTACAAACCAAGTGTTTGTTGGAAAATGAATCAAGTGTACAACCGATCAATGAATCTTGTATTCTATGATCAACACATCAAGTACATCTTGTGACAAAATCAGACGATCATTAAATCATTTTTAAGGGGTAGTATGTGAAATATCAGAGATAACATTTGCCAACACATTGAACTCAGAAATCCTATATTTCAAGAAGTCCTAGCTAGACTGATTGACTTGTAGGTCTTATGTTTGATGATATTTACAGAATTCCCTAACTACTAAGTACCCAGATTGACAGACTAGTCTACTCGAGTATGACCATAGGCCCCAATCATAAGGACTTAGATTTTATTAAATGTTTATTTACTTGTTTAATTAAGCATTTATAACTGTTTATACAATTGTGTGGTTGATCATATTGTATGATGAACTTAAGGAATCAACAGGGATTTCAAATGATTGTAATGACAGGAACAATAAACAGAGGTACATATGGGATTGTGTTAAGGGTAAAAATGCTTAATTATCATTAACAACAGTGTCATATGTGAATTAGTATGTGGTGGGATGTTGGCTGGGCGGGCGGTAAGTTCGACCCTACATATGCCCTATATATAAGCATACCGATTTGGATATTACATGTGAAGTTAATGAGGTTAGGGTCTTTACCAAAGGAGGTTTTCAAATCATTTTCAAATCATTTTCAAGTCATTTTCAAATACTAAACTATATGAACTCACCAACCATGTGTTGACCTTTATTTTGCATGACTTCTCAGGTGACGAACAGGTCAATTAGGAAGTCATTTCTTTTGGACTAGGACTTCAGATAGAAGACTAGTATTTTGGACCTGCATACCTTTGAAGACATCATGATATAAATTATTTTGCATATCTTGTGTAAATACAAGATAGTCATATATTGATGTTTTACAATAGATTTACATTGTTAAATTATAAACGTTACTGCTGTAATTTAACTTTGTAATTCTATTAAATTTAGCATTTCTCATTTACATCATGTGCAATGTAGACAATCTGGTCACTCCTGATTATCATTCCCGATATCGCGCCCCGGGAACCTTCCGCCCGTCGGGGAAACTCGATCCTACCCCGCCGGCTCGGGGTGTGATATCATGTTACCACATTGTTATCTTGTTGTAAATAACGTAGTGTCATAAGATCAAATCCTAATACACTATTGTTATTTCAGTGATAGGATGATATCAGGAAATTATGTTATCTTGACATCATTCTTGATATGTTATATTGTTATAATCAAAATAAATTGTACACAATGCTATGATCTCTAGTCTTTAGCATTGATGCATAAGATCTCATCCTATCATACAATGTTAGCATATGTGAAAGGTGATATCTTTTAACCATGTTATCATGATTATCAACATCGATATCCCCAGTGATTGTCCTCATGTGGTCTCAATGTTATGTATACTAAATGTTTATGACATGGTGAAATAAGAGCTCGTCTTATTACCCAGTGTTAATAAATGTAGTGAATGATATTATCATCATGAAGTTACGTTATCATGATTATCATTCCTGTTAGTGTTATAAGCTCGTTGTTGTGAGATCCAGCTTTGATGCATTGTGTCATTCCTTTCGATAAGTTAATATCATTAAGTTGTGTTATCATGATATTGTTCATGTTATGCTTTACATGTTATTTCACACTCAAGCACACATAATTATATAATCAGTTCATGATATGATAATTAAGATAAAATCAGTATTATCTATATCACCAGATGATTTAAATAAAATACTAAAGGTTTTAAATAGTTATAAGAGTTAGCATGTTTCTCAGCCCCGAAGTTAAAATCAGAAGATTAGAAAAGGGGCATATAAACTCACCTTGTAGCTGAAGTGGTTGACTAAGACTCAAGAAATGCACGCGCTCACTATTGTCGTACTGATGTTGTATTCCCAGTCCTGTGTTTGAATAAAATGTTATTTGAGTTATGATCCCATATTTGATTGTTCTTTTTGAAATCTTAGTTGTTAATTGAGTTGCTGTAATGAAAATGACTCATTCTTGTGATTTTCATAAGAATGGCTCATGCTAATGAGTGTCCACCCGAATGAGTCAGTCACCCGAATGAGGCCACCCGAATGAGTCAGTCACCCGAATGAGCCCACCCGAATGAGTCCTTCGCCCGAATGAGTCACCCGAATGGCTCATTCTCCCGTCTCATTCTCCCGACTCATTCTCCCGACTCATTCTCCCGAAAAATTCTCCCGCTCATTCTCCCGACTCATTCTCCCGACTCATTCTCCCGCTCATTCTCCCGACTCATTCTCCCGGCCATTCGCCCGAACGGGTTTTCAGACATGGGAGAAGACGACTTCGGGTTATGGTCGTATGTATAGTCGTTTTGAGTGGGTTTATGTGAGTAAAGTCGTTTAGAAGGTGTATGTGTCACACCCCCTGCGCCGCATGCGGAATCCACGGCATGGTGACGATCGATGGTTGAATCATGCACAAGTATTGAATAAGAACAACCACAATGCATTACTAACTTTCATAGAAATTAGACCATTGTTTAGTTACAGACAATCTATCTATCTTCCCAAAAGAATGATAACTACAGACCCAAAAATATTGTTTACAAAATAAGACTTCAAATAAGACAATTAAACAATGAGGATTAAGTGTGTTTCTAAGTCCATCCTAGCTTGTTTCTTCATCTTGTTCTATCTTAAAACGGTCTCCTTAGTTGTCCTTTAGAATGTCTTAAAGCTGATTACCTGAAACACGTGAAAAGTAACTGTCAACTACAAAGGTAGTTGGTGAGAACAATAGGTTTAACATTTGTAAATATAAATCTGCATTGTAAGGCATATGTATAAAGCAGTGAATGAAAATACATGGATGGTTGCAACCCAAACTAACATCAAGTATGAATGCATGTGCAAACAATCAAAAGACTGTTTACTAGAAAAGCCAACATATAATCAAGTCCCAAACTGCGTTTGGAGTCAGAAAATTTATCAACAACTTTGTACTACTATAATGCAACCAATTCTGCAGTAAGCTTTTAAAACAAATTTAAAAGCTAACTCCAGCTTTGGCGTAACCAAGTGTGTCCGCTTTCCCTTGTTGTGATCACCCAGTACTAACGCTAAATGAATATGTATCCTGATGTGTGTATAAGTTTGTTCACAACGATGAACACCATGCTTTTGAATACTTTGATTTGAAAACCTTGCTTGAATACCATGATTTGAAAACATTGCTTGAATACCCTGATTTGAATCCTTTGTTTGAACATCATCATGAAAACTATTGGTTGAATACCTTGTTTTGAAACCTTTGATTTAATACTGAGAATAGTGTCCTTGTATAGTAACAAGGTTTATAACATATTATTTTATCGAAAACACGGGTTTATAGTAAATGTGTTTTTAAATCTCATTATTTAAAAGTGTTTAACATTTATAAAACCATTTGTGTAACACTGGTATAAAACAGTTTAAAGAACCATTATAAAACCTTTTTAGTAGAAAATGTTTAACAGTTGACAAAATCCTTTAAAACAGTTGATAAATCCCTTGAATTTGTACAGTGAACCTGTAATGTTTGCAAAATAGCATAAATCCTGAATAATGAAATATGATTGTAATAAGAGTATTTGGTCACGTGTTCCACCCCATAACAGATGTAAAAAAGTAAAAGAGGGGCTAATGTTCTCACCTGACTGCAGTAGACTCTAAACTAGAACAAGTAGCAAGTAGCAAACAAGACTTCTAACTGGTTCCTATATCATTATAATCATACATAGAATAGAAGATTTGATAGTATTATGAACTTTGATTGATTGATCGACTTATCTTAACCGGTTGACTTTTGTTACTTGTTAATGATTACTTCTTGAATAACTTGATCTCATGTTTAAGAATGTTGTGTGAATTTGAATATCATGATTGAGTCACTTGATTGATAATTGATTCATGAAAAGAATGTGTCATCTTCTTTTATGGACAAACTTGTTATGCAAAAAATAACATGTGTTTGTAAATTTGATAAACCCTTGGTTAACATGTAGTTTATTGAAAGTTAAAGTGTGTTTAAGCCTTTGTGTTTATGACTTGATATCATAGTTAGGTTAAGCTAAACTTAAACCGAACAATATCAATACATAATTACTTTAAGTTGTATTAGGCTTTGATCACTCTTAACCCTCCCATCATTCCAAGTGAGCCATATGAGTTAAGTGACCCAACTTTGTAGTTATTGGGTCAACAAGGCCAAGGTTAGGCCGAGACATAATCCCATGAGTCGAATACTTGGGCCAAATGGGTGTGGGCTAGGCCTAGGTCGAACAGTACATGGGTGGGGAAAAGGAAACTAATCCGAGGCCTTGGGCCCATCAATTGGGCCGAGACTCTTTGGGCTAATATCCCTTGGCTCAATTTGGTTTACATGGGTCGAAAGAATAGGTTATGGGCCGAACTAACCTGTATTTGGGCTATTACAGGAAATAGGCCGAAGGTGTGACATGGGTTTAACCTAATCGAATTTAGTAAGGTTCTATTCCCAACGAACCTATGTAATAAGGTTCGGTCATGGCTTAGCATGGAGTTTGGCTTATGATGTGGTGATCAAGGGTTCGCATGGCTGCAACATAGGTTCGGTGAAGGCTGAGAGGTTCGGCTATTCAGACTTGTCCTCCAAGGTTCGTGGCTCTCATACATGGTTCGGCCAATGTTTAGCTGGCAATGGTTCGTGCATGTTAACACCCACCGGTTCGTGACATGGCAGCTCATGGGTTCGTGTCTATCATTAGGTTCGTCTGAAATGAGATGGGTTTGGCCCATGCACAGAGGGTTCGGCGACTCAGGTTCGCGGGTGGCTGACAAGGGTTCGGCCAAATGGAAGCTTCGGCTAGGGTTCGGTGGCTTTGAAGGTTCGGTTGATCAGCAAATGTTCGTCGGGTTGATGATGGTTCGGCCACGCATGGGTTCGGCTGGTCGAAGGGTTCGGCCAGCCTTCTCACCTAAACGAACCTGTTCATCCTTCTCAGTATTCCTCCCAACTGTTGACGATCCGTTCACCATGGATATATTAAAAATGATGGTTACTTCTTGGTCGCGTGGGTCGAAACCAAAGGTTGTTGTCCGGTTAACTAAAAGCATCGAATCAAATAGCAACAAAACCCTAATTTTCATATTTTTCATTCGATCATACCTCGTTTTTGGCCGGATAAAACCTCAGATCTGTTGTACTTCCTTGTAGAGGAGATCGAGAGCTTCGCGTTGACACCAAGAAAACTCAAATCCGTCAAGAAACGAGCAAGATACGTGCGTTTGAAGATTGGATTTCTAGTGTGAGAATAGGTTCGCGAATTTGGGTTTAGAGAGATGGTGGCTGCAATAAAAGAAAGGAAACACCCTCATTTGGTGTTTATATACCCTCGGGGTATCCGGGTTCGTTTCGGTTGCTCGGTTCGTGTTTTCGTTGCGTTTCCGGAACGACGCGTAAATTACGTGTTTTAAATAAAAAAATTTATATTTTTGATGAGTTTCAAAATTGTAAAATGTAAAATAAAATAGTTTACTTATTTTTACATTTTGTTCGTTGTCAGACCGTTAAACGAATTCTATTACGTGTATACCCGCAATCGCGTACGTTTTTCGGTCGTATTATTTATTTATTGTCGTTTACTCGTAATTATAATTTCAACAATCGTATCTTTATGGATCGTCACCCATAACTATACTCAGTCTCGCTTACGCATTACGATTTTGTTTAATTAATTCGTTTGTCATACTATTCGACATAACACTACGCACTAACACTATCCCATTACACCGAACGCAGTATATGTATAGGGCATACCCTGTAACATCACTGTACTTCTGGTTGTCCGTACATCCGTACA
Organism: Mikania micrantha; assembly: GCA_009363875.1. Classification (NCBI taxonomy): domain Eukaryota; kingdom Viridiplantae; phylum Streptophyta; class Magnoliopsida; order Asterales; family Asteraceae; genus Mikania; species Mikania micrantha. The sequence goes on along the minus strand of CM018684.1, from coordinate 19,949,458 downwards.
TCCGTACATCCGTACGATTGTACTGTTAAGACCTGAGATTTTGTAATTATTAATATTGACTATCATTACTGATATTATCGCTATTACTGGTATACATGCTCAGAACGTATTATACGCGTAAACCATGAGAAGTTTAGTTGTAATTCAACTAAACAGAACTAGAGAGTTTATCGCAGATATATTATTGATGATTATGGATTTGAGTTGGAAATGAAAAGGGGATTGGAGTTGGTTGTTGTTTGGTTACTAAACGTAGTCAAGGACACATGGTCATGGTTTATTGAAATAGCGGTGGGACGGTGTAGAGGAGGTTGCGATCTACCTCTGCATATGCCCTATACATATGCATATTTCGGTCTATCATGGATGTGTCAGTGACTTGGGTTTAGTGGGTTTTGGTTTGGGTTGATAATATTAAAGCTAATAAAATGATAAAAGAATAATGGGAATTAATTACGCGAAGTGAGGATACGAACATTATATAAACGAATATTAATTCGGAAATATTAACTTAATAAAAGTATTCGCGTGGGTGACGATTCACACGAATATAATTATTAAAAATAATATTCTGAAAATGATATTCCATAAATTGTAAACCGAATCGAAATACGGTACGAGCGTTGGATTCGCAAAGGTGACGATCTTTACGAATACGTACGCGAGTAACGTGTTTCGACGAGATAAATAAATAATATTTAACGATATTAAATTTCTAAATGAAAACTTAAAACGTTTATTAGGAATCACAACTTAAAACAAAACCGAATAAAATCATTTATTTAAATAATTAATTTAATAAATGGAACGGCATCATTTTACAAAATAAATTATTTAAAATCATTTATTGAAACGAAAACAATGTATTTGAATGTTGTATGTTTTAAATGTGGTTCACGTTAAAAACCAAGCATAACCGATAATTTATTAGGATTTAGCACGATAAAAACGAGACCGAGCACGAGGAAATGAATCGCGATATAAGGAAGAAGCATAGCTTCCTCTTCCTCACTTTTCATTTCTTTCATTCTCTCTCTAAACACATCCCACGCCACTTTCTCTCTCTAAACCTTCTCTCTACCATAACTTCTTCGTTACCCGACGAAATCGCGAGATCTTGGCGCCTACGCGCTCGTGTGATCCAGAGGAACAAGGGGATACAAAGAAACCTTGCATTTGAGTGTTGTTTCGAGGTAAATCTCCAGTTTACTTTTCGGTTTTACTAAAAAGGTGATGTAGTTGTGTTTAGAACATAGGATCGAGAATTAAGTTTTGTTTTTATGATCAACTGAGTTGTTATGAACCTGGGAAAGTCGTAGATGGCTGCAAATGGTGCTGGGCATGGCTGCTGGATCGCGACCCCAGGTTGGCGAACCTGTAAGGTTCAAGCCGAACCTTCTGTTGGGCTGGACAAGTACAAGGGGGCCGAACCCTCTAACCGGCGAACCTTGATCTCTTAGGCGAACCCTAGCAGGGCTGTTAGCCGAACCTTAGTACGAGGTCTGTACCCACGAACCCTAACCGAATCATGGCCGAAGCCAAGTTCAGCGAACCCTTGGGGTTAGCCAAACCGTTGTGCCGCGAACCATAGGGAGCGAACCTGTGGAATTACATGCACCGAACCTTTAACCCCAGCCGAACCTTTCATGGGCCGAACCCTGCTCCTTCACCAAACCTTAGCCGAGACTAGGGTCATGAACCTTGGTCAGTTGAGACATGGCATAGACCGAACCTTGGGTCTAGTAGGAGCCGAACCTTAGAAAAACCATGTGGGGCGAGCCCGGTTAAGTTTAAGCCGAACCTATCTCTTTTTCGAGAAGGTTCGCTGCCTCATGGGGAATACGATCTAGCTTCCATTTAATTAAGGGATTAAGGGTAAGTAAATGACATGATTATATACATATACATATATATACATGTCCATGCATGCATGAGAATATCAAACCATCACCTTTTCTCTCTCTAGACACAAGATTTCTTAAAAACTATGAGTTTCATACGTATTGAATCTGACGGAATAAAGTTAACATCTCATATGGATACTTTAAATACACTTTTATTAAACTAAGTGGGTATAATGAATTAGGCTATGATGGTGGTTGGAATGGGGTCATGCATGTGGGTATAGGTATATGTGTGATAGGATCATTACCTTAACATATACCTACTTACGAGTAATTTAAACTTTGAGACAAATATTAATAAAAACCCTAAGTTTAACAACTTAACTTAGGAAAAGTAAACTAAGTTAAGAACCTATCTAATAATATAGAGTAACACTTACGGTCAAATGACATAAATTGAACGCAAGTACTTACGAATATAAAATGTAAAATAAATACAGATTGTTGAAGTGTTTTGGGTTTCACCTACATGAGTGTGCATATTATTGGAACACTGATTCTAAGGATTCAGGTGAGTTCTCATAACCTCCCTTTCTTTAAACTGTTTTGTTTTAAAACTCGGAGGTGAAGCATGTATACCAATTTAAATATTATTTTGATAACACAAGAATAATACCTGTTTATCAATATAATATTCACAATATAAAATTATCATTTATTACGGATTATCTCTTATTATCTTATATCCGTGTAAACATTGTTATTGACTTCGGTCAATAACAAAGATTTCACGTATTGTCACAAACTCCATGAATCATTGCTTTTAACTTCAGTTAATTGCTTTGATATCATGTTTTGTCACGTGGATGTTTCCACTATGTGAATCATTGCCTTTGACTTCGGTCAATTGCTTTGACTTCATGTATTGTCACGTGGTTAGCGACCACTCCATGGATCATGTTTTTAACTTATGTTAATTACAAAATAACCATGTATAGTCACAGATATTATTTGAGAATGTTGATATTGAGATTGATTGATTGTTTATGTGGTTTGATTACCTGATATTGAGTATGATTATCTGTGATTTATTTTTACTGATTGGTTATGTGATTATGTGGTTGAATATGTGTTTGATTGTTGAGTTTGGAGTATGGTTGGATTATCTCACACAGGTATTATTGTGGAATTTCTTGGAAATTCATAAGTACTTATACGTATTTCATCTAAACCTTCTATGAAATCATTTTAAACTTTAACTTTAAAAATCCATTTTTATAAAACCTTTTAAGTATAAAAACTTATGATTACTCACCAACTACTTCGTAGTTGACACTTGATTTTCTTACATGTTTCAGGTGATGAAGCTAAGTAGGATGAGAAGGATGGTCTCTCATATTTTGGACATCATCAGATAGGATCTTGGACTTAGCTAATTAACTAAATTTCTAGCAATTAGAGTTTAGTTAGTTTAGCTAATTCTTTTGTGAAATTGATGTATTTAAATTCATGATGAACATGATTTTTGTGTAATTATTTTGGTTGATTGAATGATGTATGATGATTTGATTTAGATGCCCACGAGCTTTTGAACAATCTACACATCCCTCGTGGCATCCCGACGATTCCGCCGCCGGTCGGGGTGTTACAGATTGGTATCAGAGCCTGGGTTATAGGGAATTAGGTTACTAGAAATGGTTGACCTAGTCTATAACCGTAGGATACCCTAGTATGAATTACTTCATACGCTAGTTAGTATATTTAGGATTTCATGCTTATGTGTTTATTACATGTTAACTGAACTCCTGCTATACATCTGAATTATATATGCTGCTTATTTGCTTACTTGTGCCCTAATGAATCAATAAGGATATACTCGTGGTGTATTGTAAAGGCGGTGGGACGGTGGTTTGGGCGGTTGCGACCTACCCTTATCATATGCCCTATACATATACCATTTACAGTACATCGGGTGCATGTCAGTATTGAAGAATGTGGGAACTACCCGTTTGGGAAATTATTTGCTCAGGAAATTAATTGCTTAGGGAATTATCTGCTCTAGGAATTATATGATAGATCTTCTGATCTCAAGGCAAGGACACACTCGTAGTACGCTACAAAGGTGGTGGGATGTTGGCTAGGGCAGTTGCGACTGACCCATACATATGCCCTATACATATACCATTTGTAGTATATTGGGGGTCTATCAGTGTAAGGAACTTAGGATATTATTAGGAAGTGTTGTAAGATTATGATTGATGGATTGTTGATGGTATGTTTGCTGGAATGGTTTGGATTGACTCATGAATGATCACACTTGATGAACACTTATAAATTCACTTACGAAACACACTGATTGGACACGTAAGGTGCATAGGATTAACGAACGATATGAGCGATTAGTGATGAAATATGGACTTGGGTGATGATATAGACACTTGATGAAAATATAAACGCATAGTGATGATACTAACACTTAGTGATGGTATTAACACTTGATGAGAATAAACTATAAGGAAGATATGAACACTTAGTGACAATAAGAACACTTAGTGATGATATGAACCCTCATTGATAACTATAGACATTGGGATTAGCATGGGTTTTAGTGAGCTTAGACAATTAGGGAAACTTTAATGTCAGGTGAACTTAGACATTAGGTGAACTTAGAAATAGGTAAACCTATATGTCAGGTGAACTTAGACATTAGGCGAACCTAATTGTCCAAGGGAAATAGAGATCACTTCACTCAAAATTATCCTACCTCGGATAAGGTTTGTGAAGTGAAACTATGGTAAGATACATGATACACCCTAAATGCTAACAAGGGCATAATCGTGGTGCAATGGAACGGTGGTGGGACGGTGTAGGGGAGATTGCGATCTACCTCTGCATATGCCCTATATATAAGCTTGTTACATTGCATCGGGAGGTTGTCAGTGTTGGTATAGGGTGGGAAATGTATGGAACTTAGGAATATTTCGCTAATATTAGGTATGACCAACTAGGACACTTAGAATAATATTAGGAAATTATAAACATTTTGAGTTTAATGACAGATAGGAGATAAATATAGTTCCTATATGAAATCCTAACTGCTTAAATGAACTCATTTGACCATTGTTTGTATGACTCACGTGGTAAACGGTAATAACATGTTTCTAATTTCTCAGAAACATGCCGCCTCGCCGTCACAACGAAGATGACTCGAACAATGGGGATGCTAACAACAGTAATGCCAACTTTGGCATACAAGAGTTAGCAACACTCATTTCTGGATTGGTGAGTCAACTGACACAAGCCAACCAGAATATCAACCAGAACAGAGGTGGTGCAAACCCACCAACCTGCACGTTCAAACACTTCAATTCCTGTAACCCCCTGAAATTCACGGGTGCTGAATCGGCCACGGGTTTGCTGCAGTGGTTCGAGAGTATGGAGAACACCTTCATTAACAGCGACTGCCCAGAGAATCTGAAAGTTCGTTATGCCACTAGTGTCTTTCAAAAGAGAGCACTAACTTGGTGGAATGGGGAAAAACGAACTAGGGGAGTTGAGACTGCTTTAGCACTGACTTGGACTGAGGTCAAGTACTTGATGACCACTGAATTCTGTCCTCGCAGTGAAATGAGGAAGCTTGAGACTGAGTTCTGGGAGCTCAAAAAGGATAGTGGCGAGAACGTCATCTACAATACTCAGTTCCATGAGTATAGCTTACTGGTACCTCACATGGTGACACCCTTGGATAGGGCAATTGAGAAGTATATCGGCGGATTGCCGGTACAGATTCAGGACACAGTCTACGGGAGCAATCCCAAAACACTTGAGGCTGCGATCCGTCTATCTGCAACTCTTACGGATAATCACGTGAAGAATGGAACACTCACTCGGAAGGGATACAAGAAGATTAACACCGAAGCTGCTACAAAGGAAATTAAGACTGATGTTAAATCTGAAACTGCTAGCACTTCTAAGAGCGGCAACAAAAAGAGAAAGACCAGAAATTTCATGGTCACTGCTCCTGCAGCTAAGTCTGTGCAGCAATCATCAAACAACTCCCCTGCCAGAAATTACACTGGGAACACTCCCCAATGTAATACTTGTCGATATCATCATGCACCAAACTTTCCATGTCACGTCTGCAACAACTGCGGCAAGTTTGGTCATTTTGCTAATGTCTGTCGGAGTGCACCGCAAGCACAAAGGATGCAACATGCTCCGCTTGCACTGCCAGCTTCGCATGCACAACCTACACCAGCTGTACCCGTTCACCAGGTACCTCCTGCACAGGTGAGAGCCTGTTATGAGTGTGGTGAAGTGGGTCACTTCAGGAATCAATGCCCAAAGTTGACCGGCAATAACCAGAGGGTTGCAAGAGGCCGGGCTTTTCAACTGAATGCTACAGCTGCTCAAGCCAACCAGGATGTGGTCAACGGTACATTTCTGATCAACAACTCTTATGCATCTGTCTTATTTGATTCTGGTGCCGATAGGAGTTTCGTTTCATATGATTTTGAATGCTAGCTTGGTAGAATACATACATATTTAGATAAACCGTTTAACGTGGAAGTGGCTGACGGAAACACTATTGATATTGACACTGTTATTATTGGATGTACTGTGAACTTAAATGATCACGTTTTCCCAATTGATCTTATACCTATGCATCTTGGTAGCTTTGATGTTATCATAGACATGGACTGGTTAGCCACCCACAAAGCGGTGATTGTATGCCATGAAAAATATATCCGTATTCTGTTACCTTCGGGTGAAACGTTACGAGTCTTTGGAGAAACTTCTAGCAAAGGTCTTAAGCTGATGTCTTGCACCAAAGCACACAAGTACCTTAGGAAGAAATGTATAGCATTTTTAGCTCACATTGTGGAGAAGAAAGAGAAAGGAAAGAAGATTGATGATGTTCCAGTGATACGAGATTTTCCAGAAGTATTTCCAGATGATTTGCTGGGTCTTCCACCAGAACGCCAAGTAGAGTTTCGAATCGACTTAGTACCTGGTGCGAACCCAGTCGCCAAAGCTCCCTATAGACTTGCACCCTCAGAGTTGCAAGAATTGGCGAGCGAGCTGCAAGAACTTATAGATAAAGGATTTATTGGCCCGTGCCATTCGCCATGGGGTGCACTGGTTCTATTTGTCAAGAAGAAGGACTGGTCATTCCGAATGTGTATCGACTACCGCGAATTAAACAAACTCAGAATTAAGAATCGATATCCACTGCCGCGCATCGATGATCTCTTCGATCAGCTTCAAGGCTCGGCATGGTTTTCAAAGATCGATCTTAGGTCTGGGTATCATCAGCTTCGCGTACATGATGATAATATTCCCAAGACTGCTTTCAGAACAAGATATGGCCATTACGAATTTCTGGTAATGCCTTTCGGCCTTACCAATGCACCTGCGGTTTTCATGGACCTCATGAACCGTGTTTGCATGCCATACTTGGATAAATTTGTGATTGTATTCATTGATGATATTCTGATATACTCAAAGACCAAGGAAGAACACGAGAAACACCTTAAGTTGGTTTTGGAGATCCTGAGAGAAGAGCGACTGTATGCCAAATTCTCTAAATGTGAATTTTGGCTTAAGGAAGTTCAATTCTTGGGGCACATAGTCAACGAATATGGTGTTCACGTGGATCCTGCGAAGATTGATGCGGTGAAAAATTGGAGTACACCGAAGACACCAACGGAGATTCGATCGTTTCTTGGACTTGTTGTTTACTATCGGCGGTTTATTTCGAATTTCTCCAGAATTGTTGTCCCTCTCACTTCTTTAACTCAAAAGAATAAACCTTATGAGTGGGGACCGAAGCAAGAAGAGGCATTTCAGACTTTGAAGCAGAAACTTTGTGATGCTCCTGTCTTGACATTGCCTGACGGAAATGATGATTTTGTGTTTTATTGTGATGCATCCAACCTAGGTCTCGGTTGTGTTCTCATGCAACGGGGAAAGGTTGTGGCTTACGCATCAAGACAGTTAAAGATTCACGAGAAGAATTATACTACACACGACTTGGAACTTGGTGCAGTCGTGTTTGCTATGAAGCTATGGAGACATTATCTTTATGGCACAAAGTGTGTAGTATTTACTGATCATAAGAGTTTGCAACATATTCTCAATCAGAAAGAGCTCAATATGAGACAACGGAGATGGGTTGAACTGTTGAACGATTATGACTGTGAAATTCCCTACCATCCTGGTAAAGCAAATGTAGTAGCAGATGCACTTAGTCGCAAAAGTCAAGTTCATATCCATAGTGTCCGAGTGCACACTAATCTCCGTAATGATGTTCTCACAGCCCAACAACTCTCATTAGCTCAGGATAACTTGAAAAATGAGATGTCTTGCGGGGCTGAAATTCTACTGGAAACTAAGGATGACCGGTTGATGTATTATTTGAATCGGTTATGGATACCGGACAGGGGTGATCTTAGGATGATGATTATGGATGAAGCTCATAAGTCTCGTTACTCAATTCATCCGGGTTCTGATAAGATGTATCAAGACCTTTGGGACTTGTACTGCTGGCCTGGAATGAAGAAGGATATTGCTGAATATGTGTCTAAGTGCCTTAACTGTGCTAAAGTCAAGGCAGAACATCAGCGACCTTCGGGATTGTTATTACAACCAGAGATACCGATGTGGAAGTGGGAAAATATATCCATGGATTTAATTACTAAACTCCCACGAACCGCAACCGGTAAAGATAGTATCTGGGTAATAGTTGATAGATTGACCAAGTCGGCTCATTTCTTACCAATACGCGAGACATACTTTGTGCGGAAGTTAGCGCGTATCTACATTGATGAGATCATTAGCCGACATGGTATTCTTTTAAGCATAATATCGGATCGTGATGCTCGCTTCACGGCACGATTTTGGGAATCACTTCATGAAGCCTTTGGAACAAGACTGGATCTCAGCACTGCTTATCATCCTCAAACGGATGGTCAAACGGAGCGAACGATTCAGACATTGGAATACATGTTAAGAACTTGTGTCATCGATTTCGGTGGCAATTGGGATAGCCATTTACCATTGGTTGAGTTCTCGTATAACAACAGTTATCACGCGAGCATTGGTATGGCGCCGTTTGAAGCTCTTTATGGCAGGAAATGTCGGTCACCTATTTGTTGGACCGAAGTCGGCGATTCGCAGATTACTGGTCCAGAGATTATTCAGGAAACGACTGACAAGATCCGCCAAATCCGTGACAATCTGTTAGCTGCTCGCAGCCGGCAGAAAATTTACGCGGAAAAACGACGAAAACCCTTAGAGTTTGAAGTTGATGATATGGTATTGCTCAAAGTGTCGCCTTGGAAGGGCGTTGTACGGTTCGGAAAGAAGGGGAAACTTGCTCCACGTTATGTTGGCCCTTTTAAGATTCTTGAACGAATCGGGAAGGTTGCCTACAAATTGGAACTTCCTCCTGAACTTAGTAACGTGCACCTGACGTTTCACGTGTCCAATCTGAGGAAGTGCTTAGCTGATCAGGATCTTCAGGTACCACTCGATGATATTCGCATCGATGATACCATGCATTTTGTTGAAAAACCAGTGGAGATAATGGATCGTGAGGTTAAAAAGCTCAAACGCAGTAGAATTCCAATTGTCAAAGTACGTTGGGAATCGAAGCGGGTCCGGAATTCACATGGGAGCAAGAATATCAGATGAAGCTTAAGTACCCACATTTATATACTACGTTCACTCCAAGTTGAATTTCGGAACGAAATTCCTTTAACTAGGGGAGACTGTAACATCACTGTACTTCTGGTTGTCCGTACATCCGTACGATTGTACTGTTACGACCTGAGATTTTGTAATTATTAATATTGACTATCATTACTGATATTATCGCTATTACTGGTAAACATGCTCAGAACATATTATACGCGTAAACCATGGGAAGTTTAGTTGTAATTCAACTAAACAGAACCAGAGAGTTTATCACAGTTATATTATTGAGGATTATGGATTTGAGTTGAAAATGAAAAGGGGATTGGAGTTGGTTGTTGTTTGGTCACTAAACGTAGTCAAGGACACATGGTCATGGTTTATCGAAATAGCGGTGGGACGGTGTAGAGGAGGTTGCGATCTACCTCTGCATATGCCCTATACATATGCATATTTCGGTCTATCATGGATGTGTCAGTGACTTGGGTTTAGTGGGTTTTTGTTTGGGTTGATAATATTAAAGCTAATAAAATGATAAAAGAATAATGGGAATTAATTACGCGAAGTGAGGATACGAACATTATATAAACGAATATTAATTCGGAAATATTAACTTAATAAATGTATTCGCGTGGGTGACGATTCACACGAATATAATTATTAAAAATAATATTTTGAAAATGATATTCCATAAATTGTAAACCGAATCGAAATACGGTACGAGCGTTGGATTCGCAAAGGTGACGATCTTTACGAATACGTACGCGAGTAACGTGTTTCGACGAGATAATTAAATAATATTTAACGATATTAAATTTCTAAATGAAAACTTAAAACGTTTATTAGGAATCACAACTTAAAACAAAACCGAATAAAATCATTTATTTAATAAATGGAACGGCATCGTTTTACAAAATAAATTATTTAAAATCATTTATTGAAACGAAAACAATGTATTTGAATGTTGTATGTTTTAAATGTGGTTCACGTTAAAAACCAAGCATAACCGATAATTTATTAGGATTTAGCACGATAAAAACGAGACCGAGCACGAGGAAATGAATCGCGATATAAGGAAGAAGCATAGCTTCCTCTTCCTCACTTTTCATTTCTTTCATTCACTCTCTAAACACATCCCACGTCACTTTCTCTCTCTAAACCTTCTCTATACCATAACTTCTTCGTTACCCGACGAAATCGCGAGATCTTGGCGCCTACGCGCTCGTGTGATCAAGAGGAACAAGGGGATACAATGAAACCTTGCATTTTAGTGTTGTTTCGAGGTAAATCTCCAGTTTACTTTTCGGTTTTACTAAAAAGGTGATGTAGTTGTGTTTAGAACATAGGATCGAGAATTAGGTATTGTTTTTATGATCAACTGAGTTGTTATGAACCTGGGAAAGTCGTAGATGGCTGCAAATGGTGTTGGGCATGGCTGCTGGATCGCGACCCCAGGTTGGCAAACCAGTAAGGTTCAAGCCGAACCTTCTGTTGGGCGGGACAAGTACAAGGGGGCCGAACCCTCTAACCGACAAACCTTGAACTCTTAGGCGAACCCTAGCAGGGCTGTTAGCCGAACCTTAGTACGAGGTCTGTACCCATGAACCCTAACCGAACCATGGCCGAAGCCAAGTTCAGCGAACCCTTGGGGATAGCCAAACCGTTGTGCCGCGAACCATAGGGAGCGAACCTGTGGAATTACATGCACCGAACCTTTAACCCCAGCCGAACCTTTCATAGGCCGAACCCTGCTCCTTCACCGAACCTTAGCCGAGACTAGGGTCACGAACCTTGGTCAGTTGATACATGGCATAGGCCGAACCTTGGGCCTAGTAGGAGCCGAACCTTAGAAAAACCATGTGGGGCGAACCCGGTTAAGTTTAAGCCGAACCTATCTCTTTTTCGAGAAGGTTCGCTGCCTCATGGGGAATACGATCTAGCTTCCATTTAATTAAGGGATTAAGGGTAAGTAAATGACATGATTATATACACATACATATATATACATGTCCATGCATGCATGAGAATATCAAACCATCACCTTTTCTCTCTCTAGACACAAGATTTCTTAAAAACTATGAGTTTCATACGTATTGAATCTGACGGAATAAAGTTAACATCTCATATGGATACTTTAAATACACTTTTATTAAACTAAGTGGGTATAATGAATTAGGCTATGATGGTGGTTTGAATGGGGTCATGCATGTGGGTATAGGTATATGTGTGATAGGATCATTACCTTTACATATACCTACTTACGAGTTCATACCAAGGATGTTAAGATTTGCTCATCAATTGATAATGATAAAAGTGGTAACAAGTAATTTAAACTTTGAGACAAATATTAATAAAAACCCTAAGTTTAACAACTTAACTTAGGAAAAGTAAACTAAGTTAAGAACCTATCTAATAATATAGAGTAACACTTATGGTCAAATGACATAAATTGAACGCAAGTACTTATGAATATAAAACGTAAAATAATTATAGATTGTTGAAGTGTTTTGGGTTTCACCTACGTGAGCGCGCATATTATTGGAACACTGATTCTAAGGATTCAGGTGAGTTCTCATAACCTCCCTTTCTTTAAACTGTTTTGTTTTAAAACTCGGAGGTGAAGCATGTATACCAATTTAAATATTATTTTGATAACACAAGCATAATACCTGTTTATAAATATGATATTCACAAAATAAAATTATCATTTATTACGGATTATCTCTTATTTTCTTATATCCGTGTAAACATTGTTATTGACTTCGGTCAATAACAAAGATTTCACGTATTGTCACAAACTCCGTGAATCATTGCTTTTAACTTCGGTTAATTGCTTTGACATCATGTATTGTCACGTGGATGTTTCCACTCTGTGAATCATTGCCTTTGACTTCGGTCAATTGCTTTGACTTCATGTATTGTCACGTGGTTAGCGACCACTCCATGGATCATGTTTTTAACTTATGTTAATTACAAAATGACCATGTATAGTCACAGATATTATTTGAGAATGTTGATATTGAGATTGATTGATTGGTTATGTGGTTTGATTACCTGATATTGACTATGATTATCTGTGATTTATTTTGACCGATTGGTTATGTGATTATGTGGTTGAATATGTGTTTGATTGTTGAGTTTGGAGTATGGTTGGATTATCTCATACAGGTATTATTGTGGAATTTCTCGGAAATTCATAAGTACTTATACTTATTTCATCTAAACCTTTTATGAAATCATTTTAAACTTTAACTTTAAAAATCCATTTTTATAAAACCTTTTAAGTATAAAAACTTATGATTACTCACCAATTACTTCGTAGTTGACACTTGATTTTCTTACATGTTTCAGGTGATGAAGCTAAGTAGGATGAGAAGGATGGTCTCTCATATTTTGGACATCATCATATAGGATCTTGGACTTAGCTAATTAACTAAAATTCTGGCGATTAGAGTTTAGTTAGTTTAGCTAATTCTTTTGTGAAATTGATGTATTTAAATTCATGATGAACATGATTTTTGTGTAACTATTTTGATTGATTGAATGATGTATGATGATTTGATTTAGATGCCCACGAGCTTTTGAACAATCTACACATCCCTCGTGGTATCCCGACGATTCCGCCGCCGGTCGGGGTGTTACATACCTCAGAGTCCAGCTACCTGCCTTATCTGACGCCTGCCCACCACTGTTTCGATATAATACAATACTGTTCTTGCCTAGCGAAATCGACTGTAAATAAATAATACATACTGTTCCTAATTAAATAAAATCCTATAACACACAAACACAACATGAACATATGAATAACTTGACAAATTGAATATGAATACACATTGTTCTATCACTGTTTCTTACTACCATCACTAAATGTACAGATGTTACAGTATGGGTCAAACAAGAGATGTTTTAAAACCGGTTAAAACCGGGTTGGGTCGGGTTTGTTGAAAACCGTAAAATCCGAACCTTCTCTCTAGAATTTCTTCCAACCGAGCTTGTTTCGTGTTAGATCTTCTGTACTTCCTTGTTCTACTCGTCGAGAGGGTCTTTTAGGCACCAAGAACACGAAATTTGGTGGTGGTTTGCTATGGGGGAGTGTTGGTGAAGCTTAGAGAGACAGTAGAGAGAGAGAAGAGATCTTGAGTGGAGAGAGAGATTGTGATCAGCCAAAATGAAGAAGAAGGAGAAACAAATGGGGTTTTATACCCCGGGTGTTTACCCGCGTGTTCGGTCTCGCTCGGTGTCGTTTTCGCGTATTTTTACGCGCGCGTTATTCGGATACGCAATTAAGCATTTTAAACCGAAATTTAAAATTCTTGGATTATTTTTGATGAGTTTCAAAATTGTAAAACGTAAAATATTATATTTACTTATTTTTACTGTTTCGTTCGCGATCAGACCGTTAAACCTCGTTATTTCGTTGCGTAACGTTAATTACCTGTAACTTTAAAATATCTTTATAAAATTCTTTTTAAGTAGTAATTTCTAATAAATATTATTTTTATTTTATTTTAATTATTTTAGCGATCGTAATCGTTTGTTTTCGCTGTTTTGTCAGAAAACGTAACTTACGCGCATTTTCGTACAGAGCGCTAACTGTACGAATACGATCGTACGTTTCACTTTCTGATTTGGTTTTCTATTTTTCAGATGTCGTTCAGAACGTTAAACCCACAGATATGTTTGTGTGAATTGTCACCCACACAAGCACACTGTCAGTTTATTATTCCGAAATGATACTGAATTTAGGGCTGGCAAAACAGGTCTTGTCGTGTTTAACACGTCAGAGACAACGCGTGAAATGCAAATATAAAACATGAAAATGACTTGTTTAACACTTTGTTTGGTGATTTAAGCGTGACAGTTCTATGTTTTAAATAACAAAAAAGAGAAATGATGAGTCCTAACCTTCTAATTTTTATTATTTAAAAAAAGGAAAAAATTAAAAAGTACATTTTTTGCTAAACAGGTCTAATCGTGTTTTATCAGGTACCCGTTTTGCCAGCTCTAACTGAATTTTGGTTTTGCATTGAATTTCCTCACTGAATTTCGGTTTCCTCATTGAATTTCCGAAAGATTTCAGTTGTTATTCATTTATCATTGTCATTTCATGTTATCATAGAACTATTTCACGATCATCGTAGAAACGTAACTCAGAACTATGGTTCATCAGTCAGATAATTCTCTGGCGATACAGAACCATCATGTGATTGTTTGTTAGGATTCTATTATGTATAAACGTTTGTGAGGCTTAACAGAACAAAACAACAACGGATGTCGTTAAGTGAATGCTAAACTGACGGATTATTCGTATAGGTGACGATCTGTACGAATACCTCTGAAAGTTTAACGTTCTGAATGATGTCCAATAATTAGAAAACCATATTGAAAAGTGTAGTTATCGTCGTATTCGTACGGGTGACGATTTGAACGAATACGCGCGACGACTGTACGATTCGATTTAAATTGTAAACTTAATATTTTCAGAAAATTTAAATAAACGGAAGATATTTAGTTAATTTACTAGGAATTATCATCTAAAATAAATTTATATACTTTACTTTTAAAACCGTAATGTTTCGTACGAAAACGAAATGAAACCTTCGCTTTTACGCGAAACCGAGCGAAACCGTACGGACCCGAACACAACCGGGCATTGGGAAACCATT
Source organism: Mikania micrantha (assembly GCA_009363875.1). Lineage (NCBI taxonomy): Eukaryota > Viridiplantae > Streptophyta > Magnoliopsida > Asterales > Asteraceae > Mikania > Mikania micrantha. The sequence continues at coordinate 19,934,250 of CM018684.1, read as the reverse complement.
AACAAGAATATGTTAAGCAGTCCGATATGTGGTGGGATGGTGGCTGGGGCTTGTCCCCTACATATGCCCTATATATAAGCATACTTGATTGTATCGCATAGGTGGTCGTTGATGAGGTTAAGGTTGTCATTTCGGGGGATCAAGGTAAATAGTTTTCTGGGTAATCAAACGTAAGGATCAATAGTGTGGGATGAAATGCTTAATTATCACCAGGAACAATATATCATGTGGTGGGACGGTGGCTGGGGCTTGTCCCTTACATATGCCCTATATATAAGCATATTGAACTGTATGGTATAGGTGGTTAATGGTGAGGTTGAGGTTGTCATTCGGATGGTTTTTCAAACAAAACTACATGAACTCACCAACCATGTGTTGACTTGATCTTCTGCATGACTTCACAGGTGATGAACATGTCTGAGTAGATGTTAATGCTTTTGGACTAGAATACTAGATAGAGGACCTAGTATTTTGGACCTGCATATATTTTTGAACATCATTTACAGATTATTTTGTATTGCTTGTGCAGATACAAGATAGAAGATTTATGATGTTGATAGTAGATTTACATTGTTAAATTATGAACAAAACTGATGTAATTTAACTTTGTAATTTTATTTTCATTTAGCAGTTTCTCATTATATATCATGTGCAGTGTAAACAATCTGATCATCACGATTATCATTCCTGATATCGCGCCCCGGGACCATTCCGCCCGATTGGACACACGATCCGGCCCGCCGGCTCGGGGTGTGACACGTATTACCGGTAATAGTTTCGTTGAAGGAACTGAGACTACAAATGGGATAGAGGTAAATCGGATGCATTGTGGTCTGATTACATGAGGACCACAATAGATCCCATTTAGGCTCTATACATTCAAGATTGAGAAAAACATCAATAAGTTAATTGTCACTCATATCATTAGAAGTGAATTACAGTTAACCCTAAAATTGAGAGAATAATAAGAAGGATACGATTTGGATAAATCTATTTTCCTTAAAACACTGAGGGTTTATCATTACTTAGTGTGACATCCAGTACCTAATCCTCCGGCAAGTCCGTACGGTATGTGTACTTTCACTATTTACTATGTGTAAATACATTTATATGAACAGTGGTTGTATTATCAGAATTCAAAATAAAAGAAACAGTTGTACGTATTTACGTGAAAACTTAAATACCGTAAGTACAACGATCATGATAAACAATAGTTGTTTGTATTTAGGTGAAAACCTAAGTGAAGTTAAGACAACGAATCAAGAATAACAACAGTGTTCAAGTAAACAACAAGAACATGTCGGTTCCGATCTGATATCCATAGATGACAGGAATCGGATGGCTGATAAATCAGTACGAAAACAATGTGAAAACAGGACATTTAGTTGAGTCCGTCATAATTGAAGTGTTATTTCAGAATAATGAACTAACAGTGTGTTTGCGTGGGTGACGATTCACACAAACATATCTGTGAGTTTAACATTCTGAAATGATGACTGGAAAGTAGAAAACAAGAATCAGAAAGCAAATCCATTGTCTTGTTCGTTCGGGTGACGATTCGAACGAGTACGCGCGATGGTGACTCTTTCTGACGAAACGAAAATGAAATACGACACGAGCGATAATAATTTAAGAAAATAAAATATTTTAAGTTTTACAATTTTGAAACTCATCAAAAAGTAGCAAAAAAAACTCTTTTTATTTAAATGCGTAAAAATACGCGTCACGTTCCGGAAACACAACGGAGACGAAAACCGAGCAACAAAAACGAACCCGAATACCCTCAGGGTATTTAAAGCCTAAATGAGGCTAAATCTCTCATTTTTCTCATCTCTCTCTCTCTCTCTAAAACCTCCTACCCGGTTTCCCTCTCTCACACTAGAAATCAAGCTTCAAATCTCCATATCTTGATCATTTCTTAACGAAATCAAGTGCTCTTGGTGGCCACACGAAGCTACCAACCTCCTCTACTTGAAAGTACAATTGATCTGAAGGTTTGGCCGCTGAAAAACGAGGTAAAGAGTTATGAAGTTATGAAAAATTAGGGTTTTGTCAACCTAGTTCGAACCACCAAACCCTCGGCCGGATTATAGACCAAGTCCTTCTAGCTCTACGCATTTGATAACTGTTGTCGCCTTAACCACCACCGTGGGAACAACCAAACTAGAGATTAGAGCTCAAGGTTGATGCTGATATGCAGGGTTCGTGATATGTGGAGGCAGCCGAACCTCGGTTGGGTTGGGCTGAGGGTGGCCGAACCCTTGGGAGAGCCACAAGCCTTGCATGGCCGAACCTTTTACCTTGCGAACCAGCCTGGTCACGAACATTCGATCGCACGAACCCTCCATGCACGAACCATCCTACTATCACGCACCTGCATGGCTGTCACTGGAACGAACCCTAACCATGAATCACATCCACCGTTTTTGTGTAGCCATCTCCCATTCGGCCTAAACCACTTGATGCTTAGGCCCACTTAGGCTCATCCGGGCCAAATAACAAATAAGGGGAAAACACTTTAAATTCATACTAATGACCACTTGCTTGGAATTAACAACTTAAATCACTACAAAGGGGATAGTGTTTTGAAACTAACGAACTTCCTAAGTTCTAAAGCTTTGATTCTCAAAAATGTTCACAAGTAATGATAAGGTGGAAAGGATTATAACCTTTAATCTAAAACCTACTTTCATATTCATAAACTATAGTAGTTACAACGCTATACACTATGACAAGGAACAAATCGAATGAACATAAGAGGATGTGGCATGAGAAAATAAAAATTAATTAAACTTGATTAAGTGTTAAGTATAATTCCGAGCTAGTGATCAAAGCCGAATGAAGAAGGACGACCAAGACTCACAAATATTAGTCAATTAAAAGGCTAATACAAACACACACAAACACATACTCAAAGATTTATACTTATAAATTACAACAACGTGAAATAAATACAGGATCGTGAAAACAAACTCAAGCACAACAAAGAGCGCGTGCATTCTTATTTAACCTAAGTCAACCACTTCAATAACAAGGTGAGTTCATACGCCCCTTTTCTAATCTTAACTGATTTTAACTCTCGGGGCTGAGAAACATGCTTAACTTTTATTTATTCAAAATTTTCAGTTTAACATATTGCTATTACTTTAATTAGATAATATTGCTTCACTTATTATCGTTTATCATTGTATGCATGCTTGTATGATCATGATATGATAGGAACAACTAAGATGAATATGATAATATAATTTCATAACTCATCAACACAATAGAATAACATAGTTGCAAGATTATATCTTACAACACTTAGTTATTATTACAAGAACGAACATTGAAATAATCATAGGTGAACAGGATGACAAGAACAAAACACATGAATGATATGAAGATAACACATCTTCATAATATCATTCAACACTAGCGATAAGTAAGTGTAATAAGACTAGTGCTTATAACACTTAGCTTACAACTCGCTACATATTACAAGATAACATGGAACAAATATCATCCACCACCTGAGTCGACTAAGTGTAGTAAGACTAGTTCTTACCACATCTTATTGACAACATGGTGACTATATGGAACAATGAGGAATGATAATCATGATAATGTAACTTCATGATAACAACATCATTCACACGACAGTTAACATAAGGTAATAAGACAAGTTCTTATTTAACTTTGTTAACAACCACGAGAACATACAACGTTGAGAACAAACTATAACATTGCTGAACACAATAGAATTGATTACTATTGAAATGTCTGCATAATATCATTTCAATCATGTGCCATTTACTTAAATTTGATCATTGTAAGTCCCTCCACAAATTGCTGACCAGTTTGTTTGACGTGACTAAACCGACGATAGCATAGTGGTACCATAGGTTTGACAAACCTCTAGCTTGTAGGGCTAGTATGTTGATCGTATTGATTCATTGGCCGGTAACGTATGACCGGTGACATGGCTACTCAAGTCAGGGTCTGGAAAGCGACACATGGTGATATAAATCTATAGTTATAATTGTAATTAATCCATCGCTACCTGTTGACTAGTAGACTGAGGAATTTATTCTTTCAAGTCTTAATACTAGTAACCGTTTCGATGAGGCCTACGATAATACAAAGTGGTAGAGGTAAATCAGATGGATTGTAATCTGATTACGTGAGGATTGCAATGGATTCCTTTTAGGCTCTATGCACTTCAAGTTGAGAACAAATATCAAATGGTTAACTAACACTATTAATATTTAAAAGTGATTAACAGTTAACCCCACAAGTAATAGAATAATACAAGGATCAGATTAAGTTAATCTAATATCCTTAATACATAAAAGGGTTTATCAATACTTCGGTTGGATAACTAAACCCCTATTATTATATTATTCTACACATGAAACAACAGGTGATTAACAAACGGGATGAACAGGTGAAATGGAAATGGATATCGATAGTTGTGTTGCAAGTAGTGTGGAGTTCTACTAGTTATGTGGTGGGACGTTGGCTGGGGCTTGGTTCCCCTACATATGCCCTATATATAAGCATAACTACTAGGATGAGATATTACTTGTAAATATAACTATGGAGACACCATTGGGTGAACGGGTGAATCAAACATATACAAGTAACATCAATGACATTGTGATTGTGTATGTGAACAACTCAAAGTTTTCAATTATCATATTTATGAACTCACCAACCTAGTGTTGACTTTGTTTAAATGCATGTTTTCTCAGGTGACAAACAGGTGTAGTTGCCTACATTCAAGAACTAAGCTAGTGAACTTTTAGAAGACCTAGCTTCATTTTGTGTTGCATACTTTTGGATGGCAAAACAATGAATCATCTTTTGTATATCTTGTACAAATACAAGATATAAACTCATTGATTCTTTTGATTAAATTTACTTAGTTAAATTATGAGGAAACAATGTAATTTAACTTTGTAATTCTATTTCATTGTCATGTTAGCATTTCTCAATTATTTATCATGTGCTATGTAAACAATCTGATCATTTCGATTATCACAACAATATCACGCCCCGGGAACCTTCTGCCTAACGGGAAAGTCGATCCAGCCAGCCGGCTCGGGGTGTGACAGATTGGTATCAGAGCCATGGTTATACAGAAATATAGGTCATATTACTTAAACGGTTTGGCCTAGACTATAACCTAGGGACCCTCAGGTAGAGATCATATGACATAAGATTCTATTTGCATGTGTCTTCTGCATCTGATCACTGCACTAACCGATTTCTTTTAGGTTATGATCAGAATTCCGTCGAGAAGACCACCACTAGCTTTACTGCCACCACCACCACATGATTCAGCTCCGCATTCTTCAACACCATCACCTGCTAACTCTCCTACACAACCACCTCCACCTCCGCCACCACCTGCACATCAGTTGAATCCTCCTACTGTGGCACTGGCCACTCTGTTGACCAGCCAACTAAGGGATGTGATCCCGGAGATGATGAATCGGATTAACAGCAACAACAGCAACAATGTTTCCAACTCATCTGGAGAAGGCAGCAGCAACCCCAGACATCATCAGGACTATTCGTACAAGAACTTTGTAGGATGCAAGCCACCCAGTTTTAGTGGCAGTGAGGGTGCCGTTGGATTAATCTAGTGGATTGAGAAGATGAAGACAACCCTAGACATTAGTGGCTGTCCTGATCAGCATAAGGTGAGATATGCTACGGGTTCATTCCACAAATGAGCGTTAACTTGATGGAACGCTCAAGTCCAGATTAGGGGCAGGGATGAGGCTCAGTCTATGCCTTGGGATGACTTCAAGGCCATGCTACGGGCAAAGTTTTGCCCAAGGAATGAACTCAAGAAGGTTGAGACTACTGCTCAATCTTGTCATGATTGGTGCTGGGCATCTGGCCTACACCACCAGATTTCACGAGCTAGCAACATTGGCACCGGACATGGTGCCAACACTGGAGAATATAATCGAACGGTATGTCAATGGACTACCGTCCTGCATTCAAGGGCATGTGATATCTGCCCATCCTACTACTATGGAGATGGCTGTCACACTGTCAGCAACATTGACAGACGTGATGGTTGCCTCCGGGGCTCTCAAGAAGGAAACTGAAGCAAAAGCTGGAACTTCAAGGAAGCCGGATAAAAGGTTGGCTAAGAAACATAAAGTGGTCAAGAACTTCGCTGTGACCACTCAAGCCCCGATGATCAATCAACCACCACCACTGCAGATCAAGAGGCCCTACACTGGCACTGCACCTTTGTGCAACACCTGCCAGTATCATCATGCACCAAACACCTAGTGCAGAAAATGCACCAATTGTGGGAAGTTTGGTCACTAGGTCAACACTTGTAGGAGCACGGGGGCTCCAAACAGAAACCACAACGCAGCTACTACTGCTGTTCATAGGTCTTGCTACAAATGTGGCGAACCTGGACACTTCTCTCGGGATTGTCCCAAGAGAAAACAACAAAGGGCTCCAGCAACAGGAGATAGAGCCTTTCAGATCGAAGCTACTGCTGCTCGACAAGACCTGAATGTGGTCAAGGGTACATTTCTCTTTTCTGACTTCTATGCATCCATATTATTTGGCACTGGTGCGGATCAGAGTTTTATCTCATCCGACTTTGCATGCCATCTTAATCTTGTTGAGGAATCTTTAAACTCCCCTTATACTATTGAGATAGCAAACGAAAAACAAATCGCAGTAGACACAATACTTAGGAGTGGCCCACTAACACTTGGTGATCACACATTCTCTATCGACTTGATACCGGTGGAGCTGGGCAGTTTCGATATCATTGTCGGAATGGACTGGCTATCTCTTAACATAGTAGAGTTCATCTGTTCCGAAAAGCTATTACGTATTCCAGTGGAGAACGATCAGATATTGGAGATTCATGGAGATCAAGCGAAACACAGTGTCAAGATAATATCGTGCATGAAGGCTCGCAAATACCTCAGAAAACAATCTGTCGCATTTCTAGCTCACGTCGTAGTGAAAGACAAGAAAGCAATCAAGATTCAAGATGTACCAGTGGTGAAAGACTATGCGGACGTGTTTCCGGACGATTTAATGGGGCTGCCACCCGAGAGATCGGTGCAGTTCCGAATCGATTTGATTCCGGGAACGAACCCTGTAGCTAAGTCTCCTTATAGGCTTGCACCATCAGAAATGCAGGAGTTGTCCAATCAATTACAAGAGCTACTCGACAAAGGATTCATCCGACCGATCTTTTCCCCGTGGGGAGCTCCGGTTCTTTTTGTTAAGAAAAAGGATGGATCTTTCAGGATGTGTATTGATTACAGAGAGCTCAACAAACTCACCATCAAGAATCGGTACCCGTTACCGAGGATTGATGATTTGTTTGATCAATTACAGGGAGCTCAGTACTTTTCAAAGATAGACCTGCGTTCAGGTTATCACCAGCTCTGGATTCAAGAGGAAGACATACCAAAGACGACCTTTCGTACCCAATACGGTCACTACGAATTTCTGGTGATGCCATTCGGATTGACGAACGCACAGGCAGTGTTCATGGATTTAATGAACCGGGTGTGCAAGCCCTACTTAGATCAGTTCGTTATCGTCTTTATTGATGATATACTGATTTATTAAAGAAACGAGAAGGAACACGAACAACACCTTAGAACAGTCTTGGAACTCCTGAAAAAAGAACGACTCTATGCCAAATTCTCCAAGTGTGAATTCTGGTTAAGAGAAGTTCTGTTTTTGGGTCACACGATTAACAGTGATGGTATTCACGTGGATCCTGCCAAGATTGAAGCAAATAAGAACTGGGATGTGCCCACGACACCGACAGAGATCAGATCATTCTTGGGATTGGAAGGTTATTGCCAGAGATTCATTTCGAATTTTTCTAAGATAGCCTTGTCTCTCACCAAACTCACACAGAAGAGTGAACCTTTTGTGTGGACCTAGAAACAAGAAGAGGGATTCCAGACATTGAAACAAAGATTGTGCAATGCTCCAATATTAACACTCCCAGAAGACAAAGATGACTTTGTAGTATACTGTGATGTTTCCCATCAGGGACTCGGATGTGTTTTAATGCAACGAGACAAAGTCATAGATTATGCCTCAAGACAGTTGAAGATACACGAGAAGAACTATACAACACACGATCTAGAACTGGGAGCTTTGTCTTTCCTTTAAAGATTTGGCGACACTACCTGTATGGTACTAAATGCACTATCTTCACACATCACAACAGTTTACAGCACATATTTGATCAGAAGGAACTTAACATGAGACAGAGACGTTGGCTTGAGCTCCGAAACGATTATCATCGTGTGATCAAATACCATCCGGGCAAAGCAAATGTTGTTGCAGATGCTTTGAGTCGGAAGGAAAGAGTCAAACCCTTGCGCGTTCGAGCCATGGGAATGACGGTGCAAACAAGTCTGAAAGATCAAATCATTCAAGCACAACGAGAAGCAGTGGCAAGAGACAATTTGAAATGCGAGATCGATTGTGGAGCCAAGAAACATTTAGAGACAAGACAAGATGGAGTTATCTGTTATCTGGGTCGTGTTTGGATTCCGGCAGTAGATGAACTTCGAACACTCATACTTGACGAGGCACACAAGACGAGATACTCCGTTCATCCTGGTGCTGATAAGATGTACCAAAATCTTAGGTCATCTTATTGGTGGCCGGGAATGAAGAAAGATGTTGCCATTTATGTTGGCAAATGCATCACATGTGCCAAAGTCAAAGCAGAACACCAGAAACCTTCGGGTTTGCTGGAACAACCAGAGATACCACAATGGAAGTGGGAACAAATAGCTATGGATTTTATTACCAAGCTACCACGCACTTCCAGTGGACACGATTCGATTTGGGTCATCATTGATCGATTGACCAAGTCCGCTCACTTCTTACCGATCAGAGAAACTTACAAGATGGAAAAGCTAGCAAGACTCTATGTTGATGAAATAGTAGTTCGGCACGGTGCGCCATTATCTATTATTTCAGACCGGGACAGTCGATTTACATCGGGGTTATGGCAATCATTGCAACAATCCTTAGGGACAAGTGTCAACTTGAGCACCGCTTATCATCCACAAACGGATGGACAAAGTGAGCTAACCATTCAAACCCTAGAGGATATGTTGAGGACATGCATCCTAGACTTCGGTGGAAGTTGGGATAAAGACTTATCACTCATTGAGTTCTCTTGAAACAATAGCTACCACAGCAGCATTAGATGTGCTCCTTTTGAAGCACTATATGGTAGAAAATGTTGGTCTCCAATTTGTTGGACCGAAGTGGGAGACAACAGAATCACTGGGCCTAAGCTTATTCAGGAAACTACTGATAAGATAGCCCAGATACAACAGAGATTACAAGCAACACGTAGTCGTCAAAAGAGTTACGCAGACAAACGGCGAAAGCCTTTGGAATTTGAAGTGGGTGACCGAGTTATGTTGAAAGTGTCCCCATGGAAAGGCATAGTTCGTTTTGGGGTTAAAGGCAAGTTGGCACCAAGGTATGTCGGACCGTTTGAGATTACTCAACGTATAGGTGCTGTGGCATACAGACTCAAACTCCCTGATGAACTCAGCAGAGTACACGACGTATTTCATGTATCAAATCTCAAGAGATGTCTCACTGATGAATCATTGATCATACCATTGGAAGAGATACAAGTTGATGAACAGTTACATTTCATTGAAGAACCTGTAGAGATAATGGATCGTGAAGTCAAGAGACTGAAACGAAACCGTATCCCTATTGTAAAGGTTCGTTGGAACTCCAAGCGCGGACCAGAATTTACCTGGGAGCGTGAGGATCACATGAAGACAAAGTATCCCCACCTATTCGAGAACTAGAGCCCGACAATGATGCTTAAATTTCGGGACGAAATTTCTTTAACAAGGGGAGACTATGACATCCAGTACCTAATCGTCCGACAAGTCCGTACGGTATGTGTACTTTCACTATTTACTATGTGTAAATACATTTATATGAACAGTTGGGGATACTTAGACTTCATGTGATCTTCACGTTCCCAAGTAAACTCAGGTCCGCGTTTTGAGTTCCATCAGACCTTTACAATCGGAATACGGCTTCGCCTTAGTTGCTTAACTTTGCGATCCATAATCTCCAAAGGTTCTTCAATAAAATGTAACTGCTCGTCCACTTGAATTTCGTCGATTGGGATGACGAGTGACTCGTTAGCAAGGCATTTCTTTAAGTTTGTGACGTGCAACACGTCATGCACACCACTGAGTTCATCTGGCAGTCTCAGTCTATATGCTACAGGAACAATATGCTCGATGATCTCGAACGGTCCCACGTATCGTGGTGCTAACTTGCCGTTCTTTCCAAAGCGGACTACACCTTTGCATGGGGATACTTTTAACATTACCCGGTCTCCCACTTGAAATTCCAACAGCTTACGCCGCTTATCGGCATACCTCTTTTGTAGCTTGTAACCTTTGTTGAATCTGAGCGATCTTCTCAGTAGTCTCTTGTATAAGCTCTGGCCCAGTTATACGGTTATCTCCAACTTTAGTCCAACAGATCGGTGATCGACATTTTCGACCATAAAGGGCCTCGAATGGTGCGCATCCGATGCTACTATGGTAACTGTTGTTGTAGGAGAATTCAATCAGTGGCAAGTGAGAGTCCCAATTTCCACCAAAATCTAACACACATGTTCTCTACATGTCCTCCAGGGTCTGAATTGTACGTTCGATTTGACCATCTGTTTGTGGATGGTAAGCTGTACTCAGATTTAAGTGCGCCCCTAGAGATTTCTGTAATGATTGCCAAAACCTTGATGTGAATCTGTTGTCTCTATCAGAAATAAAGGACAATGGCACGCCGTGACGTACCACTACCTCATTGATGTATAATCTCGCTAGTCTATCCATTGTGAAAGTCTCACGCATTGGCAAGAAATGAGCAGATTTTGTGAAACGATCAATGATAACCCAAATCGTATAATGACCACTGGAAGTGCGGGGTAGCTTGGTAATGAAGTCCATAGCTATTTGTTCCCACTTCCAGAGCGAAATCTCAGGCTGTTCCAGTAAACCTGATGGTTTCTGGTGTTCCACCTTTATCTTCGCACACGTAAGGCATCGACCGACGTACTCAGCTATGTCTTTCTTCATCCCTGGCTACCAATAAAATCCCCGTAAGTCTTGGTACATTTTATCAGCGCCTGGATGCACGGAGTACCTGGTCTTGTGTGCTTCATCAAATATAAGTCTTCTCAATCCGTCTACCGCCGGAATTCATATACGATCTTGGTAGTAGATAACTCCATCAGGTTTGGTTTCAAATTGTTAATCTGCTCCACAATCAAGTTCTGTCTTCAGGTTCCCTCGATCAACTGATTCTTGTTGTGCCTGAATAATCTTGTCACGAAGGCTTGTCTGCACTGTCATTCCCATTGCTCTGACGTGCAAGGGTTTGACCCGTTCCTTCTGGCTCAAGGCATCAGCTACAACGTTCGCCTTACCTGGATGGTACTTGATTACACAGTCGTAATCATTTAGAAGTTCAACCCAACGTCGTTGCCTCATGTTGAGTTCCTTCTGATCAAATATATGCTGCAGACTCTTGTGATTAGTGAATATGGTACATTTAGTGCCATATAAGTAATGTCTCCAAATCTTCAATGAGAATTTTACAGATCCGAGTTCATGATCATGAGTAGTGTAGTTCTTCTCATGAATCTTTAACTGTCTTGATGCATAAGCGAGAACTTTGTCCCGTTGCATTAATACGCAAACAAGTCCCTGGTGGGAGGCATCACAATACACCACAAAGTCATCACAGCCGTATGGGAGAGATAAGATTGGAGCATCACATAACTTTTGCTTCATTGTATGAAAGGCATCTTCTTGTTTCTGCTCCCAGGCAAACGGTTCACTTTTCTGAGTTAGCCTGGTGAGAGGCAGAGCTATCTTAGAAAAGTTTGAGATAAACCTTCTATAATAACCTGCCAATCCCAAAAAAAGACCGTATCCGTCGGTGTCTTCGGAGTATCCCAGTTCTTTATCGCTTCAATCTTTGCAGGATCTACATGTATTCCCTCGCTGTTGACTACATGACCCAGGAATTGAACTTTTCTTAGCCAAAATTCACACTTAGAGAATTTGGCATAAAGTTTCTCTTCTTTAAACAGCTCCAATATTTCCTGAGATGTTGCTCATGGTCTGCTTTGCTCTTAGAGTAAATCAGTATGTCATCAACGAAGACAATGACAAACTGATCCAGATACGGCTTACACACACGGTTCATGAGGTCCATGAAAACCGCTGGTGCATTCGTCAATCCGAAAGGCATCACCATAAACTCGTAATGCCCATATCTGGTTCGGAACGCCGTCTTCGGTATATCCTCGACCTGAACTCCAAGTTGATGATATCCGGACCGTAGATCGATCTTCAAGAAATACTGTGCTCCTTGCAGCTGGTCAAACAAATCATCAATCCTACGCTATGGATACCGATTCTTGATAGTCAACTTGTTCAGCTCTCTATAATCTATGCACATCCGAAATGATCCATCCTTCTTCTTCATGAACAGAACCGGAGCTCCCCAAGGAGAGTAGCTCGGTCTGATGAAACCTTTATCAAGTAGCTCCTGTAACTGGTTTGACAATTCCTGCATCTTTGAAGGGGCTAACTTGTAAGGAGATTTAGCGACAGGAGTTGCTCGAGGAATTAAGTCGATACGGAACTGTACCGGTCGCGCAGGATGAAACCTGGTAGATCTTTAGGAAATACTTCAGGATATTCTTTCACTACCGGTACGTCTTGGTTATTTTTCTTGTCCTTCTCCTTTTCCACCACATGTGCCAGGAAAGCTACGCACTGCTTTTGTAAACACTTACGTGCCTTTATGAAAGAAATGATTTTGACGCTTTGTTTTGCTTGATCCCCTCTAACTTCCAATACACGATTATCCGCCAATGGAACTCGAAGCAGCTTTTCTGAACAAATGACTTCCACTCGATTAGACGAAAGCTAATCCATTGCAACAAGGATGTCGAAACTACCCAACTCCATCGGTATCAAATCGATGGTGAATGTATGACCATTAAGTGTTAATGGGCAGTTCCTGTATACTGTACTAACTGTGACCTGTTTACCGTTAGCTACTTCTATGATGTAAGGTGAATCTAACTGTTCCTCTATAGAGTCTAGTTGGCATGCAAAATCGGTAGAGATAAAACTCTGATCCGCACCAGTGTCAAACATAATAGATGCATAAAAGTCATGTAAGAGAAATATACCACTGACCACGTTCGGGACTTGGCGTGCAGTTGAAGCTCCTATGGCAAAAGCTCTTCCACGAGGTGCTGGAACTCCTGGTTGTCCTTTCTTTGGGCAGTTCTTTACAAAGTGGCCAATTTCTCCACAGTTGTAGTATCCACCGTTGTTCTGATTGTTGGGTGGAGAGAGAGCTAAAGCAACATTGTTGATTGCTTGATTAGGTGTCATCCGACACTGTTGGACCCAATGGCCCTTTCGTCCACATCCTGTGCATTGCTTGCAGGGAGTATTAGCAGAATGATGATATTGACACTTGGCACATAATGAGTATGTACTAGTGTAGTGTCTCTTGTTAGGGTTTTGTGGTGCCGTTGCTACTTGGTTGAGAGGGGTGGCCATCTGTAGTTCTTGATAACCTTCTTCTTCTTCTTGGGGTGGTGATGAGGTTTATTGAACGACTCTTCTTTGTGCTTGCCAAAGTCAGCTTCCCTTTTCAAAGTCCAAGAGGCTACCATCAAATCAGTGAGTTTCCCTGACAAACTCACAGCAGACTCTACAGTTACATGGTTTGCTGCAACGACTAAACCTTGAATGCAGGCGTGGAGTCCACCCACATATCTATCAATCCTCTTTTCCAGTGATGGTACCATGTCTGGTACCAAAGCAACCAACTCGTGGTAACGAGTAGTATAACCCATGTGATCAGCTCCTTCATTACATGGTTTGACAACTCGATCTTTTTTTCTGTAGCTCATTTTTTGGGCAAAACTCAGCTCTCAACAATGTCTTGAACTCTTCCCATTGCATCGCCATAGCTTATTCCCTTCCCCTGGCTTGAATCTGGGAGTTCCACCAGGTCAAAGCTCACTTGTTGAAAGATCCAGCAGAATAGCGAACTTTGTGATGCTCTGGACAACTGCTGATATCCAAAGTAGTCTCTATCTTTTCTATCCACTGGATTAATCCAACGGCTCCCTCAGTACAGCTAAAACTTGGTAGTTTACATCCCTCAAAGGATTTGTAGGACTAATTGGAGGCACTACCACTATTCCCACTAGCTTCCCCAAATGAATGCCCGGTGTTGTTGCCGTCGGTCCGAATACGGTTAAGCATATGCAGTATCACCTCTTTCAGCTGATTAGTCAGCTGGCTGCTCAGTAGTGTTGCCAAGGTAACAGTAGCAGGATCTAGCGCTGGAGTTGCATTCGGGTTTGGAGGAGGAATGAGTGGAGGAGGAGGAGGCAGCGGTGGTGAATTAGGTGGTGATGGTGTTGATGAGTGTGGAGCTAAATCTTGTGGTGGTGGTGGAAACAGAGGATGCTGTCTTCTAGGCGGCATTCTGATCATAACAAAAAGAATATTGGTTAGTTCAGTGATCGAATGCAGAAGGCACAATGCAAGTAAAGTCCTATGTTCTCTACATGAGGGTCCCTAGGTTATAGTCTAGGCCAAACCGTTTAAACAATTGACCTATATTTCTCTATAACCATGGATCTAATAGCAATCTTGTAACATTTGTACATTTAGTCATGGTAGTCGTAAACAGTGTTAGAACAGTGTGTGTCCATGTTCAGTCTATCAATGTGATTCATATGTTCATAATGTGTGCTTGTGTGTTACAAGATCTTATTATTCAGGAACAAGTATGTATTACTTATTTACAGTCGAGTTCACTAGGCAAGAACAGTATCGTGTTATATCGAAACAGTGGTGGGCAGCGAGAGTGAGCCCTATATATATACTGCGTTCGGTGTAACAGGATAGTGTTAGTGCGTAGTGTTGAGACGAATATTATAACAATTAATTAATTCAACAAGAATCGTAATACGTAAGCGAGACTGAGTATAGTTATGGGTGACGATCCATAATAATACAAATGTTGAACTTATAATTATGATTAAACGACTTTAAATAATTAATACGATCGAAAAACGTACGCGATTGCGGGTATACACGTAATTGTGAGTGTTTAACGATCTGACAACGCACGAAGAGTAAAAATAATTAAATTAATTATTTTATATTTTTACAATTTTGAAACTCATCATTTTAATGAGTTTAACACTTAATTTAAAGAAAACCGCGTAAAATACGCGTTACGTTCCGGAAACGCGAACCGAGCGACCAAAACGGACCCGAATACTAGACGGACTATAAAAGCCTTGAACAAGGTTTATTCTCTCATTTAATTCCCCAACAACCACTTCTCTCTCTAGAAAATTCGTCTACCCTCTCTCTAAAAATCCACAGTTTAAACGATCGTATCTCACTCGTTACTCAACGGATTTGGGTGTTCTTGGTGTCCACGCGAAGCTCTCGACATCCTCTACACGAAAAAACAAGAAATCCGTGGATTTGTCCAGCCAAAAACGAGGTATTGATGCTTGAAAGTGCCACGAAAATAGGGTTTTCTATGTGTGTTGTTTAAAAACCAAGTTCAAGCCGGTCCTAGCCTTTCCCCTTCAGATTCGCAGCCATAGTAACATTCCCTGATGATAGATCGACTTAGCTAGTGACCTGGAACAGCTCGAATGTGATGGTGATGGTGCGGAGGAACAGGTTCGGTGGGGAACCAGGAGGACGAACCCATTAGGGTTTCCTGGCCGAACCCATGTGAACACAGCGAACCCCAGCGAAACTTGCCTGGTACGTTAGGTTATCAGCCGAACCCAGAAGGATCTCACGAACCTGTGCCGAACCATCAAGCCTATCACGAACCTTCCCAAGCCATCCACGAACCTTGAGGAGCTCCACGAACCCTGCATAGTTCGTGTAAGCACAGCCGAATCTTAGGGGCTTTCACGAGTCTTCACCGAACCATTTGATGCTCTACGAACCCTAGTAGCCTTCAACGAACCATTTGATGTTCCACGAACCCTACTATGGCGAACCTTTATGTAGCCGAGCCCTGCATGGTTCGTTGAGCTGCAGCTGAACCATGAACAAGTGCCGAACCCTAGGGGGACACCCACGAACCTTGCTGTTTACATTCGTGCATTGCCGAACCATGTAGCCTAGCCGAACCCTTTTACCTTGCCGAACCCTTGGACTTCTCATCATGAACGAACCCTTCGGTTATAAGGGCCGAACCTTAGGCTGAAAACCAAAAAGGTTCGCTGCCCAAGTGGCAGCCCATAACCCCTTTCGGCCCAATTCAGTGTTATATGGCCCAATTTCATTAGCAATTGGTCCATTAGACTTAAGCCAATCCCAATTGAGTTATATAGGTCCATTATGATCCTTAATTGGCCAAATATTTCCTTGGAACCTTGCATGACCCACATACGCAAGGGTTGGTCCAACTCAATTCTTTTAGGGCCCAACAATATTCATAGGTGGCCTACAAATTCCCGTTCGGCCCAACTCAATCTCAATTGGCCCATATCACATTCGATTGGCCCTTGTTAACTTAAGAGGCCAATGGGCCTTTACTTAAGCTTATCATAATTATGGGCTTGAGGCCCATAATGTGGCTTACAATTTCAAGAACTTAAACAACTGTAACATCTTTTCATAAGTCATATTAATCAATGGTTATCCAAACGTCTACACACATGTGAGGTGTGTGCAAACAAGTTGATGCACAAAGGAACATTACATATTTTTCATAGAACCATGATCATTTAATGGTTTCAAATCATAACTTTCAAGTTTACACAACAATCATAATCATGAGATCCAGTATTCAAGTGCTAATCAAATTCAAAAGATCATAAGTCAAACAATGAATCAAGGTCTATACAATTATAAATCCTATATCTTATGTATTATTACAATGATATAGGAACCAATTAGAAGTCCTGTTTGCTACTTGCTATCTGTTTTAGTTCAGAGTCTACTGCAGACAGGTGAGAACATTAGCCCCTCTTTTACTGTTTTATAACTGTTTTGGGGTGGAACACGTGATCAAACCCACTATTTACAATCATATTTCATTACACAGGATGTGTATTCTTATAAACATTTCAGGTTCATTTTACGAATCCAAGGGATTCATCAACTGTTTTAAAGGGATTGTCAACCGTTTTAAAAGATTTATCAAATATTAAACTCTTTTTACTAAAAGGTTTTGTAAGGACCCTTTTGAACTGTTTTGTAACAGAATTACTCAAATGTTTCTATAAAGGATAAACACTATTAAATAATGAAATTTTATAAACTCTTTTGTTATAAACCTTGTTCATATACAAGGTCACTATTTCATGGTATTCAAATCAAAGGAATTCATTTCATGGTATTCAATCAAGAGGTTCATTTCATTCAAATCAAGGAATTCAATTCATGGTATCCAAATCAAGAGATTCATTTCATGGTATTCAAAACAAAGGATTTAATTCATGGAATTAAATCCAGGTTTTTAGTTCATGTTATCAAATAAGGCATTAACACGGTCGGTTAAAGTAAGGTTCATAAACATGGTGTCCATTGTTGTGAACAAACTTATAAACGCATGAAGTATCATATTCATTAGCGTTAGTACTGGGTGATCACAACAAGGGAAAGCGGACACATTGGTTCTTATTAAGGATGGAGTTAGCTTTTAAATTTGTTATAAAAGCTAACTGTAGGTCTGGTGTCATTGTTTTCTTATCCAGGATGGAGTTGGCTTTTAAATTTGTTTGTAAAAGCTAACAGGTTTGGTGTCATATGGTTATCAAAACTGTTGATGTATTATCTAACTCCAAACGTGTTTTGGGATTTGATATTATACGTTGGCTTTCGTGCGAACAGTGATTGGACTGTTTCCACTCATTTTCTTACTTGATGTTAGTTTGGGTTGCAGCTCATCCGTGTGAATCTTTTGTTGCTTTAACTTACCTATGCCTTATATCATATATTCATGTTTACAAATGATTAAACCTATTGTTCTCACCAACTACGTCTGTAGTTGACAGTTACTTTTCACGTGTTTCAGGTAATCAGGTTTAAGACATTCTCAGGGACAACTAAAGAGACCATTCTAAAATAGAACAAGATGAAGAAACATGCTAGGATGGAATAGAAACTCACTAAATTCTAATTGTTTAATTGTCTTGTTTGAAGTCTTATTATGTAACTATATTTTGGGTCTGTATTTGTCTTTCTTTTACTAGATAGATTGTCAGTACTAAACAATTGTCTTAACATTATGAAACATAGTAATCCGTTGTGGTTGTTCTTATTCAATACTTGTGCATGATTCAACTGTTCATACGTCACCGCGCCGTGGATTCCGCACGCGGCGCAGGGGTGTGACAGGTTGGTATCGGAGCCATGGTTGTAGAGAACTAGGAAAAACCCAATGTTTAATGACCTAGACTATAACCTAAGCTACCCAATAGGACTAAGTGCTATAGGCTTGAGGATACTTAGGCTCTAAGTAACTTAAGTGAGCATTAACTCTACATCAAGCTTGAAGGATCTTAGGGACATTTTTCTAAGATTAGCTATCGAGTCAAGGAATTTGAATCGGAATTCTATAATTTTAAAAACCGAATTAAATTCTCACACATATGCATTTAAGGATTTCAGAGGCGAGGATCTGTATTCTTAGTATCCTTGATCTGAAATTCTCACACAGAGATCATTATAGAAATTCGGAGGCAAAGATCTGTATTCTCAGTATCTTTGATATGAATTTCTTGTCATATTCATTATAGGATTTAGAGGCAAAGATATGTATCTTTGATCTAAAGTCCTTGTCATATTCACTATAGGAATTCAAAGGTTAAGATCTATTAATTTAGAGTCTTGATTTGAAATCCTTGTCATATTCATTATAGGAATTCAATGGTTAAGATCTATTAATTTAGAGTCTTGATTTGAAATCCTTGTCATATTCATTATAGGAATTCAAAGGTTAAGATCTATTAATTTAGAATCTTGAGTTGAAATCCTTGTCAGGTTATCATTATCAGGTGTTCATCATCATAGGAACTTTATAACTTAGAATCTGTGTAACAGTATTCTTTAGTTGAAGTTCTCACAGGAGATCATTATACTCAATACTGTTGGTATTGGGAACCTAGGTTAAATTAACCTAGGACACATATACAGAAACCTAAGGTTTTAATTGCTAGTAAATTAAGAACCATGGTTTACATAATCATAATCATATTCACAGAACAAGAGGAAATCATGAAACAATCATAATCAATCAAGAGTTGGAATTCTAGCTCCAAATGCAAACGGCGGATTAACGCTGATGTGCTGAGGTAAGTGGTGGGTCGGTGAGAGCTTACCCTATATATAAACTTATCTTGAAATGTCAGGGGGAATCCGGCGTTCGTATTTGAAGTGAGGATTCGGGATCAACTGGAATCATTGAACATTAGTCAAACACTTGGGATACAAACATTTGGGATACAATCATTGGTGAATCAAATCATAGTACAATTCAAACTTTGATGAACCAAATATTATGGTGAATCAATCAAGTTGTGAACATTCTTTAAATGTAAATCTTAAGTGAAATTCTTAAGAGATTACATGACAAGTACTTACTAACATAGGTTAACGTGAAAGTGTAGAACACACATATGATTTAGTTCTACATGTTAACAATTGTTGATAGGTGCTCATAGAACATAATCATAAATCAATCATGGATTCAATCATAGTTCAAGTTGATCAAAGATCATGGGATTCTTAATCAATGGGACACACTTGGAAATCAGTTCGAACATGTTGCCAAATGCTAACAAGGACATGATCGTGATATATCGAAGCGGTGGTGGGATGGCGTCTGGGCTGGCAGTTTGCTTGACCCTTTCGTATGCCCTATATATAAGCTATCTTCAGTATATCGGGAAAGTGTCAGTGTGTAGGTTTGGTGGAGAGATCATGAGACATCGTACATATTCACATGATAAGTATGCAAATAAGTTGATAACTTATACGTGTACTGGATCATATTACAATTGAATGATAATACTAGTAGTATGGATATATTACTGACCTTATCATGAAAATTCAATTGTATCCTTCCTTATTACTGAACCACTTGTGGCTTCTATTCGTAGAATGCCTCCTGGACGTGATCCTAATGCTAGGGGTTCGACAAGTGGTGATGACGATGAGATTAACAAGATTGCCCGAGCCATCGCTTTACACATGAAAGATGTCATTCCGGGCATGGTCACTGATATCACCCAGAATCTTCGGGGGAGTACCAGTGACTCAGCGAACAACTCAAACACCAATCACTCTGGAGCTGCTAACTTCACTTTCAAGCAGTTCAACGATGCTAAGCCTCCTAAGTACTCTGGTACAGAGGGAGCTACCGGTCTACTGCAATGGCTAGAAAGCATCGAGGATATTCTTGACTTTACAGGATGTCCTGAAAATCTGAAAGTCAAAATGGCTTCAAGCGCTTTTCATAAAGGCGCACTCACCTGGTGGAATTCGGAGAAGAACACCAGAGGAAGGGAAGTCGCTTTAGCTTTACCGTGGGACGGTTTCAAGAATCTGCTTGTGGAAAAGTTTTGTCCACGTCACGAACTGAAGAAACTTGAGGTAGAAATGTGGAATCTGGTGCAAGACAGTGGTGAAAGCGCCAAGTATACAACTCGTTTCCATGAGTTGTGCATTCTGGTGCCACACTTGGTTACTCCTTTACCCCGTCGGATAGAGAAATATATTGAAGGCTTGCCTCTAGTTGTCAGAGGAACTGTTATGGGGAACAACCCCACTACTTTGGAGGCTGCCATTCAACTTGGTGCTACTCTTACTGAAGAGTATGTTAAATCTGGTGTGCTTACCCGGAAGGGATTCAAAAGAGCACTGACTGAAGAAGGCAAGAAGCCTGAACAGCACCATCACAAGAAGAAGAAGCCAAAGACGATCAAGAACTTTGCAGCGTTGACTGCAGCTGCACCTACTCATGCTACACCTATTACCGCCATGCCACAACCTGCAAATGCCAGAAAGCTTTATACTGGCTCGTTTCCACTTTGCACCAAATGCCAGTATCACCATCTACCAAACACTCCATGCAGAAAGTGTCTCAAATGTGGGCGTATGGGACATTTGGCGGCTACATGTCGATCTGCTCATCTTGCTGCTGCAACAACTGCTACCACAACACCTATTGCTACAGGTGGAAGAGCCTGTTATAATTGTGGAGCAGAGGGAAACTTCAGAAACCAATGTCCAAAACTCAACAACAATACTGCTGCTGCTCGTGCTTTTGTTATTGGGACTGCTGAAGCACGTGAAGATCCGGCAGTCATCACGGGTATATTTCTTATCAATGATCACTTTGTTCCTATCATATTTGATACTGGTGCTGATAAAAGCTTTATCTCTACTCATACTGCTTCTTTGCTTAATATGCAACTATCTATACTTGATGCTCCCTATACCGTAGAAGTAGCAAATGGTAAGACTATAGTTGTAGATTCCATAATCCATGGTTGTGAATTAAGATTAAATGACCATCTTTTCTCCATCGATCTCATTCCTATGACTCTCGGAAGTTTCGAAGTTGTAGTAGGAATGGATTGGTTATCCAAGAACAATGCTGAAATCGTATGCTCGGGGAAACTCATTCGAATTCCCCTACCGTCCGGCGAAACGATGATAATTTACGGCGAGAAACCCTGCCGCGGATTGAAGATTGTATCGTGCATCAAGGCAAGGAAGTATCTGAAGAAGAAATATTATGCGTTCCTAGCACACGTGGTGGAAAAGAAACATGAGAAGAAAACAGTTGGAGATGTCCAGTTATCAGAGATTATCCAGACGTATTCCCAGAAGACTTGCCTGGACTACCACCAGTCCGGCAAGTGGAGTTTAGAATCGATCTCGTCCCTGGAGCAAACCCAGTGGCGAAGTCACCGTATCGATTAGCACCATCTGAGATGCAGGAACTGTCTAGTCAACTTCAAGAACTCTTAGACAAAGGTTTCATTAGACCGAGTTTCTCTCCATGGGGAGCTCCGGTTCTCTTTGTCAAGAAGAAAGACGGTTCATTTCGTATGTGCATCGATTATCGTGAGTTGAACAAGTTGACCATCAAGAATAGGTATCCTCTACCTAGGATCGACGATCTGTTTAATCAATTACAGGGACCAACTTGCTTCTCTAAGATTGATTTACGATCCGAGTATCATCAGTTAAGAGTAAATGATGAGGATATACCAAAGACTGCGTTTAGGACTCGATATGGACACTACGAGTTCGTGGTTATGCCATTTGGGCTAACCAATGCACCTGCAGTGTTCATGGACTTGATGAATCGAGTCTGCAAGCCTTATTTGGATCAGTTTGTTATTGTCTTTATTGATGATATACTGATTTATTCAAAGACAAAACAAGAACACGAGGATCATTTGAAGAAAGTCTTGGAGTTACTAAGAGAGAAACAACTTTATGTTAAATTCTCAAAATGTGAATTTTGGCTAAAGGAGGTTCACTTCTTAGGACATGTCATAAACAGGGATGGAATACATGTAGATCCAGCAAAGATTGAGGCGATTAAGAACTGGACTACTCCATCTACTCCAACAGAGATTCGTTCATTTCTGGGTCTGGCGGGTTATTACAGGAGATTCATTGCGAATTTCTCTAAGATTGCCTTGCCACTTACCACTTTGACTCAGAAAAGTCAAGCCTTTATATGGGGACAGAAACAAGAAGATGCATTTCAACTTCTTAAACAGAAGTTATGCAATTCCCCTATCCTTAGTCTTCCAGAAGGCAGTGATGATTTCATTGTCTACTGTGATGCTTCAAACCTTGGTCTCGGCTGTGTACTTATGCAACGAGACTAAGTGATTGCGTATGCTTCAAGACAACTTAAGGTCCACGAGAAGAATTACACTACTCATGACCTTGAGTTAGGGGCTGTGGTCTTTGCATTGAAGATTTGGAGACACTACCGTTATGGTACTAAATGTGTCATCTATACGGACCACAAGAGCCTGCAACACATTCTCAATCAGAAAGAACTCAACATGAGACAACGGCGTTGGGTTGAGCTTCTAACTGATTACGACTGCGAGATTCGTTACCATCCGGGTAAAGCCAATGTGGTGGTGGATGCTTTTAGTCGCAAGGAACCAGTCAAACCGATTCGTGTAAGAGCCATGGAGATCAACACACAGCCAAACTTGAAAGACTTGATTCGTATTGCACAACAACAAGTAGTAACAGACAATCAACTCAAGACAGACTTGGATTGTGGCATTGAGAAGAAACTAGAACCTCGAGCTGATGGGGTGTTATATCTCAACGGCCGCATTTGGATTCCAAAGTCTGAGAAATTGCGCACACTCATCTGTGATGAGGCTCATAAGTCGCGATACTCAGTTCGTCCTGGAGCAGATAAGATGTACCAAGATTTGCGCACATCTTACTGGTGGCGGGGAATGAAGAAAGACATAGCATTGTACGTGGGAAAGTGTCTTACATGTTCAAAAGTCAAAGCAGAACATCAAAAGCCTTCGGGACTTCTGCAGCAACCTGAAATTCCTCAATGGAAATGGGAGCAAATTTCCATGGATTTCATAACAAAGTTGCCGAGAACTTCGCGAGGTTTCGATTCGATTTGGGTGATCGTTGATCGACTCACCAAATCTGCTCATTTTCTCCCGATCCGAGAGGATTACAAGATGGAGAAGTTATCCACACTGTACATCAACGAAATCATTGCGCGTCATGGTACACCAACATCAATCATATCTAATCGTGATAGTCGTTTCACTTCTCGCTTTTGGCAATCATTGCAAAAGGCTTTGGGAACACGTGTTAATCTTAGCACGGCATATCATCCTCAAACCGACGACCAAAGCGAAAGGACTATCCAAACACTTGAAGACATGCTTCGTTCTTGTGTCATTGACTTCGGTGGAAGTTGGGACACTAATCTTCCACTCATTGAGTTTTCATATAACAAAAGCTACCATACGAGCATCCAATGTGCACCATTCGAGGCTTTATATGGTAGAAAGTGCCGATCACCGGTCTGCTGGACCGAGATTGGTGACTCACAGGTCGTAGGACCAGAACTCATTCAGGAAACATCAGACAAAATCACAATCATTCAGTCACGGCTTAAGGCCGCACGAGATCGGCAGAAGAGTTATGTTGATCGACGTCGGAAACCGCTTGAGTTCCAAGTCGGTGACCGAGTCTTACTCAAAGTTTCTCCCTGGAAAGGCGTTGTCCGATTCGGGAAGAAAGGGAAACTTGCACCAAGGTACGTTGGACCGTTTGAGATCCTGGAACGGATTGGTCTCGTAGCCTACAAACTCAAACTTCCAGTGGAGCTAAGCAATGTTCACGATACTTTTCATGTATCGAATCTTAAGAAATGCTTGGCAGATCATGAGGTTCAGATTCCACTGGAAGACATTCAGATTCAAAACAACATGCAATTCATAGAACGTCCAGTTGAAATCATGGATCATGGGGTCAAGAAACTTAAACGCAGTCGTATCCCGATCGTGAAAGTACGATGGGAGGGCAAACGCGGTGCTGAGTTCACCTGGGAACGTGAAGACCAGATGAAGCTTAAGTACCCTCATCTTTTTACAATACCTTCGGCTAGTTAATTTCGGGACGAAATTCCCTTAACTAGGGGAGACTGTAACATTTGTACATTTAGTCATGGTAGTCGTAAACAGTGTTAGAACAGTGTGTGTCCATGTTCAGTCTATCAATGTGATTCATATGTTCATAATGTGTGCTTGTGTGTTACAAGATCTTATTATTCAGGAACAAGTATGTATTACTTATTTACAGTCGAGTTCACTAGGCAAGAACAGTATCGTGTTATATCGAAACAGTGGTGGGCAGCGAGAGTGAGCCCTATATATATACTGCGTTCGGTGTAACAGGATAGTGTTAGTGCGTAGTGTTGAGACGAATGTTATAACAATTAATTAATTCAACAAGAATCGTAATACGTAAGCGAGACTGAGTATAGTTATGGGTGACAATCCATAATAATACGAATGTTGAACTTATAATTATGATTAAACGACTTTAAATAATTAATACGATCGAAAAACGTACGCGATTGCGGGTATACACGTAATTGTGAGTGTTTAACGATCTGACAACGCACGAAGAGTAAAAATAATTAAATTAATTATTTTATATTTTTACAATTTTGAAACTCATCATTTTAATGAGTTTAACACTTAATTTAAAGAAAACCGCGTAAAATACGCGTTACGTTCCGGAAACGCGAACCGAGCGACCGAAACGGACACGAATACTAGACGGACTATAAAAGCCTTGAACAAGGTTTATTCTCTCATTTAATTCCCCAACAACCACTTCTCTCTCTAGAAAATTCGTCTACCCTCTCTCTAAAAATCCACACTTTAAACGATCGTATCTCACTCGTTACTCAACGGATTTGGGTGTTCTTGGTGTCCACACGAAGCTCTCGACATCCTCTACACGAAAGTACAAGAAATCCGTGGATTTGTCCAGCCAAAAACGAGGTATTGATGCTTGAAAGTGCCACGAAAATAG
Source organism: Mikania micrantha (assembly GCA_009363875.1). Taxonomy (NCBI): domain Eukaryota; kingdom Viridiplantae; phylum Streptophyta; class Magnoliopsida; order Asterales; family Asteraceae; genus Mikania; species Mikania micrantha. The sequence continues at coordinate 19,908,532 of CM018684.1, read as the reverse complement.
GGTTTCGAATGTGATGGTGATGGTGCGGAGGAACAGGTTCGGTGGGGAACCAGGAGGACGAACCCATTAGGGTTTCCTGGCCGAACCCATGTGAACACAGTGAACACCAGCGAAGCTTGCCTGGTTCGTTGGGTTATCAGCCGAACCTAGAAGGATCTCACGAACCTGTGCCGAACCATCAAGCCTATCACGAACCTTCCCGAGCCATCCATGAACCTTGAGGAGCTCCACGAACCCTGCATAGTTCGTTTAAGCACAGCCGAATCTTAGGGGCTTTCACGAGTCTTCACCGAACCATTTGATGCTCTACGAACCCTAGTAGCCTTCAACGAACCATTTGATGTTCCACAAACCCTACTATGGCGAACCTTTATGTAGCCGAGCCCTGCATGGTTCGTTAAGCTGCAGCTGAACCATGAACAAGTGCCGAACCCTAGGGGGACACCCACGAACCTTGCTGTTTACATTCGTGCATTGCCGAACCATGTAGCCTAGCCGAACCCTTTTACCTTACCGAACCCTTGGACCTCTCATCATGAACGAACCCTTCGGTTATAAGGGCCGAACCTTAGGCTGAAAACCAAAAAGGTTCGCTGCCCAAGTGGCAGCCCATAACCCCTTTCGGCCCAATTCAGTGTTATATGGCCCAATTTCATTAGCAATTGGTCCTTTAGACTTAAGCAAAGCCCAATTGAGTTATATAGGTCCATTATGATCCTTAATTGGCCCAATATTTCCTTGGAACCTTGCATGACCCACATACGCAAGGGTTGGTCCAACTCAATTCTTTTAGGGCCCAACAATATTCATAGGTGGCCTACAAATTCCCGTTCGGCCCAACTCAATCTCAATTGGCCCATATCACATTCGATTGGCCCTTGTTAACTTAAGAGGCCAATGGGCCTTTACTTAAGCTTATCATAATTATGAGCTTGAGGCCCATAATGTGGCTTACAATTTCAAGAACTTAAACAACTGTAACATCTTTTCATAAGTCATATTAATCAATGGTTATCCAAACGTCTACACACATGTGAGGTGTGTGCAAACAAGTTGATGTACAAAGGAACATTACATATTTTTCATAGAACCATGATCATTTAATGGTTTCAAATCATAACTTTCAAGTTTACACAACAATCATAATCATGAGATCCAGTATTCAAGTGCTAATCAAATTCAAAAGATCATAAGTCAAACAATGAATCAAGGTCTATACAATTATAAATCCTATATCTTATGTATTATTACAATGATATAGGAACCAATTAGAAGTCCTGTTTGCTACTTGCTATCTGTTTTAGTTCAGAGTCTACTGCAGACAGGTGAGAACATTAGCCCCTCTTTTACTGTTTTATAACTGTTTTGGGGTGGAACACGTGATCAAACCCACTATTTACAATCATATTTCATTACACAGGATGTGTATTCTTATAAACATTTCAGGTTCATTTTACGAATCCAAGGGATTCATCAACTGTTTTAAAGGGATTGTCAACCGTTTTAAAAGATTTATCAAATATTAAACTCTTTTTACTATAAGGTTTTATAAGGACCCTTTTGAACTGTTTTGTAACAGAATTACTCAAATGTTTCTATAAAGGATAAACACTATTAAATAATGAAATTTTATAAACTCTTTTGTTATAAACCTTGTTCATATACAAGGTCACTATTTCATGGTATTCAAATCAAAGGAATTCATTTCATGGTATTCAATCAAGAGGTTCATTTCATTCAAATCAAGGAATTCAATTCATGGTATCCAAATCAAGAGATTCATTTCATGGTATTCAAAACAAAGGAGGTTTTTAGTTCATGTTATCAAATAAGGCATTAACACAGTCGGTTAAAGTAAGGTTCATAAACATGGTGTCCATTGTTGTGAACAAACTTATAAACGCATCAAGTATCATATTCATTAGCGTTAGTACTGGGTGATCACAACAAGGGAAAGCGGACACATTGGTTCTTATCTAGGATGGAGTTAGCTTTTAAATTTGTTTTAAAAGCTAACTGTAGGTCTGGTGTCATTGTTTTCTTATCCAGGATGGAGTTGGCTTTTAAATTTGTTTTTAAAAGCTAACTGGAGGTCTGGTGTCATATGGTTATCAAAACTGTTGATGTATTATCTAACTCCAAACGTGTTTTGGGATTTGATATTATACGTTGGCTTTCGTGCGAACAGTGATTGGACTGTTTACACTCATTTTCTTACTTGATGTTAGTTTGGGTTGCAGCTCATCCGTGTGAATCTTTTGTTGCTTTAACTTACCTATGCCTTATATCATATATTCATGTTTACAAATGATTAAACCTATTGTTCTCACCAACTACGTCTGTAGTTGACAGTTACTTTTCACGTGTTTCAGGTAATCAGGTTTAAGACATTCTCAGGGACAACTAAGGAGACCATTCTAAGATAGAACAAGATGAAGAAACATGATAGGATGGAATAGAAACTCACTAAATCCTAATTGTTTAATTGTCTTGTTTGAAGTCTTATTATGTAACTATATTTTGGGTCTGTAGTTGTCTCTCTTTAGGTAGATAGATTGTCAGTACTAAACAATTGTCTTAACATTATGAAACATAGTAATCCGTTGTGGTTGTTCTTATTCAATACTTGTGCATGATTCAATTGTTCATACGTCACCGCGCCGTGGATTCCGCACGCGGCGCAGGGGTGTGACAAATCTGTCACACCCCGAGCCGACGGGATGGATCGACTACCCCGACGAGCGGAAGGTTCCCGGGGCGCGATATCGTGGAATGAAAATCATGATGATCGGATTGTTTACATAGCACATGATATATAATGAGAAAATGCTAAACGAAAATTGAATTATAAAGTTAAATTACATCAGTTTTGTTCATAATTTAACAATGTAAATCTACTATCAACATCATAATTCTTCTATCTTGTATCTGCACAAGATATACAAAATAATCTGTAAAATGATGTTCCAAAATATGCTGGTCCAAAAATACTAGGTCCTCTATCTGGCATCCTAGTCCAAAAGCATTAACTTCTTAATTGACCTGTTCGTCACCTGAGAAGTCATGCAAAAAAATCGCGTCAACACATGGTTGGTGAGTTCATATAGTTTAGTATTTGAAAAATAGATTTGCAAACCTTTTCGGTAACAACCTTAACCTCATTAACATCACATGTAATATCCAGTTTGGTATGCTTATATATAGGGCATACGAAAGGGTCGAGCCTACAACCCGCCTAGACGCCATCCCACCACATAGTAAACCACATATGACGTTGTTGCTAATGATAATTAAGCATTTTACCTACCATCCAATTCTCTTTCCATCATAGTTCTAAACACGCACATAAAACATTTGCTAAACTCACGGGTAACAACCTTAATCTCATTAACATCACATGTAATATCCAGTTCAGTATGCTTATATATAGGGCATACGAAAGGGTCGAGCCTACAACCCCCCCAGACGCCATCCCACCACATACTAAACCACATATTACATTGTTGTTAATGATAATTAAGCGTTCTACCCACACCATTGACACACTAGTTCTTCAGTTCTTAGTTCTTGTAGATTCAGAAATTTGAAATCTCTATTGATTCCTTAAGTTCATCACGCAATCATGATCAACCATAACACTGGTAGAAACATTTCAATAAATGCTTAGCTAAATAATTAAATAAACATTTATTAAAAATCTAAGACCTAATGATTGGGCCTTGGTCAACTCGAGTAGACTAGTCTAGCAATCAGAGTTCTTAGTAGTAAAGGAGATCTGTAAATCTCGTCAAACATGCGACCTATAATCAATCAGTCTAGCTAGGAAATCTTTTGATATACAGGCTTTTATAGTTCTTTAGACCGTCCATAGTTCGTATAGTTCTTTAGTTCTTTGGCACATGTTATCTTTAAGTATTTCCCAGATGTTCCTCAAAATGGTTAGGGAATACTGTAAATATCATCAAACATGCGTCTCATATTCGATCAGTCTAGCTAGGACATCTTTCAAACCTGAGATAGGCACATGCTATCTTTGATATTTCCCAGTCAGACCCTTGAAAATAGTTCTTTGTACATAGTTCTTTGAAATAGATGGTTAGTTCTTTGACAACGCAACATCCAAATAGTTCTTCGTTTCGGATCTTTAGTTCTTTGAAAATAAACCTTTGAAAATAATTCTTTGACTTGAAATAGTTATCTACTCATAATGAATAACCAACTTACTTTATAATCCTAAATATAATATACCTAGACAGAATCTAGGTTAACAATTATACATTTAAAATGTATGTTAAGTAAAAGCATTTAAGTAATTATAATCCAAGAAAATAATTTACACATGCTTCTCATCCCCGCTCTTTGTTTGTAGACTATGTTTCTTCGGTACCTGAGTTGGTTTAAGAGGATTCGCATATGATAAGTATTTATAATAGACGCATCTAGGGTTTGGTCTCGATGTGTAACTAAGTGTCCTATGTTACTAGTGTGTTTCTAGAATTTCTTCTATCTAGGCTAAGCGTATTACCCATTAATAACCCTAATCCCATAATTAATCATTACATGTTCTTAATTAAAATGTTTTTAAATCAATTCACTTTAAGTTAAAATCTTTTATTTAAATTTAACAAAACTTACAATTTAATTTCTTTTATTAAAAACATAAGTAATTTAAAAGAGAAGTCTAATTAACATGATGGGCTTAGGTTAACCCCATAAGATTAACCTTTGGCCCAATTACTAAACCTTGATTTCCCCGTGACTCTTTGGTCGATTATGTGTATAACCCGCTGTAGATAGTTCAACTGAACTATCTAAGGTAGTTATACGTTTTTACGAAATGTCTAGGTATTAGGCGTTAATAGTTAAATTGACACCATAACCTTGGACCTTGATCTTTGATTCTCAATGGATTCCCAAGAATGTTCAACTCTATCGACATCAACACACTCGTTTAGATTATGATGTTATTAATGATAACCCTTGTTAGTGAAAACCCTATTCTAGGGTTTCCTTAAATAATCCCTTGTATATTAGACTAACTCCACATGAAATAACCCATTTTCTTTAGAAAACCCTAATTTCCCATGCACACACAAAAGAATTTTAATTCCATGCATGCACACACAAAGTGCATGCACAGACATATAAAATGCATGCACACACATACACTCAATCAATTCCCATGCATGCAAGCTCATCACCTAAACCGATGCGTGAATAACTCAATTCGAATCGATTTGATCGAACAGCCATGGACCGAATAGGGGCTAGACCGAAGTAGCTTGGCCGAATGGCTTTGGGCCGGTCGAATGGTCCTAGCCCGATCGAATATCAACTGGCGGAAAGAGGTCTGCCGATTGAAGACCCCACCGAAGGAGCTTGGGCCGAACCAGGGTGGAGCCGAGCGAATGGCTATTGACCGAGCGAATGAAGATGCTGGCCGACTGAATGCTGCTTCGGTGGTTGTCTATTCGGCCGAATGGAGTTCAAGGCTCATTCGGTGAGCTGGTGGGTTGGCCATTCGGCCAAGTCGAGATCCCCACATGTGCAACCATGGTTTCGAACTAATCAACTAGATGTTTGAGTGGGTCTTGTTCCTACACCATTCTAAGACACTATAGTGTAAATCCTAAGGGTTAGGAAGGTGTTTAACCGGCTCTAGATAGGTTCGAACAAGAGGGTTTTCAAAACCCTAAAACAGAACAAAATTCATGATTTTACCTCGAATATGATGGAGGTAAGCTTAGATCCTTTGTACTTTCGCGATCTACAAGTGCTAGTGGTCGTTTTGACACCAAGAACGTTCGATTTGGTGATGAATTGGAGGAGTTGTGGTTCAAAATCCTAGAGACAGAAAGTAGAGAGAGAAGAAAGAAGATTGAAGGTGAGGGCTGGTAGGTGGTGGTTGTTGTGGTCATAAATGCTACATTAATTGGGTTAAAACTATCCGGGTTCGTTCGCGTTCGTTCGGTTTTGCTCGGTTTCGCGTAAAACGTCGTTTTCATTTAATTTTTGTAATGAAACTTCTCGGTTTTAAAACAAGAGTTTATAAAATTATTTTAGGTGGTAATTTCTAGTAAATTAACTAAATATCTTCCATTTATTTTAAATTTCTGAAAATATTTAATTAACTGTTTAAGATTGAATCGTACAGTCGTCGCGTGTATTCGTTCGAATCGTCACCTTTACGAACACGACGATAACTCTAATTTTCAATATGGTTTTCTAATTATCGGATATCATTCAGAACGGTAAACTTTCAGATGTATTTGTACAGATCGTCACCTATACGAATAATCCGTCGATTCAGCATTCACATAACGACATCCGTTGTTGTTTTGTTTCGTAAAGCCTCACATACGTTTATATATAATAAAATCCTAACAAATAATCACATGATGGTTCTGTATCGCCAGATAATTATCTGACTGATGAACCATGTTTCTGAGTTTTGTTTTCTAAAATGATTCTGAGTTTGTTCTTTGATAACCTGAAATGATACTGATGTATGATATGAATATGACAAACAATGAAATACGTATAGTTTGTTCCTGATTACTGTTCATGTTACTGTTGAGATCACTGTTCCGGTAATGGTTCCGGCACTGATGTTGTAGTTTATTTATTTTATTTTGACGAGTGTCATGTCCTTTTGTTTCTGGGTAGACAAGTCAGAGGCTTTATTGTGAGCTCATGATATTTACATTCATTCCAATTTTTACATGATATACTTGGCATACGAATGCGTGCATATATTTTTACATTACTGCTGAGACAAAACCTGTGAACTCACCAACTTTTTAGTTGACATTTTAGGTGTGTTTTACAGGTCATGAAAATCATAATGACGAGGATGTGTTAGTACATCAAGACAAGTTTATATGGAGATTGTTGCTACATGTTTAACAACTAATTGACATTTATTGATTGTTACTTTATCATGTTGTAAGTTGTGCTTCTTTATTTCGTTTATTTTGTATCTATTTGAATCTAGAGCATTACTTAATAGTGTAATCTACAATGTGACATGCATACTTAGACAATTTGTCAAACATATGTCTAGGCGTATTTATTGAATTGTTTTGTTAAACTAATGTGCTGTGAAATACGATCGGCCGCATTCCCCTGTTTTCGCGTAATGTGGGGTGTGACAGATTGGTAACATAGCCATTAGTTATAGAGAATTAGGTTTCCCTTAGTGTGTCCTAGACTATAACTTAATCTCATCCTAGGTTTATGTGCTAAACTCTTCTATGCTACATGATTTTGACTGTTTATGTGAACCTTTTTGTGAACCTTGAGTGAACATTATGTGAATTTAGTTGATAGAAAAATTTCCTATAGGAGTTATAAGGAACTTTAACTTTGAGAAAGCATTTACATAGACACTTATTTGTTAGAATTATAGTTTTTGGTTTGACTTAGTTGATAAATACTGCTCCTATGCTTACTTCGATAAAACATCTTTCATTTTTGGTATCCCTCGACGTCACCATTATTGAATACGTGTCCGTCTACTATCTGATAAGTTGGAAATGGAAACGAACACACTTATTAATCTGACATTAGTAGACAATAAGCAGCAAGTACGTAAGTCAGATGATTATACTTCCAGCTATCAGATAAAAGCCTTTTGGATATGTTCCAACTCAATGCTTTCTCAATGAAACCCACTTGTATAACTTCTTTTAATATGACTCAAGAACCAATACTTGGTTCTTGAAAATCCTTAGCCATAGACACCCTTAGTGCAAGTTTACATGTAAACAAAAGACAAAATTACCATTATGGATGCACACGTAATTGTAATTTGCAGTGCATGTGAATTCTGGCATATCCTATTGTACAAGTCGATAACTAGCACCAAATCCTATTATTAATTCTTTAATTATTGGAGATTTAATATTATGATAAACTCGACCGAAAGGTTGACAACGTTTATCAAGACAACATACTGTCATCGAAAGTATGTAAAATATTTATTCAACTCTCTAATATAAACTCTAATATGTCTTAAAATTCTTTGAAACATTATTGGTCTCATTCATTGTGAATCAAAGTTTCACTCTTGAATTTCAGTGATTGGTTTCTCTTTATTCATTGTCACTCACTTGATTACATCTGTGATTAATACTTATCCAATATTTTTCATACAAACATCTTTAAGGCTCCAAATTAGAATCATAAAATATTATTCGTAGGACTTAAAAAGATGTAGACGGATTAGATTGGATAAACTCCCTATTTTCCAATAGTCTAGGCACGATCTGAAAAATTGATTTGTTGCTTGAATATGATTATTCTTGAAAACTTACATTAGTCTCCAAAAACAGTTTGAACGTACATCCATTCATTCTTGTAACATGTTTAACTTCATCGATAAATCATTGTTAACCTCGTCTGTTCAGGATCATTGTTCCTTTTCCTATTTTTCGTTTGTTTTGATTAAAGTATTCTGCCTCACTCAACATATATTACTCACACCCCTACTTCATAGTAATAGACCATAGTTTCTATGAAATTTTCTTCACGGTCCTACCATAAACACCTACTTCATTATCTATTATCACTTTCAAATTCGTAAATTACAAGCGGAATCACTTTTGTAAAACGACCTAAGTTTATGTTATCATCATATTCACCTTTCATGCATACCCAACCTTATACAAAAGAAAAACCAAGACTTTCTAACAAATGTCAAGTTAAAAATTACTACACAACCTCAAACACTCAAACTCATACTACAACATTTTCGGTTATGATACGTAAATCCAATGCACTACATATGTCAGTCTTTTTATGTCACACCCCAACTCGAGGACTCGGGGTAAGACGATTGATTTAAATAATTTAAACTAGAAAGGCAAAAGTGTCACACCCCGAGCCGGCGGGCTGGATCGACTTTCCCGTCGGGTGGAAAGTTTATCGTGAGTGATAATCAAAACGATCAGATTGTTTACATGGCACATGATAAATAAATGAGAAATGCTAACACACAATGATATAGAATTACAAGATTAAATTACAATGTATCGTTCATAATTTAACCAAGTAAATCTATCCAAAAGAATCAATGAGCTTATATCTAGTATATGTACAAGATATACAAAAGATGATTCATGGTTTTGCCATCCAAAAGTATGATCACACAAAATGTAGCTAGGTCCTCTAAAAGTCCACTAGCTATGTTCTTGAATATGGGCGACCAAACCTGTTCGTCACCTGAGAAAACATGCATTTAAACAAAGTCAACACTAGGTTGGTGAGTTCATAAGTTTGATATTTGAAAACCTTGAATGTTCACAAGCACAGTCACAATGTTTCACATGATTCTTGTAATAATTGATTCACATGTTCCACCCAATGGTCTCTCCCTAGTTGTATGTACAAGTGGTGTGACGCCCGATCAAGCATGCTTATATATAGGGCATACGAAAGGGTCAAGCCCAGAGGCCATCCCACCACATGCTCAATCAAGTTTCACACTACTTGCAATACAACTATGGATCTCCATTTCCATTTCCCGTTTGTGTAACTTGTTTGATGTGTATCCATTTGTTCATGTTCATCACCCAATTGTAATTCACATGTAGTATCATATGTAGAATAATATATTATGGGGGTTTAGTTATCAACCCGAAGTATTGATAAACCCTTTATGTGTTAAGGAGTTTAGACTAATTAAATCTGTTCCTTGTATTATTCTATTGCTTGTGGGGTTAACTGTTAATCATTTTAAATATTAAGAGTGTTGGTTAACCGATTGTCATTTGTTCTCAACTTGAAGTGCATAGAGCCTAAATGGGAGTCCATGGTGATTCTCACATAATCAGATCACAATGCACTCCAATTTACCCTCTACCACCTTGTATTCTCATAGACCTCAACATAAGCTATTACCAGTAGTGGAACATGAGAGAATATCAATTTCACAACCTACTAGTCAATATGATCCCGCTGGATTAATTACAATGTTCCTGCAGATTAATATCACCATGTGACGCTTTCGCAGAACTTGACTTCAAGTCGCCCTGTTACCGGTCGTACGTTACCGGCCAATGAATCAATACGATCAACATACTAGCCCTACAAGCTAGAGGTTTGTCAAACCTATGGTACCACTATGCTATCGTCGGTTTAGTCACGTCAAACTAACTGGTCAGCGATTATAAAGGGGCTTACATGATCTAATTGCATAATTGGCACATGATTAAAATGATATAATACAACAGTTCAATAGTAATTAATTGAAATTGTGTTCCTGAATGTTATGATCCTCAATGTTATATGTTCTCATTGTTATTAACAAAGTTGAATAAGAACTTGTCTTATTACATTATGTTAAATAGTGTGTGAATGATGTTGTTATCATAACTTATATTGTCATGATTATCATTCCTTGTTTCATGTTATCCTGTAATATGTGTTGAGTTGTAAAGCTAAGTGTTATAAGAACTTGTCCTATTACACTTACTTAACCCTAGTATTGAATGTTATTTAAAGATATATTTTATCTTTGTAACAATCTTATGTTTGCCTGTGATTATCCCAATGTTTGCTCATGTAAGAATAGCTAAGTGTTGTAAGATACTATCTTACAACTATGTTATCCTAGTGTGTTGATGAATTATGAAATTTTCTTATCATAATCATCTTAGTTTTTCCCTGTCATATCATGATCACACAAACATGCATACAATGATAAGCGATAATAAGTAATTTAATATTATCTAAATCAAAGTATAAGCAATATGTTAAGCAAAACTTTTAAATAAATAAAAGTAAGCATTTTCTCAGCCCCGTGAGTTTAAAATCAGTTAAGATTAAAGAAAAGCAGCATATGAACTCTCTTTGTTGTTGAAATGGTTGACTTAGCTTAAAACAAGAATGTACACGTTCTTTGTTGTTCTTGGTGTTGTTTTCACGATCCTGTATTGATTTCACAATGTATTTGACTCATAAGTATCAATTATTGTGATTTGTGTGTGTATGGGTTAGCCCTAAAGTTGGCTAATACTTGTGAGTCTCAGTCTCGGTCTTCATTCGGCCCTGTGTACTTATTATTGACTTTAAAACACTTAACCTATTTAGGTTAAATTTTAAGACATTGTATTATTGATTTAATGTTCAACTAAGCTCTATGTCTTGTTATTATGATCCTAAGCATAACTTAGATTTGTATGAGATTACACCCCATTATCTTGTCATTTTATAGTGTTCTCACCATGAATTTTCTTGTTCCTTGTGTTTATCGTAGTTTATTCGTCTATATCTCGTGGGCCGAATGAATCATTTGGGCCGAAATCAGTTGAGTCTAATGAAGTATTGGGCCTCCTGTGTGGGTGTGTGCCACAATGAACAACATGGACCGAATGTGGAACAAATCTTGGGTTGAGTAACCGACATGGGCCGACGTCCCTTTTAGGCCAAATAGGTGGGCCGAAGAAGTGTTTATGGGCCTAAGTTGGGCTATAGTGGGCCAGAATGCTATGTTGGGTGTTGACATGGGCCATAAGAAATGGCCGCATGATCCTTGGGCTACAACGATTATCAGTGGGCCGCCATAGTCATGATGGGCTGATTAAACAAATGTGTGATAGGGCGTGCTCTAAGAGTAGGCCGACTAATCTGGATCCATTATCACACGATGGTGTCGGCTTCAATCAGCAAACCTCGGCTAGGGTTCGGCCAATGCAGTCTATAGCTTTGGCTATATGGTCCCAAATGGTTCGGATGTAGGGAGCTAAGGTTCGCGAACAACAGGCTAGCATGATCTAGGTTCGGTAGTCAAGAGGTTCGTGGAGCCCATGCAGGGTTCGTCTGATGATGATGGTTCGCCAAGACAAGGTTCGTGACCCATGGTTCGGTGCTGCAATTGTTTGGGCTAGAAGGTTCGTGGGTCTATGTATCCATGCATGGTTCGGCAAGGGTAGGTGAAGGTTCGTTGGCTGTGATTGGCAGCAGGTTCGGCGAGGGTGATGAAGGTTCGGTGTTAAGGGGTTCGGCTGGGTTTGCACAGCAAGGGTTCGGCCCATACAGGTTCGTGCATGTGAAGCTCTCACGGTCGAGGGTTCGGGAGGGCTGGAAGGTTCGCTGGTGTGGGAAGGTCCGTGGCTCCCTCGTGACCAGCAGGATGGTTCAGCTATCCTTCCACAAATCTCGCGAACTTGCAACCTCCCCTCATCTTCATAGAGCTTTTTTGTTGCTGGGTTGTTTCCATGGTTTCGTGGTGTGAAGTTCAGCTACTAGACTCGAAATATGTGTATGTACAGGTTTTACACAGATTACTTGGGTAGTTCGAAGAAGGCATAGAAACCCTAATTCTCAGACTTTTAATGAGCCATTACCTCGTTTTTGGATGGATAAAAGCTCCGATCTGTTGTAGTTCTAGGTAGAGGAGGTCAAGAGCTACGCGTGGACACCAAGAAGACACGATTTGGCCAAGAAACGAGCAAGATACGTGCGTTTGAAGGTTGAAATTGGTGGTTTTCTTCTAGAGAGCGAAATGGACGGGAATGAGTGTTTAGAGAGAGAGAGAGGAAATGTGTAAAATGAAAGAAATGCCTTCATTTATTGTTTATATACCCTGAGGGTGTTCGGGTTCGTTTCGGTTGCTCGGTTCGCGTTTTCGTTGCGTTTTCGGAACGTTACACGTATTTTATTTATTTTAAATAAAAGAATAGTTATTTTAATTATTTTGATGAGTTTCAAAATTGTAAAACATTATTTATTTTATTTTATTAATTTACTTGCCGTTCGTGTCGTGTTTCGTTTTCGTTTCGTCAGATCGCGTCACTTTCGCGCGTATTCTTTCGCATCGTCATCCGAACGAACACGACAATGGTTTTGCTTTCTGACTTTTGTTTTCTACTTTTCAGTCATCATTTTAGAACGTTAAACTCACATATATGTTTGAGTGAATCGTCACCCACGCAAACACGGTGTCAGTTCGTTATTCTGAAACGACACTGCAATATTGTTTTAAATTGTATTTCCTCACTGTCGGACTCAACTAAACATCCTGTTATCACATTGTTTTCACACCGATTTTTCAGCCATCTGATTCCTGTCATCTATGGATATCAGATCGCAACCGATTTGTTATTGTTATTCGCTTGAACATTGTTGTTTCTCATGATCTGTTGTGTTAACTGTACTTAGGTTCTCACTTAAATACACACAACTATTGTTTCAATTGAGTGTTGTACTTACGGCATTTAAGTTTACACATTAATACGTACAACTGTTTCTTGTATTTTGAATTCTATTAATACAAGTACTGTTCACACACATGTATTTACACATAGTAACTATTGAAAGTACACATACCGTATGGACTTGCCGGCCGGTCAAGTACTAGTTGTCACAAGAAGCGTAGCATAAATATATCATAACCCATGGAATTTAAAGAATTATAATCTTAAACATACATTCATTGTCTTAGTGCACACAGGGCCAAATGTAATATTATTAATCAAACATAAATTGTCTTTGATAATTTCCTTTAGAAGCTAAGCTACATATCTAGAGATTGTCCAAGCTTCTACCTCTATCATTCAAATTGAAAGTCATGCGAAAATACATCAACTATAACGTCGGTGAGAACATGAGTTTAATAATAAGACACAATAATTTAAATTGCAATAAGCAACAATAATTAGTATGTGATAATTCAAACCAATACAACCAACCCTGTGCCATGCCCAGCCGTCTGCCTAGTACGTTGTTAGCCCGTGACATGATGTAGGACCAATTTGGATCCCGGAAACAACCCGGTTCCTATGGAGATCTGCTCAACAACATCTGGAATAGTGTGGAATCCTATTCCAGGGTTTTCCAATCGAAACCAACAGCTCCCGTGGCGATCCGAAGGTGGAGAGTGAACGTTTGAATGAAGATCGAAGACCATGGGATGTGAATCGAAGTTGGACTGACAAGAACCACTCAAAACTTATAGGGTTTGACACTAGAGTGCTCTAGGAAGAAAGAGGGCTCGAGAAAGTTAGGTTTGAATTTGTTTGAACTAGTTTATATAGACTGTAATCATTCGGCCGAAAGAGTGGCCGAAACAACTCATTCGGCGAATGGCTCAGCCGAATGAGCTTGGTCAACCGAATGAGTCATGCGGATGACTCATTCGCCCTAGTCATTCTGTAGGCGCTCATTCAGCCGAATAACTTCATTCTTAGAATCATTCATCCGAATGGGTCTATAAGACATATCAAATCAAAGTTAAAGATAATCAAACATATATAAACTTGAATAAACATTAAGAACAATATAGAAGGACTGATTTCATTGATAACATAAACTTTATACATCAAAGAGCTGAACTAGGGACATTTTGTGCACTAACATACTCCCCCTTGGACCTAGTTCTTCACTTTGCAACATCTTTCTTGAAATGTTTGTCTGATATAGCTTTCCAGTCTGATCCAACATGAATCCTAAAAATAATACAGATCCGGATCACCCTCATGAACTGTAGTGCCTGTTCCATGTCTTCTACATCAAAGAAAATCTGGTGTCTGTAAAGGGCTTTGACATCGCTGTGTGAAAGATTAGTAAAATACATCGGGTCAAAGATACGTTCAGTCTTCCACTTCTTATCCTTTCACAACACTATCACAACCTCTGCAGTTCACCCATCGTAATACCACCATCTGAAGATGTCTAAGAAGTCCTGTAGCATCTTCCTTAAAGGAATCTTCTTCATGACTTTTAGAGGCAGTCACTTCAGGATAACCTTATGCATGCGGGTGTCTCCACTGATTTCCGGTTGGTAGTATCTCTCAGGTTCCTGAGGTTTGAAGTTAATCCACCTCTCCCTGTACTCGTACTGTATCTGTCGATAGTAACATGCAGACATCCCCGAATCTGAACTGTAGAGCATCTTCAAACGTGCTTGTTGCTTCACTTCAAAGCCTGGAAACGTCTTGAAGTCGTGGGGGTTCTTGAAATACATAATTCTATGTTCTCTATTGACTGCATAGCATTGCGGATCATGGAAGTATGCCCAGCTAATGATTTGACCTCCAGCCTTGTAGCCTTTGGTCCTATAAACTTTGGTGTGAGTAGCTAGCATCTTCGCAAAGCTTTCTTTCTTCAAGATCTCCCAGTACGCTTTCCACTGTTCCTTTCTTTGCTGAATGTCTTCTACTGAAGACTCACTACCGCTGACCTTTTCTTCAACCTTTATGCTTAGCTCCTCTTCGGTTTGTTGTCCAAAAAGGTCAATAAATGTCGGTAGTTCACCCTCAGCTGAAGTATACTTTGCAGTCTCTTCTTCAGTGATATCCTTCAGAATCACTTCATCCACATCATCAAAAGTCTCAGGAGAAGGCATATCAGACACAGGAGCAGAGGTGTCATCAATGACCACCTCGTCAGGATTCAACCTGAACAGCTCAGCAATCTGCTTCTTGGATAAGCAGTGAATGATCTCTCCTTCCTCCTTATCATAGCTGACTGAGTGCTGTATAATGCCTTGAGCATCTAAGATCATAGTTAATGTCTCATCCAATCTACATCTCAAAGGCACAGCTTTGACTTCCTCAGTAGCTTTCGGATCTTCTATCTAAGGAGGAGGAGGTAGAGGAGGAGGAGCCTTAGCACTTTTGTCATGCTTGGTCTGGGTTCGGATTTCTGTGGGAGGGGACTGCTCTTCTGCTGCACTTGACGAATCATCAGAATCATCACCTTTATCTGAATCTCCATAGTCAACTTTCTCCTTATCAGACTCCTCACCTTCTTCTTCATCATCATCTTCTTCTTTTTCTTCGTCTGAATCATCGGAGTGAGCTTTAGTGCCTTCAATCCTTGGAGTACTCTCCTTAAGACTTTCCACTTGCTCGGTAAGTCGGGAGTTCTCTGCTTCAAGTGCCAGGATCCGGTCACTGAAACTAGTGGCAGTCAATGCCAACTGGTTGTGCTCATCTATATACTTGAGCAACTGCTCCTCCTGTTGAGCAGATCCAGCCCGTAAGTCTGCACGCTGGTCAGCAGCCTTAAGTAGTAGAGCGTCTTGCTCACTTACCCACTGCGTGAGCTGGGCAATAGCATCCTCCTGTTAATGGTTCCTCTCCATCAACCTAAGCAACAAACTGTTCAGTGTACTGAGCTGTTCAGTCACTAAAACACTAGGAATAATCGTATCAGCTCGTGTGATGGACGGACCAGTAGAAGCAGCAGCGTAAACAGGAGCATGAACACCTGAGGATGCCAGAGGGGCAACAATAGTACGTGAAGGAATAGCCTGTCACCTGGTTAGTGATGAAACTGTAATTGTTGCAGCTGTTGTAACAGTGGATGCTGCAATAGTTGACAGTTCTGACCTCCTCTGCAGAACAAACCTTGTCCTTCTTCTATTGGCAGGGGAAGATCTAGACTGAGCAGCAGCCATAGTAGATATGGAAGTGGAAGTACGTGGGGGAGGAGAGAAGTCAAACTCAGGGACAAATGATGGGTCCTTGATCTCCTCCCTATCAGGCTCTATGTCTCCTGTATCAAGAAACACCAGCTGAGACGTGAAACATGTAGTCACATCTGAGGCCCTACATCCTCTGAATCAGAGTCATCTGAGGCATCCTCACCCTCATCCTCTTCATCAACCTCTTCCATCTGCTCATCCTCGACATATGTAGTCCCAGCCATCTCTAGTGGAGTAGAGACAGTGGCCTGAGTAGTAGCCATGAAGTCTAAATCAAGTAGAGCATCAACATCTACTTCCTCCTCACCAGTACCAGAACCTCCTATACCTGCATCAGCACCACCACTAAAACCACCTGCACTAACACCAGCCTCACTAACACCAACTCCAGCATCACCACCACCCACATCACCAGCACCGTCATCTCCATCATCATCATCACCATCATCACCTGGTACGACTATGTCTTCTATGTCTGAATCTGACTCGTCATGTCTCCACTTACTACCACCAGGAGCAATGTAATCAGGTCTCTGGAGATGACCAAATAAAGTACGAACAGGAGGCTTCCTCTCCTTTCCCCTGTATGATAGAACTCTATTGAGAGTGATGTCGTTCATGTGCTCTAATCGAATAATATCTATGCTGGTCTTCGGTAGGTTAGGCACCTAAGCATCAAAGATCTGCTGGAAAAACCGAGGGTACATGAGAAACTTCATGTCACCCTTGAGGACAACATTCTCCTTCATGTGTGTGACGATCATCTCAGAGAAGTTGAAAGGCAGATTCAACACCAAGGCGAAAAATGCACACTGAATGATCTCCCTAAGCTCATCAAATCCTCCTCACCTCGAGCCCAGGCAGTGTATAAGAACATGTGCCAAATACTTGAACTGAGGAGACCAAAAGGCCTTGTTGAGGACTCCAACACCCAGGTCACCATTGTACTTGCATCGCATAAAACATCCACGAACAAGATAGCGATCAAGTAGAATGGCCTGTCCGGTGCATCCTAAAATCCACATATCCTCCTGATATGTTCAGCAGAAACTACAACATCATTCCCTTGCACCTTTCCCCTGATCACCGGAGGCTCAACCTGACAATCGATATCTGCGGATCTCTAGAAATCCCGCTGATGTGACTGATATGGATCATATACAGTAGATATCGCAGCAAAGATCCTGGAACGCCTAAGAAATTTAATAATCTCTCAGAAATGCACGACATTCTTGGAAGCAAGATCCAAGTGAGCGCAGATGTTGTTCGTCGTCACCGCCTTATAATCAGCCATACTAAGAGACAAAAGAATTAACGTATCAGTTCAATTCAGTTAATTAGTTGAATCAAATCAAAAAAAATTTTACAAGTTAACCACATGTACGAATGAAACTATTTTGACCGAATGAGCCTTGGACGAATGAGTATGTTGACCGAATGGGTTAAGTCAACCGAATGACAACAGAAAGAGCTCATTCGGTTTGACCATTGACCGAAAGAGTCAAGTCAACCGTATGACTCGAGAACCCTAAATCCCTAATCTAGGTGCTGTTCACAAAGAATCCATGGACAAAAGTTGCTAATCTTGGATCCACAAGTACCTGTAATAGCCACAAGATGAAATCTCAACAAAAGAATCAGTTTAATCCAAGAAAATTCGATGAACAGAAGAGAGAAGGTGTTTCGGCCGAAAGGAACACACAGTTAAGCGAGCGAATGACTTTTTGGGGAATGGCTTGGTTCGGCCAAAAGAGCCCTTTAAATAGAAAGTTTCATTCCGTGAATGAAACAACCGAAAGAGTTACTTCGGCCCAGGTTGATTCAGCCGAATGACTCATTCGCTTGAATGAAGTCATTCGATCGAATGAGCTATTCTCCTGGTTCATTCAAATGAATGAATCTTAGAACCAAGTTCCAAGTCAAGTGTAGTGTAGTTCTTCTCGTGGATTTTCAATTGTCTTGATGCATATGCCACAACCTTTCCCCGTTGCATGAGAACACATCCGAGACCTAGGTTGGATGCATCACAGTAAACCACAAAGTCATCATTTCCATCAGGCAGTGTCAAGATAAGAGCATCACAAAGTTTCTGCTTCAAGGTCTGAAATGCCTCTTCTTGCTTTGGTCCCCACTCATAAGGCCTATCCTTCTGGGTCAAGGAAGTGAGAGGGACTGCAATCCTAGAGAAGTTCGAAATAAACCGTCGATAGTAACAGGTAAGTCCAAGAAATGAACGAATCTCCATTGGTGTCTTCGGTGTATTACAATTATTCACAGCTTCAATCTTTGCAGGATCCACATGAACAACCCTTTCATTGACTATGTGTCCCAAGAATTGAACTTCCTTAAGCCAAAATTCACACTTGGAGAATTTGGCATACAGTTGTTCTTTTCTTAAGATTTCCAAAATCAATATAAGGTGTCGCTCGTGTTCTTCTTTACTCTTAGAGTATATCAAGATATCATCTATGAACACAATCACAAACTTATTCAAGTAGGGCCTACATATACGGTTCATGAGGTTCATGAAAACCGTAGTTGTGTTCCCAGAAACTCATTATGGCCATATCTTGTTCTAAAAGCTGTCTTTGGGAATATCATCTTCATGTACTCGAAGCTGATGATACCCAGACCTAAGATCTATCTTCGAAAACCATGCCGAGCCTTGAAGTTGATCAAAAAGATCATCGATGCGCGGCTAAGGATATCGATTCTTAATGGTCAGCTTATTCAATTCGCGGTAGTCTATGCACATTCGGAATGACACGTCCTTCTACTTGACAAACAGAACTGGTGCATCCCATGGCGAATGACTCAGGCGAATAAATCCTTTTTCAGACAGTTCTTGTAGTTGGCTGGCCAATTCTTGTAACTCCGAAGGCGCAAGTCGGTAGGGAGCTTTGGCGACTGTGTTCGCACCAGGTACTAAGTCAATTCGAAATTCTACTTGACGCTCTGGTGGAATACCCGGCAAGTCGTCTGGAAATACTTCAGGAAAATCCCTTATCACAGGAACGTCTTCAATGCTCTTTACTTTCTCCTTTTTCTCCACGACGTGTGCTAAAAATGCTATGCATTTCCTCCTAAGGTACTTGGGTGCTTTAGTGCACGACATTAACCTAAGGCCTTTACTAGAGGTTTCCACAAAAACTCTTAGAGTTTCACCCGAAGGTAAGGGAATACAAATATATTTCTCATGACAAATAATTTCCGCTCTGTGGGTGGCTAACCAATCCATGCCTATGATAACGTCAAAGCTACCAAGTTACATAGGTATATGATCAATCGGAAAAATGTGATCAATTAAGTTCACATCACATCCAGTAATAACAGTGTCAATATCAATAGTATTAGCATCAGCCACCTCTATCTTAAACGGTTTGTCTAACTTAGTACATGTTTTACCAAGCATATATTCAAAATCGTGTGAATCAAAACTCCTATCAGCACCGGATTCAAATAAGACGGATGCATAGGAATTATTAATCAGAAACGTACCATTGACGACATCTTGGTTGGCTTGAGCTGCTGGAGCGTTCAACTGAAAAGCTCATCCTCTTGCCATCCACTGATTGTTCCTCGTAAGTCTTGGGCATTGATTTCTAAAATGACCCACATTGCCGCACTCATAACAGGCTCTTTCCAGTTCAGGGACTTGGCGAACGGGTACAGCTTGAATATGTTGTGCATGTGGAGCTGGCAGTGCAAGCGGTGCAGGTTGCATCCTTTGTGCTTGCGGTGCACTCTGACACACATTAGCAAAATGACCATACTTGCCACAGTTGTTGCAGACGCGAAATGGAAAGTTAGGTGTATGGTGTTATCAACAAACATTACATTGAGGAGTGACCCCAACATAATTTCTGGTGTTTGAGTTGCTTGATGATTGTTGAGTAGTCTTTGTAGCAGGAGTAGTAACAGCGAAACTTATGGTTTTTCGCTTCCGATTGCTGCTTTTGGACGAGCTAGCTAATTCAGTCTTGACTTCAGTTGAAGTCTCCTTTGCAGTCGTCTTTGTGTCAGTCTTCTTAGTTCTTTTTCTTGTTAGAGTTCCAGCCTTCACATGCTTATCTGTTAGTGTAGCAGATAGGATGATTGCAGCTTCCAATGTGGTAGGGTTGCTACCAAAGACAGTGTCTTGTATCTGCATAGGTAGACCGCCTATGTATTTCTCAATTGCTCTCTCCAATGGTGTCACCAGATGAGGTACTAATAAACTCAGCTCATGAAAGCGAGAATTATAGATCACATTCTCACCGCTATCTTGTTTGAGTTCCCAGAACTCAGCTTCAAGTTTCCTCATCTCACTGCGAGGACAGAACTCTGTGGTCATCAGAGTTTTGACTTAAGTCCAAGTCAGTGCTAGGGCTACATCAACTCCCCTAGTTCACTTTTCGCCATTCCACCAAGTTAGTGCTCTCTTTTGGAAAACACTGGTGGCATAGCTGTCACACCCCGAGCCGGCGGGCCGGATCGTGTGTCCCGTCGAGCGGAATGTTACCGGGGTGCGATATCGGGATGATAATCGTAAGGATCAGATTGTTTACATAGCATCAACATTGAGAATAACTAAGCACATATAGCATTAAACTAGGATTACAAAGTTAAATTACAACTGTCAATGTTTGATAATTTAACTAAGTAGGATTACAAAGTTAAATTACAACTGTCAATGTTTGATAATTTAACTAAGTAAACCTATCAAAAGAATCAATGTCTACTGTCTTGTATCTGTACAAGATATCAAAAGTGATTCATAACAATCATCAAAATTATGTGCTTTTCCAAAAACTATTAGGTCCTCTAACTGGGCATCCTAGCATGCATTCCTGAGCCTTAGCTTATTCCTTTGCATCACCTAAGAAAGCACGTAAGAAAACAAGGTCAACACAATGGTTGGTGAGTTCATATAGTTTAGTATTTGAAAATAGCTTTGCAAACCCTTTTTTGGTAACAACCTTAACCTCATTAACATCACATGTAATATCCACATCGGTATGCTTATATATAGGGCATACGAAATGGTCGAGCCTACAACCCACCCTGACACCATCACACCACATACTAATCTACATATGACATTGTTGTTAATGATACTTAAGCGTCTTACCTACCATCCAATCCCATCATAGCTTTAGCGCATCCTGTTTAGAAGTTTAAAACACACACACAATAGCATTTACAAACCACTTCGGTAACAACCTTAACCTCACTAACATCACATGTAATATCCAGATCGGTATGCTTATATATAGGGCATACGAAAGGGGCGAGCCTACAACCCTCCCAGACGCCATCCCACCACATACTAATCCACATATGACATTGTTGTTAATGATAATTAAGCGTCTTACCTACCATCCAATCCCATCATAGCTTTAGTATTATGTTTATAAGTTTTCAACATGCACACAATAGCATCTGCAAGTCTAGCTTTGAGAGTTACCTTTATGGACAACTGAACACCCTAAGGAAACCAGTATCAATCCATATTGAAACTAAATGTGATTAGCAACATCGGTGTTTTGATAAAGGATTTCTAAAGATGACACAAAGTCAACTAAGGAAAACCAGAATCATCCTAGTCACATATCACAAACATGGGTGGACAATGAGGAATCACAGTATGGCAAGCACTGAGAGGCCAACAGTCTGCTCCTCAAGGTCCTGACTATGAAGAACCCCTTATGGCAAGGACTAAGAGGCCATTCGGTCCGTTCTACAATAGCCGGTAGCTTTAGCATACAAGTTCATAGCATACAAGTTTATAGCATTCACATAGCCTGGCATTTAAGTATCTTGTGCACAGATACTAGCTTTGCATTAGCATAGTTTAGCATTTACGTATCTTATGAACAATACTAGCTTTGCATTAGCATAGTTTAGCATTCACGTATGTCATGCACAAGTACCAGCCTGTTGTTTTTGCATTTCAAGCCTATCAAGCATACAGGAGTTTATAGCATTTCAAACACTTTGAGCATTCGAGCATATCAAGCGTATCAAGCATATCAAGCGTATCAAGCGTATCGCTCATATCAAGCATATATGACTTTCTGAGATTGAGCATTTAAAAGTTCATAGTCAATTTATAAAAGCATCTCAACATTATAGCCTTTGCTTTCATTGCATATTAGAAGCATCCGAGGTTTTAAGCATAATAGTATAAAAGTATGTAGTATTAGCATGAAGTCTTAGCATGTAGCACATAGCATATAGCATTAGCATATAACATTAGCATGTAGCATTAGCATATAGTATTAGCATGTAGCATGTAGCATTAGCATGTAGTATTAGCATGTAGCATTAGCATATGGCATTTAAGTTAAATGTATGAGGCATTAGTATCTAGGATCAAACTTTAACTCTTAGCATTTAAAATAAATGTGATAAGCGTTAGCATTAGCATTATGATTAAGTTTGAAAGCATTTACGAAACATTTAATCATTTGTTCAAAATGTATGACATGCTTCTCAATCCCGAAGTAAAATTCAAAATAGTTTGAAAAGGGACAATGAACTCACCTGTGTTGCTAAGTATGAATTACCACAGATAATACGCGCTCGTTAGTTGTAGCTTATGTATCTTCAACACCTGAGTTGTTTTAAGAGATTCGAATATTATAAGCCGTTATGATAGACGCAAACTAGGGTTTTGGTCTCGGTGTGCAACTAAGTGTCCTATGTTACTAATGTGTTTTCTAGAATTTCATCTAACTAGTCTAAGGTATTACCCATAAATAAACCCTTGATCCCGCAATTGACCATTACAAGACTTCCATTAAATATTTTTAAGATGATTCATTTTAAGTTAACCTTAAGTTAGAAATCATTTAATTAATTTAAGAAGGTTTATCATTGATTTCATTTACTAAAACCATAATTTATTTTAAGAAAATCATAGATTAGTTTGTTAGACTTAAGTTAATCCAATTTGATTAACTCTAAGCCTAAGATTTAGTTTTAGCTTCCTTTGTTTCTTAGATCGTTCGTGCGTACAACTTAGCTTAGAAGTCCGTTGGGACTATCTAGCTTAGTTGATTCCTTGCTTCTTTGCATCTCATGTTTTATATTTGTAATAGTTAGTGTGACAACACGCGAATCAGGTTTATATTAAAACTTTAAATTACGATGCATTTTGTTAATATGTTTAGATAAACACACTTCTTAGAAACATTAAGTAGAGAAATTATGTCATTAGTTGAGAACAATAGAACACCCATGCCATAAAATTTAGAAACAAGAATCCTTCTATGAAACATAATATACCCTTGTGATACAACGAGTGAAAATAAAGTGAAACAATGATTTCACATATTCATATATGTATATATATATTTATAAGCATGTTTGAATTTATGATAATTATATCATCTAATGCTAAATTACTTCTAATAAATAATTATCATATTAAAAATTTGTATGTATGTCACGACATACACACACATAGTAATATATATATATATATGTTCTCATTTCGTTTATACATACATGCACAGGGGTATTAATTTTAAGGCTCAACAAATAAAAAAAAAACCTAATATATGTTTACACATTCATACATATGTGCGACACCCACATATATATCCATACATGCCTAGATTATTTAGATAAATCAAATACAACTCTTTTACACTATCTACATATATTATACTACAAGACTCAAATATATAGTATATACATACATATACACGGTTACACATATATATAACCACAAAACAACAAAAACCTTACACCACCTTTATATTACCCAATCCCCCCCCCATGCATTACCATCAAATCAAAACATATATATATTCTATCTTTATACTTATACATCTCGACACACATACATATATATACATGCATATACACGATACATATATATATAATATGCATGCATATATACGTTTATATCCATCCCATATATTCGAAATAACCCCTTTTGTCTTTTACCACACCTCCCACTATCACCAATAGAATCAATTAGAAATCTCTTACATACATCACCATCATATAATACACACTCATATACACGACTATACATACACACACACACGGTTATACATATTTATATATTTACACTCAATCTTATCACACCTCCTAACACCACCAATGATAATACCCCATCAATTAACAACATATATCTCTCTCCTCTAACTATTTGCGGCACCCATGGATACACACATGCAAATGAGAAAAAAACCTTGCATCACCACCCAATACAACCAATCTCCACCTCTTCTTTTCTTACACCCTTGACCGATCTCTCTCTCTCTCTCTCTTTCCCCTCTTTAATCGGCACTCACACACCCACATTTCCATTCTACAACTTAACACTCTAGTTTACTCAAGAAATTCACTCTCTATTCTCCCTCAAACTCGACGAGTTCCAGCCCCCTTTCCACTAAGACTCGACGATTAGAAGGCCAAGCAAAGGGAACATCACGAGTTCAAGAGTTACATTCGACACAAAGGTTAGCTAGTGAGTCTCTAAAGCTCGAAAATCTTGTTCTATCTACTCCTTTTCTCCTACAACTCGTAAACAGCCCTAAAACTCTTTTCCTTGACACTTTGAACCGTTAAAAATGATGGCCAAGAACTTCTAAGTTGCGAAAACACACATGCATGTACATGCATGTGTGCAAATTCGACATTTTCTTAACAAAAGCTATGATTTTCGTTAAATGAACCTTTACACATCCTTAGAATCGATTTCATCATAAACAAAAATACTCACAACTATGGGAGATGAGTACCTAGACGTATCCATACACATGCAAGTTTTGCATGTGTAATATCATGATCTTGGAAACCCATAACTTCCATTTTCGTATGTAGCATGAACTCTAAATCCATTCTATGCTTTCTACATTTCTTAACAGCCCACAACCATCTTGGAAACGTTGAACACAAGTGTTAAGCGCAAGAGTAAGAACCACACCCCTTAACAAATAGTTATATGTGCATGCATGTATGTAAAAATGAAAACTACAACTTTAAAATGCTAATGTGTATGTGACGAAATTTTGATCAGGTCTAGATGTGATTCTATTGTTGGAAATATTGTATAAAAGATTGGGTTTTGATGATAGGAATGTTATATTGTTAATTTTGTCTCAAAAACCCAATTTCTAAGGTTTATAAGTATGTAAAATATCAAAAATGATGTTAACCACTTTCTGGACAGAATGCACAACTAAAATAGGCCCATAATAATGTTAGGATAATACTCAAAAAGTTTGAGTATTTATTGTTATGTCTAGAATAAGTTATAGATTTATTAAAATCCGTATAAATCTTGATAAAATCATCAAAAATAGCTCCTGAGTGATAAAAACCCTAAGTACAATTTATGTCGGTATGAATATAGTTAGAAGACCTGGGAAAAATATTTAAACTAAAAGTTTATAGTTTAAACTAATTATTTGCCATTTAAAATGTTTGTAAAGGCTAAAAATACGAATTAAATTTGTTACTGTCCAAAATATGAAGTAAATATTTTTCCCAGTATTCTAATAATACTGAGAGGTCTCAGTAAAAACATGGTAATTTTTAGTGTCTGTTAAGTTTTTATTTATTATTTAATATATTAAATAGTGCAAAAATCATTTTATATAGTAAACGACCTCCTAAAATTCTGAAATTTCTACAGTAGCCTAAGAACATGATTTTCTTACTGTACAAGAAGTTTTTTAATTTTTACATATCGGAAAATATTTATTACAATATTAATGGTATTTAAAATGTTCAAAACTGTTTAAAATAGTAAACGAGCTTTCAAAATTCTGAAAATTTTACAGGAGTTAAATAACACCAGTATGAGACTATATAAATATTTTCGGAATTTTTAGTGATCAGAATCATTATCTGGGAATTTTTGAGGATTTTAAACATATAAAAACAATTTTTGATACAAGTGGTTAATATAAAAATAATAGGGAATGAGTAAATAAAAATTTACCCAGACCCTTTACTGATAATAAGTGATGGGAAAAAACATATAAATATGTAAACCTATATCCATGTGTAATTGTTAAACACGAAAGATTTTGAATACTTGAAAATTTAGGTTTAATGAGAAACAATATCACATCAATATTTATGGCATGAATATTTACTAAAATCTAAACATACACTAGGCAAGTGAACCAATCAAGATTTACCAACAATCCCTTCAATCGACAGATAACCAAACATCAGTTGCAGGTGAGTTCATGTGATCCCTTTTCTTTTTACTGTTTTGGGATACTGAAAGCATGCTCCATAAACTGTTTATAAAGTTATATTTGTGTGATAATGAACGTCCATTTCAAATAAAATTGCTTCCCCTAGACATTAAACATAATTTACAACCATTAACTCATAAGCAGAGCCGATGAGTATATGGGTAGTACTACTTGGGGAATCCCCCACGCACATTGGCCCGAAAAGGGTGGCCTTGTAAAAGTAAGGTTGAAACCCCACTGAGGTTAATGTCAACCGTTGTGGCATATATTCTTTATGATACATGAATGACCGAGAGCGGGAACGGGTCTCGGAATTGGGAAGTAAATTGGAATTGACCATGTTGTGGGCTAACAGTGTATGAGGCAAACGCCCGAGTATGGAACAGGGTTGGTTGTATTGTTATTGAATTATCACATGTTATACTTATTGTTACTATTGTGTCATATTATTAAACTCATGTTCTCACCAACTATTTAGTTGACGTATTTTAGCATGTCTTTCAGGTTGAATTGGTAAGAGTAGGAGAACTGGAAGAGCTTCTAGGGGCGTAGTGTGGCTTTAGAATGGAGTTAATTGAAAAACAATTTATGTTATTGAATTATGTTTTATTGGGCCCTGCGTGGCAGTTTAGACAATTGTTGTGTGTTTGAGACTTTATTTGCTTTAGTTTGCTTTGGGCTATGGATTATTTAAACTATGCTTCCGCAAAGTTAGTTAAATGATTTGAAATCAATCGTCATGCCTTAATCCCCTTTCGTTGGGGTGTGACAATTAGGATCCTTAGTGTTGTTGTATTTATTCTTGTTTACCCTCAATCCCATGTAATAGGCAAAATATAGGTTTTGCATTCGTTTAGCAAAGTATTGGTGCCTTGACCCTTAGCATGAGTAGCTTACAAGTTTATCACCCTTATTTTCAACTAGATTTGCTTTTTGTTAGAAAACCCTAATAGTTTCCCATGCACACACTCACACACATGCATGAGGTTTACATAGATGTTCCCATGCACGTACACAAGTGAAACTACCACACATGCATGTTTACATGCAATACTCTTGCATGGAGCCATATGGTGTGAGCTGCTATCATAGCCCTCTTTTCCAACCTAGGTTCGGCCGAATGAGAGGTGGATGGAGCCGTAGCCGACCGACTGGAGGTCTGGGCGAATGACTGGCTGCATGGCCTTTGGCCGAAGGTGGTTCTGCGGAAGAGGAGACTCCGACTGAAAGAAGGGTGGTCGAATGGAGGATGGTGGCCGAATGAGGAGGTGCCGACTGAACCAACACATGGGCTGATCGAATAGGCTGTTTCGGCTGGAGATGGCCATTCGGCCTTAGCTTCTTCGGCCTAGCCATTCAGCGTGTCGAGTTCTTATGGCTACAACTCACAAAAATCAGATTCTAACACTAGGTGGTGGTATCCCCTTTGTTCTTATAGTTTTCTAAAGGCTTGTGATGTGTTTTCCCCTAAGATTTGAAGTGTTAAACTCGGGTTTCTTATGGGTTCGACTAAGGGTTAGAAAACCCTAAAAATCGCAACAAAAGATTGGTTTTCACCTCAAATCAAATGGTTCAAAGCTTGGATCGACTGTACGTTCGAGTTTTACTTGATGTGGTGGTCGTTTAGACACCAAAATCTCTTGCTTTGGTAGAGAAATGGAGGAGATAGAAGGTGGGTTTCTAGAGAGAGTGTAGAGAGAGAGAGGGCCGAAATTTTGGGGAAGAAATGGGTAGCTGGAAGCTTGAATGTGGCATTTAATGCCATATTAATGGCTTTCATCGACCTAGGTGTTTTCGGTCTCGTTCGGTTTCGCTCGGTTTTGCGTAAAAGCGTCGTTTCGAACTGTTGTCGTAACAAAATGTTAGGCTTTTAAAAGTAAAGTGTATTAAATTAATTTAGTTGGTTATTCCTAGTAATTTAACTAAATGTCTCTTGTTTATTTTATATTTTCTGAAAATACTTAAATTACTGTTTAAATCGAATCGTATAGTTGTCGCGCGTATTCGTTAGAATCGTCACCCGTACAAATACGACGATAACTATACTTTTCAGTATTGTTTTCTAATTATTGGACATCATTCAGAACATTAAACTTTCAGATATATTCGTACAGATCGTCACCTATACGAATAATCCGTCCATTTAGCATTCTCATAACGACGCCCGTTATTGTTTTGTTCTATAAATCCTCACATACATTTATACATAATAGCATCTTAACAAGCATTCATGTGTTTGTTCACTGTTGTCTGATATGTTTCAGACTGTTAAATTGTGAGTTTGAATTAGACTACTGAAACAATTGCATAATAGTTTTGTGTGAAGCTTAACATGATAATAGCATACAAATAGTTCACATAGTTTGTGTCTGAGTTACTGTGCAAGTTACTGTTCCGGTTACGATTCCGGCACTGGTGTTACAATAGCGCACCTTCAAGTTCTCAGGGCAGGCACTATTGATGAAGGTGTTCTCAATACTCTCAAACCAATGCAACAGACCAGTGGCTCCCTCAGAACCCGTGAATTTTGCAGGGTTACAGGAGTTAAAGTGCTTAAAGGTGTAAACTGGTGGGTTTGCACCACCCCTGTTTTGCTTGAGAGTTTGGTTGGCTTGATTCAGTTGAGTCACCAACCCAGATATAGGATTTGCTAACTCTTGCAGGCCATTGTTGGCATTACAGCTGTTAGCATTACAGCTGTTAGCATCTCCATCGTGTGGGTTTCTAGTGTCTTCGTTGTGACGGCGCGGCGACATGTTTCTGAGGATGTTAGAAACATGTTACTTACGTTTACAACGTAAGTCATACAAACTATGGTCAAATGAGTTCATTACAACAGCTAGGATTACATATAGGAACTATATTTTTCTCCTGTCTGTCATTAAACCCGTAGTAAGGCAATAATTTCCTAATATTATACTAAAACATCCTAGTTGGTCATATATAATATTAACTAAGTATTCCTAAATTTCAAACATTTCCCACCCTATACTAACACAGAAAACCTCCCGATGCAGTGCAACAAGTTTATATACAGGGCATACGTAGACTTGACCGCAGTCGCATCATCCGCCGTTCCACCACCGTTGCAATGCACCACGGTTATGCCCTTGTTAGAATTTAGGGTATACAAATGTTTTTCCCAAGCGTTCCACTTCACTGCCTTATCCTATGGGGGATAATTATGAGTGAAGTGTGTTCAGGTACTCCTAGCATCTAGGTTCGCCGAATGTCTAAGTTCACCTAACACTAAGTTCGCCTATTTTCTAAGTTCACAGAATGTCTAAGTTCACCTGACAATTAAGCTCCCCTAATGTCTAATTTTACTATATATTGGCATCATCATCAAGTGTTCATATCATCACTAAGTGTGTATATCATCATTAAGCGTACATATTGTCACTAACTGTCCATATCAGCACTAGGTGTTCAGTTCATCACTAGGTGTTCATATTGTTCATTAAGTCTATCCAATAAGTGTATTCATAAGTGGGTATATATGTGTCCATCAAATGAGATCATCCAATGTGTCAATCCAAACCAATTTCAACCAACATTTCATCAATCACAACTATCCAACATTTCCTAATAATATCCTAAGTTCCCGACACTGACAGACCCCCAATATACTACAAATGGTAAATGTATAGGGCATACGTAGGAGTAGGTCTCAACCTATCCAGCCGCCATCCCACCACCTTTGTAGTATACTACAAGTGTGTCCTTGTCTGGTGATCAAAGATCAAACAGGCAATTCCTAAGCAAATATTTTCCTAAAAAAGTATTTTTCCAAATGTGTAGTTCCCTTATTCCTCAATACTGACATCCACCCAATGTACTGTAAATGGTATATGTATAGGGCAAACGTAGAAGTCAGTCGCAACTGCTTCAGCCGCCAGCCTACCACCTTTACAATACACCACGAGTATTTCCTTATCTTGTCATCACGGCACAATCAATCATATAATTAATCAGCAAGTAGTAGATGCAAGGCATTTATATATATCAGGAGTTTAGTTAACACGTAATAAACACACAAGCATGATGTCCTGAATATAATAACTAGTGTATGAAATAATTCATACTAGGGTATCCTATGGTTATAGACTAGGTCAACCATTTCTAGTAACCTAATTCCCTATAACCCAGGCTCTGATACCAATCTGTAACACCCGGACCGATGGCAGAAACGTCGGGATGCCACGAGGGATGTGTAGATTGTTCGTAAGCTCGTGGGCATCTAAATAAATCATCACATATCAATTAAATCAATTAAAGTAATTTCACAAAAATCATGTTCGTCATGATTTAGTTACAACAAGTTACACAAAAGATTTAGCTAAATTGTCTAAACTCTAGTCTTCAGAAATCCAGTTAATTTAGCTAAGTCCAAGATCCTAAGTGATGATGTCCAAAAGATGTAGAGCTACCCTGCTCTACCTACTTCTCTTCGTTTCCTGAAACATGTAGAAAATCAAGTGCCAACTACGAAGTAGTTGGTGAGTAATCATAAGTTTTTATTTTTTCAAAAATGTTTACAATTGATTATAAAAATTTATAGCTTTTAAGAAAATACACATGTGAACCTGTGAGATAATCCAGCTCTGCCAATACACAATAAACTCAAAAATCAAGTAATCCAAGTAATCGCAGTTAATCGTCCAAGTATAGTCAATCAATCACAACCAAACACATCAATTAGATAAATCAACTGAAAATCCACATTCATCATCAACAATCACCACTCATCATAATTATCTCAACATAATGTACCGCGGAGGACCTTAGTCAACTCAAACAATGGTAAATGGAATCATCGCGGAGGACCAAAGTCAACTTGATCAACGACATTCCTAATAAACATAAGTGTCAATACAGTGAACTGTGGAGGACCGTAGTCAACTCAACCAATAGTGGAATCACTGAGAAGGACCGAAATCAACTCAACAACAATAGCTCAGTCATTGCGGAGGACCTAAGTCAACTCAACGAACAACGACTCACGGAGTTGTGATAATCCATGTCAATCCACAATCAATAATAATTCAATAATATGCATATCATATTGATAATCCAGGTGTCACCCATGTGTTATCAAAATAATATTAACCTGGTATACGTGTTCCACCCCCGAGTTTAAAAGAAAAATGATTTAAAAGGGGGTTATGAGAGCTCACCTGAATGTTTCAGATTCAGTATTTTGTAGGATGTGCGCTCACGAAAATAGAATCAACAATGACTCAACAACCGGTATTTATCGCGTGTTTTCATATTCATGAGAATATGTATTTCATTACAATTAATTGTTCACACATGTTTACCTTTAATCATCAAGTGTCATTAACTTAGTTTATTCTATCTAAGTTATGAGGAACACTTGTAATTATACAAGGTGTCATTATTACATGCGAAGTTTTAAAACTTGTTAGTTTTAAATAACTAGATGATTTTAAATTAGAAAACCATGGTATCCTAACATGCCCATATACATTTGTATATATGTGCATACATGCATGAATTAAGATAATTATGTATATTAGGTTTTCATTACAAAGGTGATGGTTTAAATACACATACACATGCACACGTATATGCATGTAAGGACCCGTGTATGTATTATCCTTCATTGTTGTACAAAAGTTTATCTCGGTTAGTTATTGTTAAGTAATGTCAACAAATGTGCATGCATGATAGTATCGAAAATCCATATATTTCGACAGCCCCTAGGCTCGGCAACACCAGGGTTCGACAACACCTGGGTTCGGCTATCCTCATAGGTTCCGCAGCCCCCTAGGTTTGGTAACCTCTAGGTTTGTTAATCCATGGGTTCTGCAATAGCCCTAGGTTTGGCGAATCTTTAGTTCGGTCGTCCTTAGGTTCGGTAAATCTTAAATTCAGCAACCATGGGTTTGACAACTTTAGGTTCGGCCACCCTAGGTTCAACCAACTTAGGTTTGGTAACCGTGGACTCGGTCGACTTGAGGTTCGGCCGATCTTCTTCATCCTCATAGAGCTTCTGCAACTTGCAGGTCTATCCATGGCTCCCAAATGAGTTTATACCAGTTCGTTTTAAGGATTTAAAGTGTCAAAATCGTGTTTACAAGTCCAGGTCTGTACCCGGTTGTTTTATAAAGAAAAACCGAAAGTAAAGTGCTTCGTATACCTCCAAATCTCGATCAAAAGCTAGATTTTCTTTTGGGTTTATGATCTCCTCGGTTACCCGGTCATTTTGAGACAAGAATCACTCGAAATGGTTGAGAAATAAAGAAGTCATGGTAGAGAGAAGTTAGAGAGGGAGTGGGTGACGGATTTCAAGTTCTAGAGAGAGAGTGAGAGATGGAAAAATGAAGAAGAATGAGGTGTTTACACCTTTTATATCCCGCGTCTTCCCGGTGAGCTCGTTTTCGTTTATTTCGCGTTACACATTTTTAGTATGTTCGGTTTTCACGTAAATTATATTTTAAAACACGAAACGCTTTAAACAAATTAAACTCATTTTATAAAATGGTTTTGTTTAAATTCATTTACTTATTGGTTAATAAAACGATTTTATTCAAATTCGTTGAAAGTTTCATTTCTGATAAACATTTTGGAATTCTTTTTCTTAATTTAATATCCTTTGATATTATTTCGGTTATCTTATCGAAACGCGTTACTCACGTACGAATTCGTAAAGATCGTCATCTTTCCGAATCCATCGTTCGTATCGTATTTTAATTCGACTTACGATTTATGGAATATCGTTTCAGTATATTATTCTTCATAATTATATTCGCGTGAATCGTCACTCACTCGAATACATTATAAGTTAATATTTATGAAATAATATTCTTGTTTTAATTTACAATCGCGTCCTCACCATCGCGTAATTATTATAAATAAAGCCTTCATTATTTCATTAATTATGTCCATAAATTATTAAGTTCCCAATCCAATCACACTAATTCATATCACTAACACATCCATGATAGACCGAAATAAGTTTATGTATAGGGCATATGTAGGAGTAGGTCGCAACCTATCCAGCCACCGTCCCACCACCATTTCGATAAACCATGACCATGTTTCCTTGACTATATTTAGTGACCAAACTAACAACCTTTAACCAATTCCATCAAAATCGGATCATTTTAAATAAATCAACTGCAATAAACACTGTGGTTCAGTATAGTTATATTTAAAACTAACTTCCCATGGTTTATGCGTAATAATCATACGTTCTCATCAATGTATACCAGTCATAATACCATTAATTAAATCTAAAATTTATCAAATTATCATATCAGGTTTTGTCAATACAATTCAATATGTACATACATACATGAAATACAGTGATGTTACAGTCTCCCCTAGTTGAGGGAATTTCGTCCCGAAAGTCAACTTGGAGTGACCGCAGTGAATAAGTGTGGATGCTTGAGCTCCATCTGATCTTCTCGTTCCCAGGTGAATTCTGGACCACACTTCGACTCCCATCGTACTTTGACAATTGGAATTCTACTGCGTTTGAGCTTCTTAACTTCACGGTACATTGTCTCGAGTGGTTTTTCAATGAAGTGCATCGTATCATCGATGCGATTATCATCGAGTGGTACCTGAAGATCTTGATCAGCTAAGCATTTTCTCAAATTGGACACGTGAAAAGTCGGGTGTACATTACTAAGTTCAGGAGGAAGTTCCAGCTTGTAGGCAACCTTCCCGATTCGTTCAAGAATCTTAAAAGGGCCAACATAACGTGGAGCAAGCTTACCTTTCTTTCCGAATCGTACAAATCCCTTCCATGGCGATACATTAAGTAGTACCATATCATCGACTTCAAACTCTAAAGGTTTACGTCGTTTATCCGCGTAACTCTTTTGTCGACTGCGAGCAGCTAACAGATTATCGTGAATGTGGTGAATCTTGTCAGTCGTCTCTTGAATAATCTCGGGACCAGTGATCTGTGACTCGCCAAGCTTAGTCCAACAAATAGGTGACCGACATTTTCTACCATAAAGAGCTTCGAATGGTGCCATACCAATGCTCGCGTGATAACTGTTCTTATACGAGAATTCGATTAATGGTAAATGGCTATCCCAGTTGCCACCGAAATCGATGACACAAGCTGTCAACATATTTTCAAGTGTCTTAATCATCCGCTCCGTCTGTCCATCCATTTGATGATGACAAGCGGTGCTAAGATCCAGTCTTGTTCCAAAAGCTTCATGAAGTGATTCCCAAAATCGTTCGGTGAAACGAGCATCGCGATTTGATAATATGATTAAGGGAATTCCATGTCGGATAACAATCTCATCTACATTGATACGAGCATGTTTCCACACAGGGTACATTTCGCGTATCGGTAGGAAATGAGCCGACTTGGTTAATCGATCTATTATCACCCAAATACTATCATGACAGCTTGCGGTTCGTGGGAGTTTGGTAATAAAATCCATGGATATATTCTCCCACTTCCACATGGGTATCTCAGGTTGTACTAACAATCCCAAAGGCCGCTGATGTTCAGCTTTGACTTTTGCACAGTTAAGGCATTTAGCTACATACTCAGCGATATCCTTCTTCATTCCAGGCCACCGGTACAAGACTCTAAGGTCTTGATACATCTTGTCAGCACCCGGATGGATTGCATAACGAGACTTATGCGCTTCATTCATAATCATCATACTAAGCTCATCTCTGTTTGGTATCCACAACCGATTTAAATAATACATCAAACCATCATCCTTAGTTTCCAATTGTAATTCGGCCCCACAAGACATCTCATCTTGTAGGCTACCTTGAGCCAATGAGCGTTGTTGGGCTGTTAGAACATCATTATGAAGATTAGTGTGCACTCGAACACTATGGATTTTAACATGACTCTTGCGACTAAGCGCATCTGCTAATACATTCGCTTTGCCAGGATGGTAACGAATTTCACAGTCATAATCATTCAATAGTTCAACCCATCTCCATTGCTTCCTATTAAGTTCTTTCTAATTAAGTATATGCTGCAAACTCTTGTGGTCTGTAAAGACTACACACTTGGTTCCATAAAGATAATGTCTCCATATTTTCACAGCAAACATGACTGCACCAAGTTCCAAGTCATGTGTAGTGTAGTTCTTCTCGTGGATTTTCAACTGTCTTGATGCATATGCCACAACCTTTCCGCGCTGCATGAGAACACATCCGAGACCTAGGTTGGATGCATCACTGTAAACCACAAAGTCATCATTTCCATCAGGCATTGTTAAGACAGAAGCATCACAAAGTTTCTGCTTCAAAGTCTGAAACGCCTCTTCTTTCTTTGGTCCCCACTCATAAGGCCTATCCTTCTGAGTCAAGGAAGTGAGAGGGACCACAATCCTGGAGAAGTTCGAAATAAACCGTCGATAGTAACCGGCAAGTCCAAGAAATGAACGAATCTCCGTTGGTGTCTTCGGTGTATTCCAATTCTTCACAGCTTCAATCTTTGCAGGATCCACATGAACACCCTTTTCATTGACTTTGTGTCCCAAGAATTGAACTTCCTTAAGCCATAATTAACACTTGGAGAATTTGGCATACAGTTGTTCTTTTCGTAAGATTTCCAAAATCAACTTAAGGTGTCGCTCATGTTCTTCTATGCTCTTAGAGTATATCAAGATATCATCCATGAACACAATCACAAACTTATCCAAGTAGGGCCTGCATACATGATTCATGAGGTCCATGAAAACCGAAGGTGCATTGGTAAGGCCCAAACGCATTACCAGAAACACATAATTGCCATATCTTGTTCTGAAAGCTATCTTGGGAATATCATCTTCATGTACTCTAAGCTGATGATACCCAGACCTAAGATAGATCTTCGAAAACCAGGCCGAGCCTTGAAGTTGATCAAAAACATCATTGAAGCGCGGCAGAGGATATCGATTCTTAATGGTCAGCTTGTTCAATTCGTGATAGTCTATGCACATTCGGAATGACTCGTCCTTGTTCTTGACAAACAGAACTGGTGCACCCCATGGCGAATGACTCGGGCGAATAAATCCTTTCTCAGACAGTTCTTGTAGTTGGCTGGCCAATTCTTGTAAATCTGAAGGCGCAAGTCGGTAGGGAGCTTTGGCGACTGGGTTCGCACCAGGTACTAAGTCAATTCGAAATTCTAGTTGACGCTCTGGTGCAATACCTGGCAAGTCGTCTGGAAATACTTAGGAAAATCTCTTATCACTGGAACGTCTTCAATACTCTTTCCTTTCTCCTTTTTCTCCACGACGTGTGCTAAAAATGCTATGCATTTCTTCCAAAGGTACTTGTGTGCTTTAGTGCACGACATTAACCTAAGGCCTTTACTTTCCCCAAAAACTCTTAGAGTTTCCCCGAAGGTAAGGGAATATGAATATATTTCTCATGACAAATAATTTCCGCTCTTTGGGTGGCTAACCAATCCATGCCTATGATAACGTTAAAGCTACCAAGTTGCATAGGTATAAGATCAATCAGGAAAATGTGATCATTTAAGTGCACATCACATCCAATAATAACAGTGTCAATATCAATAGTATTACCATCAGCCACCTCTATGTTAAACGGTTTGTCTAACTTAGTACGTGTTTTACCAAGCATACATTCAAAATCACGTGAAACAAAACTCCTATCAGCACCGGAATCAAATAAGACTGATGCATAGGAATTATTAATCAGACGCGTACCATTGACGACATCTTGGTTGGCTTGAGCTGCTGGAGCGTTCAACTGAAAACCTCTGCCTCTTGCCATCCTCTGATTGTTCCTCGTAAGTCTTGGGCATTGATTTCTAAAATGACCCACATTGTCGCACTCATAACAGGATCTTGCCTGTGCAAGTACTTGGCGAAGGGGTACAGCTTGAATAGGTTGTGCATGTGGAGCTGGTAGTGTAAGAGGTGCAGGTTGCATCGTTTGTGCTTGTGGTGCACTCCGACACACATTAGCAAAATGACCATACTTGCCACAGTTGTTGCAGACGCGACATGGCAAGTTAGGTGTATCGTGGTATCTACAGACATTACATTGAGGAGCGACCCCAACATAATTTTTGGTGTTTGAATTGCTTGATGATTGTTGAGTAGTCTTTGTAGTAGGAGTAGGAATAGCGAAACTTCTGGTTTTTCACTTTCGATTGCTTCTTTTGGACGAGCTAGCTGGTTCAGTCTTGACGTCAGTTGAAGTCTCCTTTGTAGTCGTCTTTGTACCAGTCTTCTTAGTTCCTTTTCTTGTGAGAGTTCCAGCATTCAAATGATTATCCGTTAGTGTAGCAGATAGGCGGATTGCAGCTTCTAGTGTGGTAGGGTTGCTACCAAAGACAGTGTATTGTATCTACATAGGTAGACCGCCTATGTATTTCTCAATTGCTCTCTCCAACAGTGTCACGAGATGAGGTACTAATAAACTCATCTCATGAAAGCGAGAATTATAGATCACATTCTCACCGCTGTCTTGTTTGACTTCCCATAATTCATCTTCAAGTTTCCTCATCTCACTGTGAGGACAGAACTTTGTGGTCATCAGAGTTTTGACTTCAGTCCAATTCAATACTAGGGCTATATCAACTCCCCTAGTTCACTTTTCGGCATTCCACCAACTTAGTGCTCTCTTTTGGAAAATACTGGTGGCCTAGCGCACCTTCAAGTTCTCAGGGCAGTCACTATTGATGAAGGTGCTCCCAATACTCTCAAACCACTGCAATAGACCAGTGGCTCCCTCAGAACCCGTGAATTTTGATGGGTTACAGGAGTTAAAGTGTTTAAATGTGCAAACTGGTGGGTTTGCACCACCCCTGTTTTGGTTGAGAGTTTGGTTGGCTTGATTCAGTTGAGTCACCAACCCAGATATATGGTGTGGGTTTGTAGTGTCTTCGTTGTGACTGCGCGGCGGCATGTTTCTAAGGATGTTAGAAACATGTTACCACCATTTACAACGAAAGTCATACAAACTATGATCAAATGAGTTCATTACAACAACTAGGATTACATATGGGAACTATATTTTTCTCATGTTTGTCATTAAACCCATAGTAAGGCAATAATTTCATAATATTATACTAAAACATCCTAGTTGGTCATATCTAATATTAACTAAGTATTCCTAAGTTTCAAACATTTCCCACGCTATACTAACACTGAAAACCTCCCGATGCAGTGCAACAAGTTTATATATAGGGCATATGTACACTTGACCACAGTCGCATCATCCGCCGTCCCACCACCCTTGCAATGCACCACGATTATGCCCTTGTTAGAATTTAGGGTATACACATGTTGTTCCCAAGCATTCCACTTCACAGCCTTATCCTATGGGGGATAATTATGAGTGAAGGGTGTTCAGGTACTCCTGACATCTAGGTTCGCCTAATGTCTAAGTTCACCTCACACTAGGTTCGCCTATTTTCTAAGTTCACATAATGTCTAGGTTCACCTGACAATTAAGCTCCCCTAATGTCTAAGTTTACTATATGTCTGCATCTTCATCAAGTGTTCATAGTACCATTAAGTGTGTATATCATCGTAAGCGGTCATATTGTCACTAAGTGTCCATATCAGCACTAAGTGTTCAGTTTATCACTAAGTGCTCATATTGTTCATTGAGTCTATCCAATAAGTGTATTCATAAGTTAGTATATATGTGCCCATCAAACGAGATCATCCAATGTGTCAATCCAAACAAATTTCAACCAACATTCCATCAATCACAACTTTCCAACATTTCCTAATAATATCCTAAGTTCCCGACACTGACAGACCCCCAATATACTAAAAATGGTATATGTATAGGGCATAAGTAGGAGTAGGTCGCAACCTATCCAACCGCCATCCCACCACCTTTGTAGTATACTACAAGTGTGTCCTTGTCTGGTGATCACAGATCAAACAGGAAATTCCTAAGCAAATATTTTCCTAAAGAAATATTTTTCCAAATGGGTAGTTCCCTTATTCCTCAATACTGACATCCAACCAATGTACTATAAATGGTATAAGTATAGGGCATACGTAGAAGTCAGTCGCAACTGCTTCAGCCGCCAGCCCACCACCTTTACAATACACCACGAGTATCTCCTTATCGAGTCATCAGGGCACACTCAATCGTATAATTAATCAGCAAGTAGTAGATGCAATGCATATATGTAACAGGAGTTTAGTTAACATGTAATAAACACATAAGCATGAAGTCCTGAATATAATAACTAGTGTATGAAATAATTCATACTAGGGTATCATACGGTTATAGACTAGGTCAACCATTTCAAGTAACCTAATTCCCTATAACCCAGGTTATCATAGCAATCTGTAACACCTCGACCGATGGCGGAAACGTCGGGATGCCACGAGGGATGTGTAGATTGTTCATAAGCTTGTGGGAATCTAAATTAATCATCACATATCAATTAAATCAATTAAAGTAATTACACAAAAATCATGTTCGTCATGATTTAGTTACAACAAGTTACACAAAAGATTTAGGTAAATTCTCTAAACTCTAGTCTTCAGAAATCAAGTTAATTTAGTTAAGTCCAAGATCCTAAGTGATGATGTCCAAAAGATGTAGAACTACCCTGCTCTACCTACTTCTCTTCGTTTCCTGAAACATGTAGAAAATCAAGTGTCAACTACGAAGTAGTTGATGAGTAATCATAAGTTTTTATTTTTTTCAAAAATGTTTACAATTGATTATAAAAATTTATAGTTTTTACGAAAATACACATGTGAACCTGTGAGATAATCCAGCTCTGCGAATACACAATAAACTCAAAAATCAAGTAACCCAAGTAATCGCAGTTAATCGTCCAAGTATAGTCAATCAATCACAACCAAACACATCAATTAAATAAATCAACTGAAAATCCACATTCATCATCAACAATCACCACTCATCATAATTATCTCAATATAATGTACCGCGGAGGACCTTAGTCAACTCAAACAATGGTAAATGGAATCATCGCGGAGGACCGAAGTCAACTTGATCAACGACATTCCTAATAAACATAAGTGTCAATACAGTGCACTGTGGAGGACCGTAGTCAACTCAACCAACAGTGGAATCACTGAGAAGGACCGAAATCAACTCAACAACAATAGCTCAGTCATTGCAGAGGACCTAAGTCAACTCAACGAACAACGACTCACGGAGTTGTGATAATCCATGTCAATCCATAATCAATAATAATTCAATAATATGCATATCATATTGATAATCCAGGTGTCACCCGTGTGTTATCAAAATAATATTAACCTGGTATACGTGTTCCACCACCGAGTTTAAAAGCAAAATGATTTAAAAGGGGGTTATGAGAGCTCACCTGAATGTTTCAGATTCAGTATTTTGTAGGATGCGCGCTCACGAAAATAGAATCAACAATGACTCAACAACCTGTATTTATCGCGTGTTTTCATATTCTTGAGTATATGTATTTCATTACTATTAATTGTTCACACGTGTTTACCTTTAATCATCAAGTGTCATTAACTTAGTTTATTCTATCAAAGTTATGAGGAACAGTTGTTATTATACAAGTTATCATTATTACATACTGTAATATCTGTGCCGGAATCGTTACCGGAACAGTAAACTGTACAATAATTTGTACAGTAAATAAAGTGCAAACTAGGAGAAATACTTAGAAGCTATTAACATTCGATGCTAAACATAAACTATTACACGATGTTTCTGAATATCTGATTTAGACCTCATGGTTTAAACAGTCAGAAACACATCAGACAGCAATGAACAGATGCATATATGTTTAAATTGTTACTATTATGTATAAACGTATGCGAGGATAAACAGAACAAAACTATAACAGTGGTTGTTACAGGATGCTAAACAGTCGAATTATTCGTATAGGTGACGATCTGTATGAATAAATCTGAAAGTTTAACGATCTGAAATGATGACTGAGAAGTAGAAAACAAAATCAGAAAGTGAAACGTACGATCGTGTTCGTACAGTTAGCGCTCTGTACGAAAACGCGCGTAAGTGACGTTTTTTGACGAGACGAAACGAAGACGATTCGAACGATAATAAATTTAAGGAAATATAACTATTCCTGTTTTACAATTTTGAAACTCATCATAAATAAAGTAAAACGAAACTAATTTAAATTAAAACATGCAAGTTACGCGAAAGAATTTACGGAATGCGAAAAAAATATTGTTATTCGATAAACAAATTAAGGAATACGACATTTAAAATAATTACTGATAATAATCATATTTTAAATATTCTAAATTAAGTTATTTTATTTAAATTACTAAAACAACGCGTAAAAATCCGGAAACGCGATGAAAACACGAACCGAGCAACCGATCGTATCTCATTTTCATCATCTCCTTCTCTCTCTAAACTCTCTCTCCCGAATCCTCTCTCTCTCTCTAGAAGTTCAAGACTTCAAACGATCGTATCTCCTTCGTTTCTTAACGGATTTGAGTGTTCTTGGTGTCCACGCGGAGCTCTCGGCTCCTTCTACAAGGAAGTACAAGCGATCTGTGGATTCACCCAGCCATTTTACAGGTAAGAAGCTTTGAAATCTCTGAAAATTAGGGTTTTCGTGAAACCTTTTTGATCACCACACACAAATCGGCTAACCACCTTGTCAAAGAACCGCACGACCGCGAAACCTAACCCTAGCCCGACGCCACCAAGGAGGTTGCATGGCTACAGCTCGAACCACAACAAGGGTGAACAGGTTCGTGGAGAACGAACCTGTTAACATAGCCACGGCCGAACCTTTACCCCATGGGCGAACCCTCTTGCACGAAGCATACTAGCCGAACCCTTGTTCCCTTAGGGCCGAACCTTCTACCTACCACCGAACCATCACAACTGGGGCGAACCTTTGCGCATGAGCCAAACCCTCCTCGGTGAGCCTTTAACTGAACCATACAGGTTCCAGACGAACCTTACTGCATTCATGCATGAGCGGTGGACCTACAATGTTAGCCGAACCCGTGCCCATGCAACGAACCCTTGCACTAGACCGAACCCTAGACGAATCTTGTAACATCAGTGCCGGAAACGTCATCGGAACAGTGATCAACACAGTAACGTGAACAGTAATTCAAGTACATAATTCAGTTGGTGTTCATATACCAGTATCATTTCATGTTATCATAGAACAGACTCAAACTTGTTTCACAAACAAAACTCAGAATCATGGTTCGTCAGTCAGATAACTATCTGGGAATACAGAACCATCATGTGATTGTTAGTTAGAATTTTATTATGGACTAACGTATGTGAGGCTTTACAAAACAAAACAACACGGATATCGTTATGTGAACGCTAAACCGACGGAATATTCGTAGAGGTGACGATCTGTACGAATATATCTGAAAGTTTAACGTTCTGAATGATATTCGATAATTAGAAAACCATATTGAAAAGTATAGTTATCGTCGTGTTCGTACGGGTGACGATTCGAACGAATACGCTCGACGACCATACGATTCAATTTTAAACAATAAATTAATTATTTCTGAAAATTTAAATAAATAAAATATATTTGGTTAATTTTTTAGGAATCACAACCTAAATTGATTTTATAAAGCTTATTTTAAAATTTAGACGTTTCGTTACGAAAATGAAACGTAACCGACGTGTTACGCGAAACCGAACGAGACAGAACACCCGGGTATGCTAAAAGCCTTTAATAAGGCTTTTGAACCCTCATCTCTCTCACAACTCTCTCATCTCCAACCTCACCACCGTCACTTTCTCTCTCTAAGAATCCTCCACTCTCTCTCTAAGATTTTTCTTCATTTCTTCATGAAATCGACCCATTTTGGTGTCTAAACGACCACCACCACTTGTAGATCACGAAAGTACAACGGATCTAAGGTTTTATCCAGCCAAATCGAGGTAAAGATCACGTTTTGTTGCGTTTTAGGGTTTTAAAAACCCTATTTCGACCCCTAGTAGAAACCGACTAACCACCTCAAAAACTTTAGGGAAAATCACCTCACAACCACCTTAGGATAATGTAGGAACAATATCCACTCAGATCTCTTGTTGGTTAGCTCGAAATCGTGGCCACCATGTGCTGAATCACGAACGGCCGAATGGCCAAACCCCATGTGGTCGAATGGCCAGCCACCGAATGAGTGCTGCCAACCCACTTTCGGCCGAATGGGCCAGTCTCCTTTGCCCAGGCCTCTTCCGTCCGAACCAGTAGCCATTCGCCTGAACCACCTCTCACTCGGCCGTGACCTTATTCGCTGGAACTCCAATTGTAAATGGTTCAGTCGGTCGGCCCTGAACACTCTTTCATTCGACTAAGCCCTATTCGGCTTAACTGGGACTCATTCGGCCACTCATTATTCGGATGGGTCCTCATTCGTTCAGCTCCCATGCGGCCTATGTCATTTGACTATCATTCGGCCAGGTTGTCCCAATACTGTCAAAGGACCCCTTCGTCCATTGCTATTCGGTCGAGCCTCTCATTCGACCAAGGCAACTCTTTATTCGGCAACCCTTCATACGACCAATGTTGTTTTGTCGGCCCAAGACATCCATCCGGCCCGTCTTCTTTCGCGGGTCATGATGGGTTGGTCATGAGGACTAGAGTTGGGTAGGGTTTGGATCACATGTGTGTGTACATGGGAATCATCATGGGTGTTTGAATGCATGAGGAATTGTGTGTGTAAGCATGCATGTTAGCCTAAAGTGTGTGTGCATGTGAGAGGATTAGGGTTTTCTCTCATGTCATTAACCTTGGGGAAAACTGTTAGAGTTATCATACGAAAGCTTCACGAATTAGGGTTTGAACAACAAGAGTTTTTCTAAGCTTTACAAACATCTAGGACAAGGGTGTTGTACATCATTTTGGGTTCAGTGCATTGATCAAATTATTGGGGAACAAAACGATCCTCTAAATTTATGAGTGTTAATATAACTATTGACACCTAACACTTAGGAATGATACATAAACGTATAACCACATTAGGTTGTTCAATCGAACTACCTAGAATGGGTTATACACACAAACAACCGACGAATCATGGGATAATCAAAAGTTAGTAAATGGGCCCAAGAATAATCTAATGAGATTAACTTAAGCCCATCATGTTTAAT
This sequence comes from Mikania micrantha, assembly GCA_009363875.1. Taxonomy (NCBI): domain Eukaryota; kingdom Viridiplantae; phylum Streptophyta; class Magnoliopsida; order Asterales; family Asteraceae; genus Mikania; species Mikania micrantha. The sequence continues at coordinate 19,863,826 of CM018684.1, read as the reverse complement.
TATACTTTCTTAAATTAATTATGTTTTTAATAAAAGAAGTTAAATGCTAAACTTTATTAAATTAAAATAAATGATTTTAACTTAAAATAAATTAACTTAAAAATGTTTAATTAAAGACTTGTAATGTAATTAGAATAAACCCTACTCATCTAGGGTTTATTGATGAATAATCTAGGGACATGGGAGACTTGCGGGTAATATGTTAGATTAATTAGATAGGATCGTAGAATCGCATTAGTATCATAGGAGACTTAGTTGCACACCGAGACCAAACCCTAGATACGACAATTATAAATACTTATCGTCTATGAATCTTCTTAAAATAACTCAGGTGCTAAAGATACTTAGGGAACAATCAAAGAGCGCGCATATCTTTGTGGTAAATCAATGCAGAGTAACACAGGTGAGTTCATTGCCCCTTTTCTAAACATTTTTGTTTTAACACGCGGGGCTAAGAAGCATGCGTAAACTGTTTTATTTACATTGTTTACTTAAATGCTTTTATTTATTATATGTTTTACATATATATGATTGTTTATACTCCTAGACTCCTGTCTAGGTAATTATTATGCAGAAATAACTAACAAGTTAATTAAGTTGCTCCTACGAGTAATACTTAAATTCTAAGACTCTAAACAAACCCTTAGTCCATCAAGCTCAAATTCAAGAATCTAAATTCAAAGTGAAACCAAAAGAACTAAAGCCAAAGATCATGTTCAAAGAAATCTAATTCAGTGTGTGAGCTATAAGCAAAGGATCCTAATCAAGAATCAACTATCATTGTGAAATCATGGAAATTCTAAAGATCAAGATCAAGAGACTCAATGAATCAGAAATCATAAATGTGTGTGAATCATTGAAATAATGAAATCATTACATTCTAATGAAATCATTAATACTTGAGTTAAGGTGGATGTCAGTTGTATAGAAATCAATACCACGTGTAACACACATAAAGTCCTGTCATAAATAGTAGACTCTTGTAGTCAAGCTATATGGGCAATAACGTGAACTATCAAATGAAATCAATATCAAAAATCAAGCGAATCAAAGAGATCAAGAATCAAAGTATATCCGTAAAGTCCCTGCATGTACAGTAGACCATTGCGTCAAGCTGTACGGGCATCATTAAAATCCCGTCACGCTCAGGTAGGCTCCTGGTGAGTGCTGCCTGATATGGGTCACGTGTGAGAGGGTACAAATTGGACAACCACCAACAACTAAGTCTAATTGATTGAGTTAAATAAGGCCCAATCAACATGTCTTAGTTGTATTTAAATGTTTAATTATTAATTTATTAACCGTTTAATGTTATGTTTCTACAATCGTTTTTGGGAAATCATGAAGTCATGGTGAACCCAGGAAATCAGAGTATTTCAAATTGTGGAAGGCAAATCTTTTAACATAGAAGTGAGTGTAGGTAACAATGCTTAATTATCATTAATATCAATGTCCTATGCAGCTTAGTACGTGGTGGGACGGCGTCTGGGCGGGCTTGTTTGACTCAGGGGTATGCCCTATCTATAAGCATACCGAGTTGGATGATACAGGTGATGTTAATGAGGTTAAGGTTGTTACCGAAGAGGTTATCAATGTTATCATGTTTGTTTTAAACTGTTAAACAGAGTGTTTTAAATCTTGGATAATCATAGAAGGGAATGGTGGGTAAAATGCTTAATTGTTAATATCAATGTCCTATGTGGCTTAGTATGTGATGGGATGGCGTCTGGGGGGTCGTTGGCTCGACAAAGGTGTATGCCGTATACATAAGCATACCGAGCTGGATGATACAGGTGATGTTAATGAGGTTAAGGTTTTACCTAAAAGGTTCACAAATCTATTTTTCAATAACGAAACTATATGAACTGACCAACCATGTGTTGACTTGATCTTTTTGCATGACTTCTCAGGGACGAACAGGTCAATTAAGAAGTCATTTCTTTTGGACTAGGACTTCAGATAGAAGACTTAGTATTTTGCACCTGCATACTTTTAAAAACATCATTATACAGATTATTTTGTATATCTTGTGTAAATACAAGATAGAAATTTATGATGTTGATGGTAGATTTACATTGTTAAATTATAAACGATACTGATGTAATTTAACTTTGTAATTCTATTTTGTTTAGCATTTCTCATTTATATATCATGTGCAATGTAAACAATCTAATCATCATGATTATCACTCACGATATCGCGCCCCGGGAACTTTCCGCCCGACGGGGAAACCCGATCCTACCCCGTCGGCTCGGGGTGTGACAGATTGGTATCAGAGCCATGGTTATAGAGAAATATAGGTCACTTATTGAAATGGTTTGGCCTAGACTATAACCTAGGGACCCTGCATGTAGAGAACCTAAGACTTAAGACTTTGTTGCATTGTGTCTTCTGCATTCGATTGGTGCCCTAACGAATATTCTATTGGAGTTCATTAGAATGTCACCAGGAAGACAACCATCACCCCTCTTCCTTCACAAGAGACGGACTCAGCAGCTGCTGCACTCGCAACCCTGATCACCGAACAGTTGGTGGCGGTTCTCCCTGGAATCATCACCCGGATCAGGAGCAGTGAGGAGTTTGCTAGGAGTTTCCCACTACTTTCTGCAGAGCAGAAGGAATCGGAAAAAGGAGAAACCAGCAAGAAACCTAAGAGCCGTTCTGCAAAACGGCGAAAGAGAACTGTGGACCACACTGAAGCTGTACCTATCAGTCACATTCTGCCAGATTTGGCTATGGAAGTCAGTACTCATTATGAGGGAAAAACCCCTCTCTGTTCAGCTTGTCACTACCATCATCGAACTGAATTTGCATGTGTGCAATGCACGCGTTGTGGAAAGATGGGACACTGGAGGCAGCAGTGTAGGTCACCAATGACCTCTACCCCCGTCAATACGTTGGTACATTTCCTAAATGTGCCAGATGTGGTTTTCACCATGACAAGGAGAAACCCTGTAGACACTGTCTGAATTGTGGGAGAATAGGACACTGGATCCAACAGTGTCGGTCTATTGCAACTAGGAAACATGGACAAAAAGCGAACACCTCTACTTCCTCTCATAACAACAACTGCTACACATGCGGAATGCTCGGGCATTTCAAAAGGGACTGCCCTAGGCGAAGACCTCCCGCAGACCCAACAGTCACTGAGGAACTACTTGCTTTACCAGCTCCTGGGGAACATACGGAGGCCGATGACCCCACAGGTATGTATATTTCATATTGTCACATTAAATTACTTATTGGAGTGCTAATTTGAAAAGTATACTCCGTTATGGCTTTAGAAACGATAAATCCAAGGAAATTATAATTAAATTCGGTGCAAATAAGATAATAGGAATAGTAACCTAAGGAAGCCTTAGGTCAAATAAACGTTAAGTAAATAAATAAAGATAGGGTGATTCTTAATTACAGTCTAGTTACTATAGTTAGGAAAATAACCTTATCTAGTTAGAAAACTAGAAAGCCGTAGATATTCAGATGCTAAAGCTAGTATGTAAACTGTTATTTCCTCACCTAGATCCATAGAACTCGAATCACTTGATTTAGAGAACCTCAGTTCTAGGATGTTAAGAAAGGATGAATTTTAGAACTGTGCTAGAATCATAGCTTAACTAGGATAGGTAGATCAAGAGAAATCAGTTGTGAATGCAAGACGAAGATATGCCAAAGATAAATATTCCGAATGAAAGATGGGCATTCCAAGTTACGGTGATGCTTTTCGGATAGAGGAATGCACCCATGGTTTTCATGGACCTCATGAACCGACTGTGCAAATTGTATCTGGATCAATTTGTCAATTTCACTAAGGATGACATACTGATTCATTCTAACGGCAAGACAGAACGCGAAAAACATCTCAGGGATATTGTAGAACTGTTAAAGGAAGAACAACTCTATGTTAAATTCTTCAATTGTGAAGTTAGGATAAGAATAAGTAACAGTTGGAAACAATATTTATAATGGACTTCCGTAAGTCACATGACTTTGTGTAGAAGTAATGTAAATATACATCACCTCACAGATGGGTATAGGATTACTTAGAAGGTAAATCATTACCTTTATCCTAATAGTACTCCCATATCTTAGGTAGATCTCCCCGACATATAAAGTACACTTTCAAAGTTGAGGACAGATTAAACTGATGATGAAGTATGTATAAGATTATATCAAATAACTTAAGAATCCACCATGTGTGACTTAAGGAACTTAACTTGACGATCAAGACGTAGAGTCGTGAGAATCACACATGAGAGCTTTACGGAGTGTGTTAGATTGTAGCACAAAAGGATAGATTGAAAATGAAAACGAATGGAATACTTACTACAAAAATAGTGGGTGGATTCCAACGGTAGATAAATCATGAAGACTTATTTTTTGAGTAAGCACATGAACCAGATAATCAGTGCATTCAGGCGCCGATAAAATATATAAAGACCTACAGAGATATTTATTGGGGGGGCTTGGAATGAAAAAAGACATAACCGAGTACGTCGGCTGGTGTCTTACGTGTGCAAGCGTAAAGGCGGAACGCCAGAAACCGTCAGGGTTACTGGAACAGCCTAAAATTCCGCCCTGGAAGTGGGAACAAATAGCTATGGATTTCGATGCCAAGCTACCCCGCACTTCTAGTGATCATGATACCATTCGGGTCATCAATGATCAAACTCTCCTGCCCCAACAGTTATAATAGTAACTTTGAAATCACGTCATTCGAGGCTCATTAAGGCCGGAAATGTCGGTCACCGAACTGTTGGATCGAGATAGGAGATAAATGAACAACTAAACCAGATCTTAATCGAGAAACTATTGACAGAGATAGCAGATTTACATCCAGGTTTTGGCAATCATTACGAAAATCTCTAGGGACACACTTAAATCTGAGTACAACTTAGCCTCCACAAACTGACGGTCAGAGCGAACGTACAATTCAGACCCTGGAGGACATGTTAAGAACCTGTGTGTTGGATTTCGGTGGGAATTGGGATTCTCATTTGCCACTGATTGAATTCTCCTACAACAACAGTTATCACAGTAGCATCGGATGTGCATCGTTCGAGGCCATCTATGGTCGGAAATGTCGATCACCGATCTGTTGGACTGAAGTGGGAGATAATCGTATAACTGGGCCAGATCTTATTCAGGAAACCACTGATAAGATTGCCCAGATTCAACGAAGATTGCAAGGTACAAGAAGCAGACAGAAAAGTTACGCCGACAAACGGCGCAAGTCGTTGGAAATTCCAAGTGGGAAACCGTATTATGTTGAAGGTTCTCCATAGAAAGGTGTAGTACGCTTTGGAAATGAAGGTAAGTTAGCACCACGATACGTGGGATCGTTCGAAATCATCGAACGTATTGGTCTTGTGGCGTATAGACTGAGACTACCAGATGAACTCAGTGGTGTGCATGACATGTTTCACGTCTCGAATTTAAAGAAATGCCTTGCTGACGAATCACTCGTCATTCCAATCGAAGAAATTCAGGTTGATGATCAGTTACTCTTTATTCAAGAACCTTTAGAGATCATGGATCGCAAGGTTAAACAACTGAGGCGAAGCCGTATTCCAATTGTAAAGGTTCAATGGAACTCAAAGCGCGGACCCGAGTTTACTTGGGAGCGGGAAGATCACATGAAGTTAAAGTATCCCCAACTGTTTAAAGAGGAAGCCGTACCTGATAACAATTATTAAATTTCGGGACGAAATTTCTCTAACAAGGGGAGAATGTAACATCAGTGCCGGAAACGTCACCGGAACAGTGATCAACACAGTAACATGAACAGTAATTCAAGTACATAATTCAGTTGGTGTTCATATACCAGTATCATTTCATGTTATCATAGAACAGACTCAAACTTGTTTCACAAACAAAACTCAGAATCATGGTTCGTTAGTCAGATAACTATCTGGAAATACAGAACCATCATGTGATTGTTAGTTAGAATTTAATCATGGACGAACATATGTGAGGCTTTACAAAACAAAACAACACGGATATCGTTATGTGAATGCTAAACCGACGAAATATTCGTAGAGGTGACGATCTGTATGAATATATCTGAAAGTTTAACGTTCTGAATGATATTCGATAATTAGAAAACCATATTGAAAAGTATAGTTATCGTCGTGTTCGTACGGGTGACGATTCGAACGAATACGCTCGACGACCGTACGATTCAATTTTAAACAATAAATTAATTATTTCTGAAAATTTAAATAAATAAAAGATATTTGGTTAATTTATTAGGAATCACAACCTAAATTGATTTTATAAAGCTTATTTTAAAATTTAGACGTTTGTTACGAAAATGAAACGTAACCGACGTGTTACGCGAAACCGAACGAGACCAAACACCCGGGTATGCTAAAAGCCTTTAATACTGCTTTTGAACCCTCATCTCTCTCACAACTCTCTCATCTCCAACCTCACCACCGTCACTTTCTCTTAAGAACCCTCCACTCTCTCCCTAAGATTTTTCTTCATTTCTTCGTGAAATCAACCCATTTTGGTGTCTAAACGACCACCACCACTTGTAGATCACGAAAGTACAACGGATCTAAGGTTTTATCCAGCCAAATAGAGGTAAAGATCATGTTTTGTTGCGTTTTAGGGTTTTAAAAACCCTATTTCGACCCCTAGTAGAAACCGACTAACCACCTCAAAAACTTTAGGAAAAATCACCTCACAACCACCTTAGGATAATGTAGGAACAATATCCACTCAGATCTCTTGTTGGTTAGCTCCAAATCGTAGCCACCATGTGCTGAATCATGAACGGCCGAATGACCAAACCCTAGGTGGTCGAATGGCCAGCCACCGAATGAGTGCAGCCAACCCACTTTCGGCCAAATGGGCCAGTCTCCTTCGCCCAGGCCTCTTTCGCCCGAACTAGTAGCCATTCGCCTGAACCACCTCTCACTCGGCCGTGAACTTATTTGCTGGAACTCCATTCGGTTGTAAATGGTTCAGTCGGTCGGCCCTGAACACTCTTTCATTCGACTAAGCCCTATTCGGCCTAACTGGGACTCATTCGGCCACTCATTATTCGGATGGGTCCTTATTCGTTTAGCTCCCATGCGGCCTGTGTCATTCGACTATCATTCGGCTAATCACCATTCGGCCAGGTTGTCCTTATACGGTCAAAGGACCCCTTCGGCCATTCCTATTCGATCGAGCCTCTCATTCGACCAAGGCAAATCTTCATTCGGCAACCCTTCATACGGCCAATGTTGTTCTGTCGGCCCAAGACATCCATCCGGCCCATCTTCTTTCGTGGGTCATGATGGGTTGGTCATGAGGACTAGAGTTGGGTAGGGTTTGGATCACATGTGTGTGTACATGGGAATCATCATGGGTGTTTGCATGCATGAGGAATTGTGTGTGTAAGCATGCATGTTAGCCTAAAGTGTGTGTGCATGTGAGAGGATTAGGGTTTTCTCTCATGTCATTAACCTTGGGGAGATTTGTTAGAGTTATCATACGAAAGCTTCACGAATTAGGGTTTGAACAACAAGAGTTTTTCTAAGCTTTACAAACATCTATGACAAGGGTGTTGTACATCATTTTGGGTTCAGTGCATTGATCAAATTACTGAGGAACAAAACGATCCTCTAAAGTTATGAGTGTTAATATAACTATTGACACCTAACACTTAGGAATGATACATAAACGTATAACCACATTAGGTTGTTCAATCGAACTACCTAGAATGGGTTATACACACAAACAACCGAAGAATCATGGGATAATCAAAAGTTAGTAAATGGGCCCAAGATTATTCTAATGAGATTAACTTAAGCCCATCATGTTTAATTATACTTTCTTAAATTAATTATGTTTTTAATAAAAGAAGTTAAATGGTAAACTTTATTAAATTAAAATAAATGATTTTAACTTAGAGTTTAACTTAAAATAAATTAACTTAAAAATGTTTAATTAAAGACTTGTAATGTAATTAGAATAGACCCTACTCATCTAGGGTTTATTGATGAATTATCTTGGGACATGGGAGACTTGCGGGTAATATGTTAGATTAATTAGATAGGATCGTAGAATCGCATTAGTATCATAGGACACTTAGTTGCACACCGAGACCAAACCCTAGATATGACTATTATAAATACTTATCGTCTATGAATCTTCTTAAAATAACTCAGGTGCTAAAGATACTTAGGCAACAATCATAGAGCGCGCATATCTTTGTGGTAAATCAATACAGAGCAACACAAGTGAGTTCATTGCCCCTTTTCTAAACATTTTTGTTTTAAAACGTGGGGCTAAGAAGCATGCATAAACGGTTTTCTTTACATTCTTTACTTAAATGCTTTTATTTATTATATGTTTTACATATATATGATTGTTTATACTCCTAGGCTCCTGTCTAGTTAATTATTATGTAGAAATAACTAACAAGTTAATTAAGTTGCTCCTACGAGTAATACTTAAATTCTAAGACTCTAAACAAACCCTTAGTCCATCAAGCTCAAATTCAAGAATCTAAATTCAAAGTGAAACCAAAAGAACTAAAGCCAAAGATCATGTTCAAAGAAATCTAATTCAGTGTGTGAGCTAGAAGCAAAGGATCCTAATCAAGAATCAACTATCATTGTGAAATCATGGAAATTCTAAAGATCAAGATCAAGAGACTCAATGAATCAGAAATCATAAATGTGTGTGAATCATTGAAATAATGAAATCATTACATTCTAATGAAATCATTAATACTTGAGTTAAGGTGGATGTCAGTTGTATAGAAATCAATACCACGTGTAACACACGTAAAGTCCCATCATAAATAGTAGACTCTTGTAGTCAAGCTATATGGGCAATAACGTGAACTATCAAATGAAATCAATATCAAAAATCAAGCGAATCAAAGAGATCAAGAATCAAAGTATATCCGTAAAGTCCCTGCATGTACAGTAGACCATTGGGTCAAGCTGTATGGGCATCACTAAAATCCCGTCACTCTCAGGTAGGCTCTTGGTGAGTCCTGCCTGATATGGGTCATGTGTGAGAGGGTACAACTTGGACAACCACCAACAACTAAGTCTAATTGATTGAGTTAAATAAGGCCCAATCAACATGTCTTAGTTGTATTTAAATGTTTAATTATTAATTTATTAACCGTTTAATGTTGTGTTTCTACAATCGTTTTTGGGAAATCATGAAGTCATGGTGAACCCAGGAAATCAGAGTATTTCAAATTGTGGAAGTCAAATCTTTTAACATAGAAGTGAGTGTAGGTAACAATGCTTAATTATCATTAATATCAATGTCCTATGCGGCTTAGTACGTGGTAGGACGGCGTCTGGGCGGGCTTGTTTGACTCAGGGGTATGCCCTATCTATAAGCATACCGAGTTGGATGATACAGGTGATGTTAATGAGGTTAAGGTTGTTACCGAAGAGGTTATCAATGTTATCATGTGTGTTTTAAACTGTTAAACAGAGTGTTTTAAATCTTGGATAATCATAGAAGGGAATGGTGGGTAAAATGCTTAATTGTTAATATCAATGTCCTATGTGGCTTAGTATGTGATGGGGTGGCGTCTGGGGGGGTCGTAGGCTCGACAAAGGTGTATGCCCTATACATAAGCATACCGAGCTGGATGATACATGTGATGTTAATGAGGTTAAGGTTTTACCTAAAAGGTTCACAAATCTATTTTTCAATAACAAAACTATATGAACTCACCAACCATATGTTGACTTGATCTTTTTGCATGACTTCTCATGTGACAAACAGGTCAATTAAGAAGTCATTTCTTTTGGACTAGGACTTCAGATAGAAGACTTAGTATTTTGGACCTGCATACTTTTGAAAACATCATTATACAGATTATTTTGTATATCTTGTGTCAATACAAGATAGAAATTTATGATGTTGATGGTAGATTTACATTGTTAAATTATAAACGATACTGATGTAATTTAACTTTGTAATTCTATTCTTTTTAGCATTTCCCATTTATATATCATGTGCAATGTAAACAATCTGATCATCATGATTATCTCTCACGATATCGCGCCCCGGGAACTTTCCGCCCGACGGGGAAACCTGATCCTACCCCGTCGGCTCGGGGTGTGACAAATCTAGACTCAACAACGAACCTGCATGTGTTGCTCACAAACCCATGGCCGACGAAACTTATGGATATGATCCACGAACCTGGGTGGTTATAGTTTCTTCGGCCGAACCTCTCACCGCACAACGAACCTTTGGAGATCACAACAGGCGAACCCTATATGAGCCGAACCTAGGGGCTACATGGTGATAGGTTCGCTGGACACCACTGCCTACCTAGTTAACTACCTTCGGCCGAACTATTTTTCTTTTGGCCCAATACATGAGTAGCCACATATTATATTCGGCCCATTTGGGTTATTCAGACACCCACACCTAATGAGATCAACCGACCCAATTGTTCGGCCATGTGTGTTAATCGGCCCAGCAGTATGGGCCCAATGAATTCCAGCCCAAAGGGAGTTACTCGAACTATGGAGGATATGCCGGCCCAACATACGGGCCCAAAACCCAATGCTTTAGCCCTTACACAACTCGGCCCACACACGTAATTACATAGTTCATTGACACATACGTTGGCCCATGGTATTATAATTTGGCCCAAAGTATAAATAATGTAAACACATATTTGGAATTTAGTCTAAGAAACACCCATGAGCATTTGATTAACACTTATGGCTTTACCACAAAGGTGATAAACAAGTTAATTAGTGATAACACAAAGAAAACTAGTAAACTATCCTCCCATGTATCGGGGGTTTGGGCAAACAATGTACAAATTCTCCTAAGAAGATGTTAAGGACATTAATCTACAACCAAAAACCTAAGTCTACACTTAGAATATTATTGATTTTAGTAACAAGGCAAGTAATCAAGAAAGCTAACATTAACCTAATGGGAATAGGTATCGCAAAAATCTATGACGAGTAAATAGAGCCGAATAAAGACCGAGACTCACAGTGTTAGCCAACTTTCGGGCTAACACTAACATTCACATGCACACGAATTATTACAACATATACTTATAAGATCCAACAACACAAATACAGGAACGTGAATACTACTACAAACACAACAACGAGCGCGTGCATTCTAGTTAAGATAAGTCAACCACTTCAATCACCAGGTGAGTTCAATTGTCCCTTTTCAAACTTTTTGTTTTAAATCGGGACTGAGAAGCATATTAAACATTTTATGTTATTCTTGAAATGTTATTTAATGCATTTAAAAACAAACATGATGCTTACGCTAAAGCTTATAATGGGAAACTTTTATTGTTGGGAACCTACATACTTGATGCTTAAATTATATGCTAGATACCTAAGCTACATGCCTAATGCTTAAACTATATGCTAGATACTTATGACACCAACATGAAACATAAACTTTAGGTTTGATGTTTAGACTATAAACTTAAAGCGATCTTTATGCTTAAACAATATGTTTAATGCATATTCTTGAAATGCCACGTTCAGACTCTATGCTCAAAGCAAACGCTATAAACGCTATGCTCAAACACTTGAATGTTTGATACACTTGGGTTACTTGAATACTTGAATGCTTGATACACTTGGTTTACTTGAATACTTGAATGCTTGATATACTTAAAATACTTGAAACACGTGAATACTTGATATACTTAGAATACTTGAAACATGTGAATACTTGATATACTCGGAATACTTGAAACACATGAATACTTGATATTGCTTGGAATACTTAAACAATTGGATGCTTTGTACACTTGGAATGCTCAGACTACAGACTGATTGACCGCCGCGTGTTGACCTATGTGTCAACCCCTACTAGTCAATCAGTGAAACAATATGAATGCTTTAAACTTGTATGCTTAAACTATCGGACATCGTAAGACAGACTGATTGACCGCCGCATGTTGACCTGTGTGTCAACCCCTACTAGTCATCGGTGTTCTTCGTTGTCAGGACCTAGTAAGACAGACTGAATGGCCATCGCGTGTTGACCTGTGGAGTCAACCCCTTTTAGTCATTCAGTGTTCTTCTTTGTCCATTCATTTAGATGTTTATTGAGGATTAATTCATTTATTTGTCCTTGATAATGAACTCAAAACTACTCATGGAACGATCAAATGCTTAGTTGTTGGGAGGTGAAACACTTAATTATCATTAACAACAATATGTTAAGCAGCCCGGTATGTGGTGGAACGGTGGCTGAGGCTTGTCCCCTACATATGCCCTATATATAAGCATACTTGGTTGGATAGCATAGGTGGTTGGTAGTGAGGTTAAGGTTGTCATTTCAGGGGAAACAAGGTGAACATATTCAGAATAAACAAACGTTAAGGATCAATAGTGTGGAATGAAATGCTTAACTATCATTAACAACAATATGATAAGCGACCCGTGTAACATCAGTGCCGGAACCGTTACCGGAACAGTGATCTCTACAGTACATGAACAGTAAAAACAGGTACGAATCATATACATTTCATTACGTTTCAGATTCATATCATTTATCATTGTCATTTGGTGTTATCATAGAACAAATTCTGACACATTTAACAGAAACACAGTTCAGAAAAATGGTTCTTGAGTCGGATAATTATCTGGCAATACAGAACCATCATGTGATTATTTGTTTAGGATTTATTATGTATAAACGTATGTGAGGCTTTACAGAACAAAACACACGAATATCGTTATGTGAATGCTAAATGGACGGGTTGTTCGTATAGGTGACGATCTGTACGAATATATCTGAAAGTTTAACGTTCTGAATGATATTCTATAATTAGAAAACAAGATTGAAAAGCATAGTTATCGTCGTGTTCGTGCGGGTGACGATTCGAACGAATACGCGCGACGACCGTACATTTCGATTTAAACAGTTAATTAATATTTTAAATTTGTTTATAAATAAGAAGATATTAGTTAATTTATTAGGAATCACAACCTGGAATAATTAAATAAACTCTATTTTATAAAAATCGCGTCTTCGTTGCGAAAACTACGCGGTCTGGGAATTTTACGCTAAACCGAACGAGACCGATTAACCGGGTGTTATGGAATTTATTATTATGGCATTAAATTGCCATAACTCTTCTCACCAACCTCTCTCTCTCTCTTCATCACGTTTTCTCTCTCTCTCTCTAGTTTTTCACAAAGAAACCATCTTCTTTTCAAGATTTAGAGGCTTAAATCTAGTTGGATTCAAGAGTTCTAGGTGTCAAGACGTTCCTTTCAACACATAGATCACGGAAGTACAATTTATTCGAACTTCCATCCACGAAATCTAAGGTAAATCATTGTTTTGAATTCGGTTTTATAGGGTTTTCATGAGTACAATTGGTTTTGTTACTATAACCGGCATCCAACACTTAAAACACATAGATACACACATAGATACGTTGGGATATATAGACAACTGAACATTAGCAGGTATAGATCAGGAATGGAGGTAAAATTATGCAGGTTCGTGAAGGGTTGATGGCTGGCCGAACTACACAGCAAGTCCACGAACCCTAGTCTAACAGCCGAACCCTTACTCACTTTGCCGAACCCTGCAAGTTCTGGGCGCCGAACCCTGCAAGTTCTGGGCGCCGAACCCTGCAAGTTCTGGGTGCCGAACCTGCTAACTTTGATCACTTTCTGCAACGAACCCTGCATGAGCTGCAGGAGTTGACCCAGCCGAACCCTGTAGTCATGTGCAACGAACCCTGCTGCTAAACCACGAACCATCCCTTTCTGCAACAAACCCTAGGACTCCCGAACCCAGGACCCTTAGCCGAACTACGTGGGAGACGAACCCTTGCATGGCCGAACCATGGCCATGCAACTCACGAACCTGTGATGACAAACCCTCTTTGTAACAGACGAACCTTAAAGGTTCGTTGAACTGTGTCACTGCCGAACTCTTGGATCAAATTAGCCGAACTATGAGGGTTCGTTGGGATTGGAAGAGTTAGCCGAACCTATGGTGGCTAACTCAATAAGGTTCGCTGCCCTATACACTATATCGAACCTAGGAGTTGTATAATGGGGTTAATATGAGTCTAGGAGCCAAGAAACTAATGTTATAATATAGTAAATGGTTAGTGGATCATTCAAATCTATCGTTTGCATGGGAAGTTGATAACATAAGTTGCATGCATGTATAAACATATCGTGTATGCATGGGTTAGGGATAGCTATGACAAACTAACAATTTACATGCAATAATAACTCCACGTGAGTTGTTACCGGACATAAGAAGGATTCATAACCCAATAACATTTTCATGGGATCACGAGAATCAAAGGTTCAAGTCTAGAAACCAAATAGAAATCAAAGAAGTTCAATTGGGCCTAAGTGGGCCCAATGGGGCTTAGTGAAGCCCATCATGTATTAAATGATAACGTAAATCATGTAATGATATTTTGATAAAATAAATGGCATTGTGAATTTAGTTAAAAGATGATTTAGTAAATTTCTAAAATCTTGTTTAATTTGAAATGTAAATTGTAAATGACACCGGTTTCTTTTAAGTTTATTAAGTTAATTGTAATGGTTTGATTTAAATATTTACTTTGATTCAATTGTTTGAGGACTTGTTGAAAAAGAGACGATTTAATTGTCTGGAATTGTTTTAAAAACAAAGGAAACTCTGCCGAAATTTTCTAAAATTTAAAAGTAAGATATTATAACTGATCATGGGAAGTGGGATCATATGAAGGGTAATTAAGATAGATTAGATCATAGATACATTTAGCACTAGGACATTTAGTTACACACACAACAAGACTCAAACCTTAGGCACAACGACTACTACGCGTACTTATTATATTCGAATTCTTATAAAATAACTCAGGAACTGAAGAAACTTAGCTTACAACAAGAGCGCGCATTTTGTATTTGATCATTGACATAGCAACACAGGTGAGTTCATTGCCCCTTTTCTAACATTTTTGTTTTAAAACGCGGGGCTGAGAAGCATGCGTAAACTGTTTATTTAAATTGTTTACTTGAATGCTTTTAAATTATATGTTTTACATATGTATAAATGTTATCCTAGATCATATCTAGGAAGATTTTATGCAGGTTATTAATTGATTTACTTATTTAATATGTGAATAATCAAGTTAAACTAATATTTTCAATAAGTCAAAACATTTCAAACAAATCAAACTAAACATTTTGACAAATCAAGTGGGTGAATTCAAGGGATCAAATCAAACATTTTGACAAAACAAGTGGGTGAATTCAAGGGATCAAATCAAACATTTTGACAAAACAAGTGTGGGACATCAAGACATCAACAAAACAATCTTTGCAAAGACAACATTCAATGTTTTACAAACCAAGTGTTTGTTGAACAATGAATCAAGTGTACAACCGATCAATGAATCTTGTATTCTATGATCAACACATCAAGTACATCTTGTGACAAAATCAGACAATCATTTTTTTTAAGGGAAAATCTGGGAAATATCAGAGATAGCATACGCCAAAAACATTGACGAAACATAAAATCCTGCATTTCAAGAAGTCCTAGCTAGACCGTTTGACTTGTAGGTCGTATGTTTGAGGATATTTACAGTTTCCCTAACTACTAAGTACCTAGATTGACAGACTAGTCTACTCGAGTATGACCATAGGCCCCAATCATAAGGACTTAGATTTTATTAAATGTTTATTTACTTGTTTAATTAAGCATTTATAACTGTTTATACAATTGTGTGGTTGATCATATTGTGTGATGAACTTATGAAATCAACAGTGGATTTCAAATGATTGTAACTACAGGGACGACAAACAGAAGAGTCATGGGTAAATGGTAGGGTAAAAATGCCTAATTATCATTAACAACAATGTCCTATGCGGATTAGTATGTGGTGGGATGGCGTCTGGGCGGGGTTGTAGCCTCGACTCAGGGGTATGCCCTATACATAAGCATACCGATCTGGATGATACATGTGGAGTTAATGAGGTTAGGGTCTTTACCAAAGGAGGTTTCAAATCATTTTCAAATCATGTTCAAATCGTTTTCAAATCATTTTCAAATACTAAACTATATGAACTCACCAACCATGTGTTGACCTTTATTTTTGCATGACTTCTCAGGTGACGAACAGGTCAATTAGGAAGTCATTTCTTTTGGACTAGGGCTTCAGATAGAAGACTTAGTATTTTGGACCTGCATACTTTTGAAGACATCATTATACAATTTATTTTGTATATCTTGTGTAAATACAAGATAGTTATTTTATGATGTTTACAATAGATTTACATTGTTAAATTATAAACAATACTGATGTAATTTAACTTTGTAATTCTATTCTATTTAGCATTTCTCATTTATATCATGTGCAATGTAAACAATCTGATCACTTCTGATTTTCATTCCCGATATCGCGCCCCGGGAACCTTCCGCCCGACGGGGACTCCGATCCTACCCCGCCGGCTCGGGGTGTGACAGATTGGTATCAGAGCCATGGTTATAGAGAAATATAGGTCACTTATTTAAATGGTTTGGCCTAGACTATAACCTAGGGACCCTGCATGTAGAGAAAGTAGGACTTAAGACTTATTTGCATATTGCCTTCTGTATTCGATCATTGCACTAACCGATGACTTTATTGGTTATGATCAGAATGCCTCCACGAAGACAACCTCCCTTGATACAGCTACCACCACAAGACTTGGCTCCACACTCCTCCACACCGTCTCCGAATGACTCTCCACCACCACCTCCTCCACCTCCTCCTCCCC
This sequence comes from Mikania micrantha, assembly GCA_009363875.1. Taxonomy (NCBI): domain Eukaryota; kingdom Viridiplantae; phylum Streptophyta; class Magnoliopsida; order Asterales; family Asteraceae; genus Mikania; species Mikania micrantha. Next base: position 19,847,072 of record CM018684.1, on the reverse strand, counting down.
CTCCTCCATTGATTACTCAAGCATCTGGTTCAGGCACAACACCTACTATGGACCCTGCTACTATCGCTCTGGTGACGTTACTGAGTAGCCAGATGACGAATCAGATGAAAGAAGCTATACCGGAGATGTTCCTTCGTCTTCGTAATGAAATCCTCAACACTGGCAACACATCAGGAGAAGCCAGTGGGAATACTGGAGATTCATCTCATTACTCCTACAAGTCCTTCGTAGGATGTAAACCACCAAGTTTTAGTGGTTCTGAAGGTGCCGTTGGATTAATCCAATGGATTGAGAAGATTGAGGCAACCTTGGATCTTTGCAGCTGCCCCGAACACCACAAGGTCCGTTACTCAGCGGGAACATTCAACAAACGGGCTCTGACCTGGTGGAACGGTCAGATCAATGCCCGAGGAAGAGAAGAAGCCATGGCCATGCCATGGGAAGACTTCAAGACACTGCTACGAACAGAATTCTGTCCCAAGAATGAACTGCAGAAGTTGGAGGTTGAACTATCCAACCATGTGATGAAGGGGGCTGATCACATGGGGTACACTACTCGTTACCACGAGTTAGTTGCTTTGGTACCAGATATGGTACCAACTCTGGAGAAAAGGATAGACCGTTATGTGGGTGGACTTCCTGCCTGCATTCAGGGTATGGTTGTTTCAGCCAACCCTACTACTGTTGAATCTGCAGTGAGACTGTCTGGGAAACTCACTGACCTCATGGTAGCCTCTGGAGCCCTAAAGAAAGAGGCTGAACCCAGTAAGAACAAAGCAGAATCTTCAAAGAAACCCTCCCATCATCAGAAGAAGAAACAAAAGACCATCAAGAACTATGCAGTGGCCACACCTCTGCAACAAATAGCAGCAGCACCACAAAACCCCAACCGCAAACCTTACACTGGCACGTTTCCTCTGTGTGCCAAGTGTCAGTATCATCACCCTGCTGACACTCCCTGCAAGCATTGCACGGGATGTGGAAGAAAGGGCCATTGGGTCCAGAACTGCCGGATGACACCTAATCAAGCAGTCAACAATGTTGCTTTGGCTCTCCCTCCACCAGCTAATCAGAACCATGGTGGATGCTATAACTGTGGCGAACAAGGCCACTTCGCGAAGAACTGCCCGAAGAAGGTACAACCAGCAGTTCAAGCACCACGTGGACGAGCCTTCGCTATCGGAGCACCAGCAGCACGCCAGGACCCAAATGTGGTCACTGGTACGTTCCTCTTACATGATTTTTATGCATCTGTCTTATTTGATACTGGTGCGGATCAGAGTTTTATCTCTGCCGATTTTGCATGCCAATTAGACTTTATAGAAGAACAGTTAGACTCCCCTTACATTATAGAAGTAGCTAACGGGAAACAGATCACAGTTAGTACAGTTTATAGGAATTGCCCATTGACACTTGATGGTCATACATTCACCATCGATTTAATACCGATGGAGTTGGGTAGTTTCGACATTATTGTTGGAATGGATTGGCTTTCTTCTAATCGAGTGGAAGTTATCTGTTCTGAGAAGCTGCTTCGAATTCCATTGCCGAGTGATCGTATGTTGGAAGTAAAAGGGGATCAAGCAAAACGAAGTGTCAAAATCATCTCTTGCATAAAAGCGCGTAAGTGTCTACAGAAACGGTGCATGGCATTTTTGGCTCATGTGGTGGAAAAGGAGAAGGATAAGAAAAAGGTTCAAGACGTACCAATAGTGAAAGAGTATCCCGAAGTATTTCCTGAAGACCTACCAGGTTTGCCACCTGTGCGACCAGTAGAGTTTCGTATTGACTTAATTCCTGGAGCAACTCCTGTTGCTAAATCTCCTTACAGGTTAGCACCTTCAGAGATGCAGGAATTGTCTAATCAGTTACAGGAATTACTTGACAAGGGCTTCATCAGACCGAGCTACTCACCTTGGGGAGCTCCGGTTTTGTTCGTGAAGAAGAAAGACGGATCGTTCAGGATGTGCATAGATTACAGGGAACTAAACAAACTAACCATCAAGAATAGGTATCCATTGCCGAGGATTGATGATTTGTTTGACCAATTACAAGGAGCACAGTATTTCTCAAAGATTGACTTGCGGTCTGGATATCATCAACTGAGAGTTCAAGACGAAGACATACCGAAAACGGCCTTCCGAACAAGATACGGGCATTACGAATTCATGGTGATGCCTTTCGGATTGACAAATGCACCCGCGGTTTTCATGGATCTCATGAACCGAGTGTGCAAGCCGTACTTGGATCAGTTTGTCATTGTCTTTATTGATGACATACTGATTTATTCCAAGACCAAAACAGAACATGAGCAACACCTTAGAAAGATCTTGGAGCTGTTGAAAGAAGAGAAACTCTATGCCAAATTCTCCAAATGTGAGTTTTGGCTAAGAGAAGTTCAATTTCTGGGTCATGTGGTCAACAGCGAGGGAATTCATGTAGACCCTGCCAAGATTGAAGCGATAAAGAATTGGGACACTCCAAAGACACCAACGGAGATACGGTCTTTTCTGGGATTGGCGGGTTATTATAGAAGGTTTATCTCAAACTTTTCTAAAATAGCTTTGCCTCTCACTAAGCTAACTCAGAAAAGTGAACCGTTTGTCTGGGAGCAGAAACAAGAAGATGCTTTTCAGACCTTGAAACAGAAATTATGTGATGCTCCGATTCTATCTCTCCCAGAAGGCTGTGATGACTTTGTTGTATACTGTGATGCTTCCCATCAGGGACTCGGTTTTGTGTTAATGCAACGGGACAAAGTCATAGCCTATGCATCAAGACAGTTAAAGATTCATGAGAAGAATTACACTACTCATGATCTTGAACTGGGAGCGGTAATCTTCGCGTTGAAGATTTGGAGACATTGCTTATATGGCACCAAGTGTACCATATTCACTGATCACAAAAGTCTGCAACACATCTTTGATCAGAAGGAGCTCAACATGCGACAGCGCCGTTGGGTTGAACTTCTGAATGATTATGATTGTGTGATCAAATACCATCCGGGAAAGGCGAACATTGTAGCTGATGCCTTGAGCCGGAAGGAACGGGTCAAACCCCTACGTGTTAGAGCAATGGGGATAACCGTGCAGACCAGTTTAAGTGACAAGATCATTCAAGCACAACAAGAAGCATTTGACCGAGGTAATCTGAAGAGGGAACTTGATTGCGGAGCAGAGAAACAGTTTGACACGAAGCCTGATGGTATGATCTACTACAAGGAACGTATATGGATCCCTGCGGTAGATGAATTGAGAAAACTTATCTTCGATGAAGCACACAAGACTAAATACTCTGTTCATCCAGGCGCTGATAAGATGTACCAAGACTTGCGTGGATTTTATTGGTGGCCGGGAATGAAGAAAGACATAGCCGAGTATGTCGGACAGTGTCTTACGTGTGCGAAAGTAAAGGCGGAACACCAGAGACCGTCTGGTCTACTGGAACAGCCTGAGATTCCGCTCTGGAAGTGGGAACAAATAGCTATGGATTTCATTACCAAGCTACCCCGCACTTCCAGCGGTCATGATACAATTTGGGTAATCATTGATCGTTTAACCAAATCTGCTCATTTCTTGCCCATGCGTGAGAACTTCACCATGGATAAACTGGCAAGATTATACATCAATGAGATAGTGGTACGCCACGGTGTGCCATTGTCTATTATTTCTGATCGAGATAGCAGATTTACATCAAGGTTCTGGCAATCATTACAGAAATCTCTAGGGACACAGTTGAATCTGAGTACAGCTTACCACCCACAAACGGATGGCCAAAGCGAACGTACTATCCAAACCCTAGAGGACATGTTGAGAACCTGTATTTTGGATTTCGGTGGGAACTGGGATTCCCATTTGCCACTGATTGAGTTCTCCTACAATAACAGATACCACAGCAGTATCGGATGTGCGCCATTCGAGGCTCTGTATGGCCGGAAATGCCGATCACCGATCTGTTGGACTGAAATTGGAGATAACCGAATAACGGGGCCAGAACTAATTCAAGAAACCGCTGACAAAATAGCTCAGATTCAAAGAAGACTACAAGCAACAAGGAGCAGACAAAAGAGCTACGCCGACAAACGGCGCAAGCCGTTGGAATTCCAAGTGGGAGATCGTGTAATGTTGAAGGTATCCCCATGGAAAGGCGTTGTACGCTTTGGAAAGAAAGGCAAATTAGCACCACGATACGTGGGACCGTTCGAGATCATCGAACGTATAGGTCCTGTAGCCTATCGACTGAGGTTACCAGATGAACTCAGTGGTGTGCATGATGTGTTTCACGTCTCAAACTTAAAGAAATGCCTTGCTGACGAGTCTCTCGTCATTCCAATAGAAAAGATTCAAGTCGATGAACAGTTACATTTCATTGAAGAACCTTTAGAGATTATGGATCGCAAGGTTAAACAACTGAGGCGAAGCCGTATTCCTATTGTAAAGGTTCGATGGAATTCAAGACGCGGGCCCGAGTTTACTTGGGAACGTGAAGATCACATGAAGTTAAAGTATCCCCAACTGTTTGAAGAGGAAGCGGTACCTGATAACAACTCTTAAATTTCGGGACGAAATTTCTCTAACAAGGGGAGACTGTAACATCAGTGCCGGAACCGTTACCGGAACAGTGATCTCTACAGTACATGAACAGTAAAAACAGGTACGAATCATATACATTTCATTACGTTTCAGATTCATATCATTTATCATTGTCATTTGGTGTTATCATAGAACAAATTCTGACACATTTAACAGAAACACAGTTCAGAAAAATGGTTCTTGAGTCGGATAATTATCTGGCAATACAGAACCATCATGTGATTATTTGTTTAGGATTTATTATGTATAAACGTATGTGAGGCTTTACAGAACAAAACACACGAATATCGTTATGTGAATGCTAAATGGACGGGTTGTTCGTATAGGTGACGATCTGTACGAATATATCTGAAAGTTTAATGTTCTGAATGATATTCTATAATTAGAAAACAAGATTGAAAAGCATAGTTATCGTCGTGTTCGTGCGGGTGACGATTCGAACGAATACGCGCGACGACCGTACATTTCGATTTAAACAGTTAATTAATATTTTAAATTTGTTTATAAATAAGAAGATATTAGTTAATTTATTAGGAATCACAACCTGGAATAATTAAATAAACTCTATTTTATAAAAATCGCGTCTTCGTTGCGAAAACTACGCGGTCTGGGAATTTTACGCTAAACCGAACGAGACCGATTAACCGGGTGTTATGGAATTTATTATTATGGCATTAAATTGCCATAACTCTTCTCACCAACCTCTCTCTCTCTCTTCATCACGTTTTCTCTCTCTCTCTCTAGTTTTTCACAAAGAAACCATCTTCTTTTCAAGATTTAGAGGCTTAAATCTAGTTGGATTCAAGAGTTCTAGGTGTCAAGACGTTCCTTTCAACACATAGATCACGGAAGTACAATTTATTCGAACTTCCATCCACGAAATCTAAGGTAAATCATTGTTTTAAATTCGGTTTTATAGGGTTTTCATGAGTACAATTGGTTTTGTTACTATAACCGGCATCCAACACTTAAAACACATAGATACACGCATAGATACGTTGGGATATATAGACAACTGAACATTAGCAGGTATAGATCAGGAATGGAGGTAAAATTATGCAGGTTCGTGAAGGGTTGATGGCTAGCCGAACTACACAGCAAGTCCACGAACCCTAGTCTAACAGCCGAACCCTTACTCACTTTGCCGAACCCTGCAAGTTCTGGGCGCCGAACCCTGCAAGTTCTGGGCGCCGAACCCTGCAAGTTCTGGGTGCCGAACCTGCTAACTTTGATCACTTTCTGCAACGAACCCTGCATGAGCTGCAGGAGTTGACCCAGCCGAACCCTGTAGTCATGTGCAACGAACCCTGCTGCTAAACCACGAACCATCCCTTTCTGCAACAAACCCTAGGACTCCCGAACCCAGGACCCTTAGCCGAACTACGTGGGAGACGAACCCTTGCATGGCCGAACCATGGCCATGCAACTCACGAACCTGTGATGACAAACCCTCTTTGTAACAGACGAACCTTAAAGGTTCGTTGAACTGTGTCACTGCCGAACTCTTGGATCAAATTAGCCGAACTATGAGGGTTCGTTGGGATTGGAAGAGTTAGCCAAACCTATGGTGGCTAACTCAATAAGGTTCGCTGCCCTATACACTATATCGAACCTAGGAGTTGTATAATGGGGTTAATATGAGTCTAGGAGCCAAGAAACTAATGTTATAATATAGTAAATGGTTAGTGGATCATTCAAATCTATCGTTTGCATGGGAAGTTGATAACATAAGTTGCATGCATGTATAAACATATCGTGTATGCATGGGTTAGGGATAGCTATGACAAACTAACAATTTACATGCAATAATAACTCCACGTGAGTTGTTACCGGACATAAGAAGGATTCATAACCCAATAACATTTTCATGGGATCACGAGAATCAAAGGTTCAAGTCTAGAAACCAAATAGAAATCAAAGAAGTTCAATTGGGCCTAAGTGGGCCCAATGGGGCTTAGTGAAGCCCATCATGTATTAAATGATAACGTAAATCATGTAATGATATTTTGATAAAATAAATGGCATTGTGAATTTAGTTAAAAGATGATTTAGTAAATTTCTAAAATCTTGTTTAATTTGAAATGTAAATTGTAAATGACACCGGTTTCTTTTAAGTTTATTATGTTAATTGTAATGGTTTGATTTAAATATTTACTTTGATTCAATTGTTTGAGGACTTGTTGAAAAAGAGACGATTTAATTGTCTGGAATTGTTTTAAAAACAAAGGAAACTCTGCCGAAATTTTCTAAAATTTAAAAGTAAGATATTATAACTGATCATGGGAAGTGGGATCATATGAAGGGTAATTAAGATAGATTAGATCATAGATACATTTAGCACTAGGACATTTAGTTACACACACAACAAGACTCAAACCTTAGGCACAACGACTACTACGCGTACTTATTATATTCGAATTCTTATAAAATAACTCAGGAACTGAAGAAACTTAGCTTACAACAAGAGCGCGCATTTTGTATTTGATCATTGACATAGCAACACAGGTGAGTTCATTGCCCCTTTTCTAACATTTTTGTTTTAAAACGCGGGGCTGAGAAGCATGCGTAAACTGTTTATTTAAATTGTTTACTTGAATGCTTTTAAATTATATGTTTTACATATGTATAAATGTTATCCTAGATCATATCTAGGAAGATTTTATGCAGGTTATTAATTGATTTACTTATTTAATAAGTGAATAATCAAGTTAAACTAATATTTTCAATAAGTCAAAACATTTCAAACAAATCAAACTAAACATTTTGACAAATCAAGTGGGTGAATTCAAGGGATCAAATCAAACATTTTGACAAAACAAGTGGGTGAATTCAAGGGATCAAATCAAACATTTTGACAAAACAAGTGTGGGACATCAAGACATCAACAAAACAATCTTTGCAAAGACAACATTCAATGTTTTACAAACCAAGTGTTTGTTGAACAATGAATCAAGTGTACAACCGATCAATGAATCTTGTATTCTATGATCAACACATCAAGTACATCTTGTGACAAAATCAGACAATCATTTTTTTTAAGGGAAAATCTGGGAAATATCAGAGATAGCATACGCCAAAAACATTGACGAAACATAAAATCCTGCATTTCAAGAAGTCCTAGCTAGACCGTTTGACTTGTAGGTCGTATGTTTGAGGATATTTACAGTTTCCCTAACTACTAAGTACCTAGATTGACAGACTAGTCTACTCGAGTATGACCATAGGCCCCAATCATAAGGACTTAGATTTTATTAAATGTTTATTTACTTGTTTAATTAAGCATTTATAACTGTTTATACAATTGTGTGGTTGATCATATTGTGTGATGAACTTATGAAATCAACAGTGGATTTCAAATGATTGTAACTACAGGGACGACAAACAGAAGAGTCATGGGTAAATGGTAGGGTAAAAATGCCTAATTATCATTAACAACAATGTCATATGCGGATTAGTATGTGGTGGGATGGCATCTGGGCGGGGTTGTAGCCTCGACTCAGGGGTATGCCCTATACATAAGCATACCGATCTGGATGATACATGTGGAGTTAATGAGGTTAGGGTCTTTACCAAAGGAGGTTTCAAATCATTTTCAAATCATGTTCAAATCGTTTTCAAATCATTTTCAAATACTAAACTATATGAACTCACCAACCATGTGTTGACCTTTATTTTTGCATGACTTCTCAGGTGACGAACAGGTCAATTAGGAAGTCATTTCTTTTGGACTAGGGCTTCAGATAGAAGACTTAGTATTTTGGACCTGCATACTTTTGAAGACATCATTATACAATTTATTTTGTATATCTTGTGTAAATACAAGATAGTTATTTTATGATGTTTACAATAGATTTACATTGTTAAATTATAAACAATACTGATGTAATTTAACTTTGTAATTCTATTCTATTTAGCATTTCTCATTTATATCATGTGCAATGTAAACAATCTGATCACTTCTGATTTTCATTCCCGCTATCGCGCCCCGGGAACCTTCCGCCCGACGGGGACTCCGATCCTACCCCGCCGGCTCGGGGTGTGACAACCCGGTATGTAGTGGGACGGTGGCTGGGGCTTGTCCCCTACATATGCCCTATATATAAGCATATTTGGTTGGATAGCATAGGTGGTTGTTAGTGAGGTTAAGGTAGTCATATCAAAGGAATCAGGGTAAAACATAATCAGGATAATCGAACATTAAGGAACAATAATGGGGAATGAGACACTTAATTATCATTAACAACAATATGTTAGGCAACCCGTTATGTGGTGGGACAGTGGCTGGGGCTTGTCCCCTACATATGCCCTATATATAAGCATACCTGGTTGGTTAGCATAGGTGGTCGTTGATGAGGTTAAGGTTGTCATTCAGGGAATCAAAGCAAATAATTACAGGGTAATTAAATTCTATAAATGCAAAGTTAGGAAATCAAAGATACAGGATGAAACACTTAATTATCATCAGGAACAATATATCATGTGATTCGGTATGTGGTGGGACGTTGGCTGGGCGGGCGGTAAGTTCGACCCTACAAATGCCCTATATATAAGCATACAGAATTAGATGGTATAGGTGGTTAATGGTGAGGTTAAGTTTGTCATTCAAGTGGTTTTTCAAACTATTTTTATACAAAACTACATGAACTCACCAACCATTGTGTTGACTTTGTTTTCTTACATGCTTTCTCAGGTGACGTGCTGGAATAGACTCATACTTCAGGATTGCATACTAGAGTGCTCAGCTAGAGGACCTAGTAGACTTTTGGAAAGCACTTATTTTATTACGAAGCAAATCATTTTTGTTATCTTGTACATACACAAGATATGAAACATTTGGTTCTTTTGTTAGGTTTACTTAGTTAAATTACTAAACAGTGACAAATGTAATTTAACTTTGTAATCCTAATTAATGCTTTATTGTGCTTTATTTATTCTTAACATTGATGCTATGTAAAGAATCTGATCATCACGGTTATCACTCACGATATAGCGCCCCGAGAACCATCCCCCCGACGGGGAATTTCGATCCAACCCCGCCGGCTCGAGGTGTGACAGATGGTTAAGGTTGTCATTTGAGGGGAAACAAGGTGAACATATTCAGAATAAACAAACGTTAAGGATCAATATGGTAAGTGACCCGGTATGTGGTGGGACGGTGGCTGGGGCTGGTCCCCTACATATGCCCTCTGTATAAGCATACTTGGTTGGATAGCATAGGTGGTTGTTAGTGAGGTTAAGGTAGTCATATAAGAGGAATCATGGTAAAACATAATCAGGATAATTGAACATTAAGGATCAATAATGGGGAATGAGACACTTAATAATCATTAACAACAATATGTTAGGAAACCCGTCATGTGGTGGGACGGTGGCTGGGGCTTGTCCCCTACATATGCCCTATATATAAGCGTACCTGCTTGGTTAGCATAGGTGGTCGTTGATGAGGTTAAGGTTGTCATTCAGGGAATCAAAGTGAACAATTACAGGGTAATCAAAATCTATGAATCCAAAGTTAGGAAATCAAAGATACAGGATGAAACGCTTAATTATCATCAGGAACAATATATCATGTGATTCGGTATGTGGTAGGACGGTGGCTGGGCGGGCGGTAAGTTCGACCCTACATATGCCCTATATATAAGCATACTGAATCAGATGGTATAGGTTGTTAATGGTGAGGTTAAGTTTGTCATTCAAGTGGTTTTTCAAACAATTTTTATACAAAACTACGTGAACTCACCAACCATTGTGTTGACTTTGTTTTCTTACATGCTTTCTTAGGTGATGTACAGGAATAGACTAAGACTTCAGGATTGCATACTAGAGTGCTCAGCTAGAGGACCTAGTAGACTTTTGGAAAGCACTTATTTTATTATGAAGCAAATCATTTTTGTTATCTTGTACATACAGAAGATATGAAACATTTGGTTCTTTTGTTAAGTTTACTTAGTTAAATTACTAAACAGTGACAAATGTAATTTAACTTTGTAATCCTAATTAATGCTTTATTGTGCTTTAATTATTCTTAACATTGATGATATGCAAACAATCTGATCATCACGATTATCACTCAATATATCGCGCCCCGAGAACCTTCCGCCCGATGGGAAATTTCGATCAAACCCCGCCGGCTCGGGGTGTGACATGTTGGTATTAGAGCTCAAGGTTATAGAGAATAATAGGCCATTAGTTAAAACGGTTTGGCCTAGACTATAACTTAGGGACCCTCATGTAGAGAACATAGGATCTAAGTTTGCATTGTGTCTTCTGCATTCGATCACTGCACTAACCAATATCTTTTGGTTATGATCAGAATGCCACCCAGAAGACAACCTACCCCGGTACGTACACCACAGACTTCTTCACCTCACTCTTCGACACCATCACCACCAGATTCACCGCCGCCGCCTCCTCCTCCACTGGACCCTCCTCCGAATCCGACTGCAACTATAGTTCTGGATCCTGCTACTATTGCCTTGGCAACATTACTGAGTATCCAATTTACTAACCAGATGAAGGATATTATTCCGGAGATGATCAACATAATTCGAGGCCACGATAACAACTTCGGGCGTACTACGGGGGAAACTAGTGGAAACATCGGCGCTAAATTAGGCTGTTCGTACAAATCATTCGTGGGTTGCAAACCGCCAAGCTTTAACGGTGTTGAAGGAGCCGTTGGACTGATCCAATGGTTAGAGAAGATGGAGGCTACACCGGACTTAAGTGGTTGTCCAGAACAACATAAGGTTCGTTACACTGCTGGATCTTTCAGTAAGCGTGCCCTAACTTGGTGGAACTCTCAGATACACGCTCGAGGTAGAGATGAAGCACTTGCCATGCCTTGGGCGGAATTCAAAATTCTTCTGAGAAATGAATTCTGTCCAAAGCACGAATTTCAGAATTTGGAAGTTGAACTCTCAAATCATGTGATGAAAGGAGTTGATCACATGGCATTCACTACCCGCTATCATGAATTGGTAGCCTTGGTGCCTGAGATGGTGCCAACTCTGGAAAAGCGGATTGACCGGTATGTAGGAGGATTACCATCCTGCATTCAGGGCATTGTACTTGCTGCAAACCCTACAACTTTAGAGTCCGCCATTTCTCTATCCGCCAAACTTACTGACGTGATGGTGAAGTCAGGAGAGTTGAAAGACGATTCGGTCATGACTAAAGAGGAACAACCGAAGAAGAAGCAAAAAAGGCATCCAACAATATGCGATGCCCACCCCACTTAATCAAGTTGCTGCAGTACCTACTAAATCTGCACGCAAACCTTACATTGGTGTACATCCTCAACGTGCACAATGACAGTTTCATCATGCTGCCACTATGCCGTGTAGGCAGTGTACCAAATGTGGCCGAAAAGGCCATCTGGTTCAACACAGTCGAACTTCACCGGCACCGGCCGTAAACAAAGCTACCATGGAAATGCCACTACTGCAAAACCATGGCAACTACAAAAACAACAATCGGGGATGTTACAACTGTGGAGAACTAGGTCATTTCTCTAGGGACTGTCCAAAGCGAGCACAACAAGGAGATCAAGTGCCTCGTGGGAGAGCATTCATGATTGGAGCCGCTGCAGCACACCAAGACCCGGAGACGGGTACTGGTATGTAGTACCTCCTCACTCATAAGACTTCACTTTATGTTGATACTAGTAGGAATAAGAAATTTATCTTCTTTATATTAGTATAATCACAAATATTCCAGGGAACCTAGGAATTCTTTTATTGCGATATAAACAATGAAAGAATCCTTGGTTAATACACAAAACATACGTAGGAAAACATAGCTAACACTAAAATTGTGTAACAATTGATTCTCATAGCGTCAGTTAGTTTTGAACAATAAGGTGTTATAGTCATACAGAGAATTAGCAAGCTGTAACAGTAGGACAACTATGAGCAATAAGACTAGCAAACTTTGGGGTCATACATAAGAAATCCCAAACGCGACCCAGAGTTTATTTGGAAACGTAGGGAAGTTACACTAAACAAAGTTTTCTCGCTTGTTATAAAGGATATTGTCACCGATAATAACTTTTAAATTTCGGGACAAAATTTTTTTAACAAGGGGAGACTGTAACATCTGTTTCGGAATCGTTACCGGAACAGTAAACTGTACAGTAACTTGTACAGTAACTTGTACAATAACTCAAGTGCAAACTAGGAGAAATACTTAGAAGCTATTAACATTCGATGCTAAACATAAACTATTAAACGATGTTTCTGAATATCTGATTTAAACCTCATGGTTTAAACAGTGAGAAACACATCAGACAGCAATGAACAGATGCATACATGTTTAAATTGTTACTATTATGTATAAACGTATGCGAGGATAAACAGAACAAAACTATAACAGTGGTTGTTACAGGATGCTAAACCGACGAATTATTCGTATAGGTGACGATCTGTACGAATAAATCTGAAAGTTAAACGATCTGAAATGATGACTGAGAATTGAAAACAAAATCAGAAAGTGAAACATACGATCGTGTTGGTATAGTTAGCGCTCTGTACGAAAACGCGCGTAAGTGACGTTTTCTGACGAAACGAAACGAAGACGATTCGAACAATAATAAATTTAAGGAAATATAATAATTTCTGTTTTACAATTTTGAAACTCATCAGAAATAAAGTAAAAAGAAACTAATTTAAATTAAAACATGCAAGTTACGCGAAAGAATTTACGGAACGCGAAAAAAATAATGTTATTCGATAAACAAATTAAGGAATACGACATTTAAAATAATTACTGATAATAATCATATTTTAAATATTCTAAATTAATTTATTTTATTAAAATTACTAAAAGCGCGCGTAAAAATCCGGAAACGCGACGAAAACACGAACCGAGCAACCAAAATAAACCCGAATACCCACGGGGTATATAAACACCAAATGAGATGGATTTCTCTCATTTTCATCATCTCCTTCTCTCTCTAAACTCTCTCCCGAATCCTCTCTCTCTCTAGAAGTTCAAGACTTCAAACGATCGTATCTCCTTCGTTTCTCAACTGATTTGAGTGTTCTTGGTGTCCACGCGGAGCTCTCGACTCCTTCTGCAAGGAAGTACAAGCGATATGTGGATTCACCCGACCATTTTACAGGTAAGAAGCTTTGAAATCTCTGAAAATTAGGGTTTTCGTGAAACCTTTTTGATCACCACACACAAACCGGCTAACCACCTTGTCAAAGAACAGCATAGCCACGAAACCAAACCCTAGCCCGACACCACCAAGGAGGTTGCATGGCTACATCTCGAACCACAACAAGGGTGAACAGGATCGTGGAGAACGAACCTGTTAACATAGCCACGGCAGAACCTTTACCCCATGGGCGAACCCTCTTGCAAAAAGCATACAAGCCGAACCCTTGTTCCCTTAGGGCCGAACCTTCCACCTACCACCGAACCATCACAACCGGGGCGAACCTTTGCGCATGAGCCAAACCCTCCTCGGCGAGCCTTTAACCGAACCATGCAGGTTCCAGACGAACCTTACTAGATTCATGCATGAGCAGCGGACCTACAATGTTAGCCGAACCCATGCGCATGCAACGAACCCTTGCACTAGACCGAACCCTATACGAATCTAGACTCAACAACGAACCTGCATGTGTTGCACACAAACCCATGGCCGACGAACCTTATGCATATGATCCACGAACCTGGGTGGTTATAGTTTCTTCGGCCGAACCTCTCACCACACAACGAACCTTTGGAGATCACAACAGGCGAACCCTATATGAGCCGAACCTAGGGGCTACATGGTGATAGGTTCGCTGGACACCACTGCCTACCTAGTTAACTAGCTTCGGCCGAACTATTTTTCTTTTGGCCCAATACGTGAGTAGCCACATATTATATTCGGCCCATTTCACTTATGGCTTTACCACAAAGGTGATAAACAAGTTAATTAGTGATAACACAAAGAAAATTAGTAAACTATCCTCCCATGTATCGGGGGTTTGGGCAAACAATTTACAAATTCTCCTAAGAAGATGTTGAGGACATTAATCTACAACTAAAAACCTAAGTCTACACTTAGAATATTATTGATTTTAGTAACAAGGCAAGTAATCAAGAAATCTAACATTAACCTAATGGGAATAGGTATCGCAAAAATCTATGACGAGTAAATAGAGCCGAATAAAGACCGAGACTCACAGTGTTAGCCAGCTTTAGGGCTAACACTAACATTCACATGCACACGAATTATTACAACATATACTTATAAGATCCAAGAAAACAAATACAGGAACGTGAATACTACTACAAACACAACAATGAGCGCGTGCATTCTAGTTAAGATAAGTGAACCACTTCAAACACCAGGTGAGTTCATTTGTCCCTTTTCAAACTTTTTGTTTTAACTTGGGACTAAGAAGCATATTAAACATTTTATGTTATTCTTGAAATGTTATTTAATGCATTTAAAAACAAACATGATGCTTACCCTAAAGTTATAATGGGAAACTTTTATTGTTGGGAACCTACATACTTAATGCTTAAATTTTATGCTAGATACCTAAGCTACACGCCTAATGCTTAAACTATATGCTAGATACTTATGACACCAACTTGAAACTTAAACTTTAGATTTGATGTTTAGACTATAAACTTAAAACGATCTTTATGCTTAATGCTTATGCTTAAACAATATGTTTAATGCATATGCTTGAAATGCTACGTTCAGACTCTATGCTCAAAGCTAACGCTATAAACACTATGCTCAAACACTTGAATGTTTGATACACTTGGGTTACTTGAACACTTGGATGCTTGATACACTTGGGTTACTTGCATACTTGAATGCTTGATATACTTAAAATACTTGAAACACGTGAATACTGGATATACTTAGGATACTTGAAACACGTGAATCCATGATTTACTCGGAATACTTGAAACACGTGAATACTTGATATTGCTTGGAATACTTAAACACTTGGACGCTTAGTACACTTGGAATGCTCAGACTACAGACTGATTGACCGCCGCGTGTTGACCTATGTGTCAACCCCTACTAGTCAATCAGTGAAACAATGTGAATGCTTTAAACTTGTATGCTTAAACTATGGGACATCGTAAGACAGAGTAATTGACCATCGCGCGTTGACCTGTGTGTCAACCCCTACTAGTCATCAGTGTTCTTCGTTGTCAGGACCTAGTAAGACAGACTGAATGGCCATCGCGTGTTGACATGCGGAGTCAACCTTTTTAGTCATTCAGTGTTCTTCTTTGTCCATTCATTTTGATGTTTATTGAGGATTAATTCATTTATTTGTCCTTGATAATGAACTCAAAACTACTCATGGAACGATCAAATGCTTAGTTGCTGGGAGGTGAAACGCTTAATTATCATTAACAACAATATGTTAAGCAGCCCGGTATGTGGTGGGACGGTGGCTGGGGCTTGTCCCCTATATATTCCCTATATATAAGCATAATTGGTTGGATAGCATAGGTGGTTGGTAGTGAGGTTAAGGTTGTCATTTCAGGGGAAACAAGGTGAACATATTCAGAATAAACAAACGTTAAGGATCAATAGTGTGGAGTGAAATGCTTAACTATCATTAATAACAATATGGTAAGCGACCCGGTATGTGGTGGGACGGCGGCTGGGGCTTTTCCCCTACATATGCCCTATATATAAGCATACTTGGTTGGATAGCATAGGTGGTTGTTAGTGAGGTTAAGGTAGTCATATCAGAGGAATCAGGGTAAAACATAATCAGGATAATCGAACGTTAAGGATCAATAATGGGGAATGAGACACTTAATTATCATTAACAACAATATGTTAGGCAACCTGTTATGTGGTGGAACGGTGGCTGGGGCTTGTCCCCTACATACGCCCTATATATAATCATACCTGGTTGTTTAGCATAGGTGGTCATTGATGAGGTTAAGGTTGTCATTCAGGGAATCAAAGAAAACAATTAGAGGGTAATCAAATTCTATAAATCCAAAGTTAGGAAATCAAAGATACAGGATGAAACGCTTAATTATCATCAGGAACAATATATCATGTGATTCGGTATGTGGTGGGATGGTGGTTGGGCGGGCGGTAAGTTCGACCTTACATATGCCCTATATATATGCATACTGAATCAGATGGTATAGGTGGTTAATGGTGAGGTTAAGTTTGTCATTCAAGTGGTTTTTCAAACTATTTTTATACAAAACTGCATGAACTCACCAACAATTGTGTTGACTTTGTTTTCTTACATGCTTTCTCAGGTGACGTACAGGAATAGACTAAGACTTCAGGATTGCATACTAGAGTGCTCAGCTAGAGGACCTAGTAGACTTTTGGAAAGAACTTACTTTATTATGAAGCAAATCATTTTTGTTATCTTGTACATACACCGGATATGAAACATTTGGTTCTTTTGTTAGGTTTACTTAGTTAAATTACTAAACAGTGACAAATGTAATTTAACTTTGTTATCCAAATTAATGCTTTATTGTGCTTTAATTATTCTTAACATTGATTCTATGTAAACAATCTAATCATCACGATTATCACTCACGATATCGCGCCCCGAGAACCTTCCGCCCGACGGGGAATTTCGATCCAACCCCGCCGGCTCGGGGTGTGACACATACAAAGTATTAAAACTTGTTAGTTTTAAATAAATAGATGATTTTAAATTTGAAAACCATGGTATGCTAACATGCCCATATAATCATATGTATATACGTGCATGCATGCATGAATTTAGATAATTATGTATATTAGGTTTTCGTTACAAAGGTGATGGTTTAAATACACATACACATGCACACGTATATTCATGCAAGGACCCGTGTATGTATTATCATTCATTGTTGTACAAAAGTTTATCTCGTTTAGTTATTGTTAAAGAATATCAACCAATGTGCATGCGTGATAGTATCGAAAATCCATAGATCTTGACAGCCCCTAGGCTCGGCAACACCAGGGTTCGGCAACACCTGGGCTCGGCAGCACATGTGTCCGGCTATCCTCATAGGTTCCGCAGCCCCTAGGTTTGGTAACCTCTAGGTTTGTTAACCCATGGGTTCGGCAATAGCCCTAGTTTCGACGAACCTTTAGTTCGGTCATCCTTAGGTTCGGTAAATCTAAGATTCAGCAACCATGGGTTAGGCAACCTTAGGTTCGGCCACCTTAGGTTTGGTAACCGTAGACTCGGTCGACTTGAGGTTCGGCCGATCATCTTCATCCTCATCGAGCTTCTGCAACTTGTAGGTCCATCCATGGCTCCCAAATCAATTTATACCAGTTCGTTTTATGGATTTAAGGTGTCAAAATTCTGTTTACAAGTCCAGGGCTGTACCCGGTTGTTTTATAAAGAAAAACCGAAAGTAAAGTGCTTCGTATACCTCCGAATCTCGATCAAAAGCTGGATTTTCATGTGGGTTTATGATCTCCTCGGTTACCCGGTCGTTTTGAGACAAGAATAACTCGAAATGGTTGAGAAATGAAGAAGTTATGGTAGAGAGAAGTTAGAGAGGGAGTGGGTGACGAATTTCAAGTTCTAGAGAGAGAGTGAGAGATGGAAAAATGATGAAGAATGAGGTGTTTACACCTTTTATATCCCGCGTCTTCCCCGTGAGCTCGGTTTCGTTTATTTCGCGTTACACATTTTTAGTACGTTCGGTTTTCACGTAAATTACATTTTAAAACACGAAACGTTTTAAACAAATTAAACTCGTTTTATAAAAAACGATTTTATTCAAATTCATTGAAAGTTTCAATTCCTGATAAACGTTTTTGAATTCTTTTTCTTAATTTAATATCCTTTGATATTATTTCGGTTATCTCATCGAAACGCGTTACTCACGTACGAATTCGTAAAGATCGTCACCTTTCCGAATCAGTCGTTCGTATCGTATTTAAATTCGACTTACGATTTATGGAATATCGTTTCAGTATATTATTCTTAATAATTATATTCGCGTGAATCGTCACTCACTCGAATACATTATTAAGTTAATATTTCTGAAATAATATTCTCGTTTTAATTTACATTCGCGTCCTCACCATCGCGTAACTATTTTAAATGAAGCCTTCATTATTTCATTAATTATGTCCATAAATTATTATGTTCCCAATCCAATCCCACTAATTCATGTCACTGACACATCCATGAAAGACCGAAATAAGTTTATGTATAGGGCATATGTAAGAGTAGGTCACAACCTATCCTGCCACCGTCCCACCACCATTTCGATAAACCATGACCTTGTGTCCTTGACGATATTTAGTGACCAAACCATCAACCTTTAACCATTTCCATCAAAATCAGATCATTTTAAATAAATCAACTGCAATAAACACTGCGGTTTAGTATAGTTATATTTCAAACTAGATTTCCATGGTTTATGCGTAATAATCATACGTTGTCATCAATATATACCAGTGATAATACCATTAATTAAATCTAAAATTTATCAAATTATCATATCAGGTTTTATCAATACAATTCAATATGTACAGACATACCTGAAATACAATGATGTTACAAAAAGCTTCAACCAAAGCCTCTAAACCTAAGAAGCCCCAAAGGACTGTTCAGGAAGATGAGATCCTTGATCATGTCTTTGGCCCCACTAGGCAATTGGATACATCTGTTCCATCCTCACAGATGAATCAAGCGTCTCCACCCCACCTAGCTCCTCATCAATCCTCTCAACAGGATGATGTTGTACTTCAAAGGGAACCTTCTCTAACCACTGAAATGTCACTTGACATTCAGATGGCAGTCCACTCTCCCAAGGACATCTCTGTTTCCTCCCCACATATAGCCCCTAACTCTCCTACCCATGTTCTCCATGAGATTGATTCTGTGTTTGAGCAACTTGGTTCTCCTCCCCCATCTCAAATAGAGGAACAACCACATCAAACATTTGCTCAAACTCATCAATCTCCCACCCATGGAGAAGAGGATGAGATCAGGATGTCCAGTCCATCTAGACATCTTGCTCATATACCTGGAGCATCTATTTCACATGAGAATCCAATGGGCTCTCATTTGAATGGATCAGGCAATAAGAGTCCAGGTATGGCAACAGCCCATGAAGTTCTTGCAACTAAGGTTGGAAATCCCCGGAACTAAGAAAAAGGGTCCATGACATTCCTGAGATGGACTCAGGTCATGATAGAACTGACTCATTAATCAGGGATTCGGATGATATCCTTAAAAGGATGGACGAAACATATCTTAAAATAAAGGAATTGATAGATTCTGTTGCTCACATTCAGACTGATGTGACTAAGCTCACTGACCTTGTCTCAATAGATTTGAGTAACCAAGCCCTGCAACCCAAATCCATCCCCATGCAGGCACCTACACTTGAAGGTACTTCCAACAATCCACCTACTTCCACTGCCCCCACCTTCTCACCTCAGGATCTTCAAGAAGTGTTAAACCCACTTCTTACTGCCCAACTTAGTACCCTGCTTCAAACCTTTACCCACCAATTCCTCACCACTCAATAGATCCAACTGGATCTGCTGAAAGTTTTAGTGGATACCAAAGTCTCCTACTTACAATATGAAGTCTCTAACCACACCAGATTTCTTGAGTCCCTTACTAGGATTGCTCCTCCTTCTCCCTGGTTCAAAGAAAAGGAGGATGAAGCCAAAAAGAGGGAGAATAAATGGCTCCTGTCTGCTGCCCAAGTTGCCAAAAGGGCTTAAGACAAGACTGAGCAAAGGAGGATGAAGCAAATAAGGCTACAAAATCAAGAGGCACTCCTCAAAGCAGCATTGGATCAACAATTCCAAAATAAAGTTGCTAAGGCTAGCTCAGAGCAAAAGCAAAGGGAAGCTGAAGCTCAAATAAACACTTGAACATCTGGAGTATCCAGAAAACCCTGACCTTCTAAATTAGCTCCCACTGACCAAATAAAGCCCACAAAGACTGCCCCATCTTCTTTTGCCTCAACCACTCAGGACATACCAATTCCAACTAGTTCTGTCCAATCTGAGCACAACCCCATCCCTTCTAAACATGTTTCTCCCACCATATCTATCCCCTCTTCACCCATACACACAAATAAAGAAAACTCACCCACTCTTTCTCCAAACTCTACCTCTGAAACCCTCCTAGAACTATCTTCTCTTGCTATCACTCTTAATGCCTCCAAAATTGGCCAAAAACCAACACCAATAATCACTCAGCCTTTCTCAAGAAGACAAAAGAGTGTGGTCAGAGTATTGGAAGCCTAGGTGTTGGGTCTGCAGAATCTCCATCTGCTATCAAATTCATACCCTGGGTTGATATTAATAAGGTAATCCTACCAGATCTTCTGATGAGCTATCAGCCTCATCAGCATACTGTAGTAAATAAGGTACTTGATTCAAAAGATCAAGTGATAAGGAAAGAAATAATACATTGGCCAGCTGGAGCTCCTCTTCCTTTGGGTCTACCTTCTAAATCCCAGCCTCCTCAGATCAACCACTCAAGAATAAGAATAAAGAGATGGTTCTATGACTCTGTCTCCATGAGTATGGCCATTGAAAGATATAATGGCTCAAGAACCTTCTTCTTAAATTGGTATGAGATTCTCACCCTACCAACCGATGATCTGAAGGAACTGCAGCACAAGAGTCTGGACAATGCTGATACAGAGTATGAAGTTCTAAACTATGTTCGAACACTTAGGAATAAAATTGGTCTGGCTTTAAAACAAAATAAATAGGTTTTGGCTTCATCAGTCTAGAGGGAGATTGTTGGAAAATACGGACTGATGAGCAAAACCACTGAAGCCAGACACTTGAATAAAACCGCGGAATGACAAGCCGCGGATGCTTCTCTTCCGATTGAAGAACTGCTACAGTATCAGAAGACCATCAGCGGAAGCTTCGCCAAAAAGAACTGCCGTTGAGCTTATCTACCTCAGAAGACACTAGCTGATCTTGACATCTTCGGAAGGCAACCATTGCATCGGAAGAAGTCAAATGACTCGGAAGACAATCTCCTCTTCTGAAATAACTGATTACTTAATCAGCTTCCGATGAACATATTCCGAAAGAATAACCACTAAACCCCAGTACAACTACTTCAACCTCGGAAGACCTGAAGACTCCTGAAGACTCTTGTTTCCACTGTTGTTGACTTTGTATTTGTACTGGTTTGTTGTTTCAGTGTCTGTAACAATGTCAGCTATTTGTCTTATTATTTCTTGTCTTGTATCTCAGAATGTTTGGGTATTTATATCCCAACATTCTATGAATAAAATGAATTACCTCCCCCAAAATTTCTTGTGCTTTCAATCTGTTCTCTTCTCCCTTTCTAAGCAAGAAAACTAAAACAACGAAAATAATCTTGTGCAAAAATTTAGAGGCAGCTAAAACCAAAGCTTTGACTAAGTGTCTAAAGTCTTGTTCTTGATGAAACAGCTACTCCTCGAGGTTTCTGTAGTTCAACATCCACAGTGCTACCCCGATGTTTGTAAAATATTAAAAAGAAAAGGGGTTGTACGAAACGCACCTGATATCTCACTGGTAGCAGAATATCACACAAACTGGTAATAATAGAATGATTCTGCATTATTTTATGTTTAATTAGTTATTTATGTTTTAACTTACTGATTAGATCTTTCTGAACGTCCAATGTCAAAGACATTGCCTTGACGAGTTAGCAGTGTTGTTGATTTCATTACGGAGATGGGTTAACATCTTTGGTATCACCTCCTTCATCTGATTAGTCATATGACTGCCCAGTAGGGTCACCAAAGCGACTGTAGTAGGATGTAGTATAGGAGTTGTGCTCGAGCCAGGAGGTAAGTCAAATGGAGGAGGAGGAGGCGGAGGCAGTGGAGGCAGTGTAGGAGGAGAGTCAGACGATGATGCTGTAGATGAATGTGGAGCCAAGTCTTGTGGTGGCAGAGGTAACGAGGGAGTCTGTCTTCTTGGCGGCATTCTGATCATAACCAATGAAGTTATCGGTTAGTGCAATGATCGAATACGGAAGACAATATGCAAGTAAGTCTTAAGTCCTATGCTCTCTACATGCAGGGTCCCTAGGTTATAGTCTAGGCCAAACCGTTTTAATAAGTGACCTATATTTCTCTATAACCGTGGCGGTGATACCAATATGTCACACCACGAGCCGGCGGGGTTGGATCGGAGTCCCCGTCGGGCGGAAGGTTCCCGAGGCGCGATATCGTGAGTGATAATCGTGATGGTCAGATTGTTTACATTGCACATGATATAAATGAGAAATGCTAAGTAGAATAGAATTACAAAGCTAAATTACATCCCTATCGTTCCTAATTTAACAATGTAAATCTATCGTAAACATCATAAGATATCTATTTTGTAACTGCATAAGATATACAAAATAATTGTATAATGATGTTCCAGAAGTATGCAGGTCCAAAAATACTAATCCTTCTATCTAAAGTCCTAGTCCAAAAGCATAAGATTCTTAATTGACATGTTCGTCACCTGAGAAGTCATGCAAAAATTAAAGTCAACACATGGTTGGTGAGTTCATATACTTTAACAATTGAAAATGACTTGTAAACGTTTTTCGGTAAAAACCCTAACCTCATTAACATCACATGTAATATCCACATCGGTATGCTTATATATAGGGCATACCCTGAGTGAAGCCTACAACCCGCCCAGACGTCGTCCCACCACATACTAATACGCATATGACATTGTTGTTAATGATAGTTAAGCATTTTTACCTACCATACACTTCCATCCTACTATATTTCTAATGTACACTCAAAACATTTGTTAAACCCTCAGGTAACAACCTTAATCTCATTAACATCACATGTATCATCCAGATCGGTTTGCTTATATATAGGGCATACCCCTGAGTCGAGCCTACAACCCGCCCAGACGCCGTCCCACCACATACTAATCCGCATAGGACATTGTTGTTAATGATACTTAGGCATTTTACCACTACCATTAACCCATAAGCTCTTCAGTTCTTTGTTCCTGTAAATACAATCATTTGAAATCCCTGTTGACTCCATAAGTTCATCACACAAATATGATCAACCACAGGAATTTTAGAAACAATTATAAATGCTTAATTAAATAAATAAATAAATAAACATTTAATAAAATCTAAGTCCTAATGACTGGGCCTTGGTCAACTCGAGTAGACTAGTATAGCAATCAAGGTTCTTAGTAGTTAGGGGATTCCGTAAATATCATCAAACATATGACCTACAAATCAAACGGTCTAGCTAGGACTTCTTGAAATGTAGGATTTTTGTTTCGTACTTGATTGGTTTAGTTTCGTCCCTTGTTTCGTATAGTTTCGTTGGCATATGTTATCTTTGATATTTCCCAGACTTTCCCCTGAAAATGATTTATTGATTCGTCTAGTTTCGTTACAAGATGTACATGATTCGTTGATCATGGAATACTAAATTCGTTGATCAAATGTACTCTTGGTTCGTTGTTCGTCAAACACTTGATTTGTTGAACATCGAATATTAGTTTTGAAAAAGTAGTTTCGTTCGATTCGTTGAACTCACCCTTGTTTGATCAACATAGTTTCGTTTGATTCATTGAATTCACACACTTGTTTCATCAAAATAGTTTCGTTTGATTCGTTGAAATATTTAGTTTAACTCAATTATCCACTTAAGTCTTTAGTAGATACGATTTGTAAAACCTGCATAAAATTTACCTAGACATGATCTAGGATAAAATTTCACATATAAAACATATGTTAAGTAAAAGCATTTAAGTAAACAATTTAAATAAAACAGTTTACGCATGCTTCTCAGCCCCGCGTTTTTAAACAAAAATGTTAGAAAAGGGGCAATTAACTCACCTGTGTTGCTACGTAATTGATCTATCTCAAAATGCACGCTCTTGTTGTAGCTTAGATTTCTTCAGTTCCTGAGTTGTTTTAAAAGAATTCGAATACGATAAGTATGCGTATTAGTCGTCGCACCTAAGGCTTGGTCTCGGTGTGTGTAACTAAGTGTCCTAATTAATAGTGTGCTTCTAAGATTTTGTCTTCTAATCTAACTTAAATACCCATTTACAAACCCAATCCCATGTTTAATTATACTAACTTACTTTTAAATTAGTACAAAATTTAAGCAGAGTTTCCTTGTTTTTTAGTTCGAATCCAGACAATTTATATTGTCCATTTTACAACAATTTCCCAAACAATTTAATCATAGCAAGTTCCTAAAACATTTAAAATAAAACTCCATTTAGGTTAGTAATCTTAGAAAATCATTTAATTAGACTTAAATAAATTTGAAATTCATTTTCTTTTGTCAAAACCTCATTACGTAGCTTAAATTAACAATTAACGTGGGATGGGCTTAACTAAGCCCATTGGGCCCACTTAGACCCAATTAATGATCTTTGATTTCCCATTGATTGCTAGACTTTTGTTTTGATTCTCATGAACTTATAATAATGTTACCCAATTGTTAAACAATCTTATATATACTAACAACTCATGTTGAGTTGTTATTATGTGTCAAGAAGGCTCTTATTATAGTAAACCCTAACACATGCTCCCACACATAACCCAAGTTGTTCTCCATGCATGAGTTATGTGGTTTCACATGCACACACATACACACCTAATCCCATGCACTTTAGAAAGGTTCGAGACCTTTACGGTTTGAAGGTTGGTGTTCCATGAGGGCAGCGAACCTCTAGGTTCTACACATGGTTCGGTAGTGACACAGCTCGGTGAACCCTTAAGGTTCGGCTGAGAGAAGAACAAGGTTCGCTCCAAGGTTCGGGTATGATAGGGTCGTTGGCATGCATGGGTTCGGTACCCTTAAAGGGTTCGGTACCCTTAAAGGGTTCGGTACCCTTAAAGGGTTCGGCTGGTTCCTTCCCTCTCACGAACCTTTAAGGTTCGGCTAAGTCAAATTCATCCGAGGTTCGCTGCTAGTCACTCCTCCCCAGGTTCGTCTCTGCATCCGTGTTACTCGAAAGGCAGGGTTCGTTGTATCCAGATGGTTCGGCTGATCAAGGAAAGGCTCGGCTAAGTAGAAGGGAAGGTTTGCACATGGGTGGTTCGTATCCAGCTAGCTTAGTCGAGGGTTCGGCCAAAACACTTAGGCTCATGGGGGAAAAGGTTTGGCTACATCATAAAGGAACCCTAGGTTCGTTGGCTGCCAAAGGTTCGGCTGGTCTTGGAGGGTTAGCACGATTATGGTTCGTGAGCCAGGGTTCGGCTAACTAAAAGGGAGGTTCGGCCCTAGAAGGTTCGCCACTTCGCGGAGAGGTTCGGTCACTGTATCACCACGAACCTGTGCATCATCTTCTCCCTCAATCAACACCCGCTACAGTTAGCTCCTACAGCTTACCAGTTTCATGCTCATGTTTATCCTAGGGTTTTCTAGGTGTTTAGGTCGGTGTAAACAACAAAGACACAAGGTTTCGTGATACGTATTAAAAACCGAAACATAAACT
The DNA here is from genome assembly GCA_009363875.1 of Mikania micrantha. Lineage (NCBI taxonomy): Eukaryota > Viridiplantae > Streptophyta > Magnoliopsida > Asterales > Asteraceae > Mikania > Mikania micrantha. Next base: position 19,821,050 of record CM018684.1, on the reverse strand, counting down.
AAAATTTACCTCAAATATGATGGACAAACGCTTAGATATTTCGTACTTTCGTGCTCTACGTGATGAGAGGAACGTTATGGCACCAAAAGTTCTGGAATCCAATGCGAGATGAGTGAGTAATTGTAGAGAGAAGGGGGAGAAAACCCTTTCTAGAGAGAGAGAGAGGTCAAAACGAAAATGAGAGGAAAATGGGGTTGGAGGTGGTGGGTGAGAGGAGTAAATGCCTCATTAATGATTTAGACAATACTCGGTTGTTCGGTCTTGTTCGGTTTCGCGTAACCCGTCCTTTCCCCGTGATTTTTTCCATAAAACGACACGGTTTATAAAATAAGAATTATAGATTTATTCTAAGTGGTTATTCCTAGTAAATTAACTAATATCTTTTATTTATTTTAAATTTTCAAAATATAAATTTATTGTTAAAATCGAATCGTACTGTCGTCATGCGTATTCGTTCGAATCGTCACTCGTACGAACACAACGATGACTATACTTTTCAATATTGTTTTCTAATTATAGAATATCATTCAGAACGTTAAACTTCCAGATTTATTCGTACAGATCGTCACCTTTACAAATAATTCGTCGATTTAGCATTCACATAACGACATTCGCGTTTTTTTGTTCTATAAAGCCTCACATACAAACATACATAATAAATCCTAACAAATAATTCCATGATGGTTCTGCGTTGCTAGAAAATTGTCTGACATGATGAACCATATTTTCTGAGTTTAGTTTCTCTGTAACGATGTTGAATTTACTGTTCGTTACATAAAATGATTATGATATCTGATATGAATATGAATATGAAATACAATGCAATGTATATATTTCGTACCTGTTTATTGTTCATGAACTATTTAAGATCACTGTTCCGGTGACGGTTCCGGCACTGATGTTACAATCCATACCCTTGTGTTGTGAACTCATCAAAAATGTTCCAAGGTGATTTTAGGGCTGTTAAAACATATCCAATTCGTAGAATATGTTTAGAGTTCATTAAAATACTAAAATAGAATATTAAGGTTTTCCAGGCTCATGATTTTACACATGCAAGTCTTGCATGTGTATAAATGACTCTATGTACTCGCCCCCATGGAGTTCAAGGTTTTATATCTGGTTATAAATTGTTTCTTTAGCATTTGTTATGAGGTGGTTAGATTAAAATGGCAAAATCATAGTTTTTAGTTCATAAAACTTTTATTTTTCCCACATGCATGTGTATGCATGTAAGTTTTTCGAATCATGGATGCACTTGGCTTCCATTTTGACAGTTTAAAGTGTTTTAGAAATAATGTTTAGGGCTATTTGTGGGTGATGAGAAGAAATGAGTAGATAGAACGTAATATTTGGAACTTTAGTGACTAACAATCTAAACTTGGTGTCGACCTAACTCCTTGCACTCATGATATGCTCTTGTTTTGATCTTCTAACCATCAACTCTTGTGTTAGAAGGGGCTGGAACCGAGTGAAGAGAGGAGCAAAGAGAGTTTTCTTGAATTGTTGAAGTGTTAAAGTTGTGAGTGAAGGGTGTGTGGGTATTGCCGATTAAAGGGAGAAGAGAGAGGGGGTCGGTCAGGGACGTAAGAAAAGAAAAGGGAGGGGTTGGTTAAAGTGGGTGGTGGTGTAAGGAATTTGTCTCATATACTTGTAAGCTTGGTGTATGTATATGTATGTGTGTATAAAAATGAACAAGAGAGACAGAGAAATATATTTGTGTTAAAGATGGAAGAAAAGTGAAAGATTTGACAAGGTGATGTGTGTGGGGAAGAGAGGGGATGTGGGGATTGGGTAATGGTAAAGGTGGTGTAAGAACTTGTTGTGTGTGTGGGTGTGTGTCGTACGTATGTATATAAGTTTTATGTATTTTATTTAATTGTTGTATTATGATATGTTTATAAGTTGGTATGTATAGTATGTCTTTTAATTGTATAAATGAAAGTGTATTTATTTGTGTGTTTATATACATATATAGATATATGTGTGTGTGTGTGTGTTTGTACGTTTGTTAAATTGGTTATTGATTCGTCACTATGGTACATAATTACACACACACACACACACACACAAAGATATATATATTATGAAAATTTTTACTGTTTCATTTATTTGGATTTTTATATTTCTTTGTAAGGATAAAATTCCTTGTTGCAAATTAACTTGCTAATTTAAATTATAATATTGGTTTCTACTTTCATTCTTATGGCATGTGCATTTATAAACTAAATCATGGCTCTTAAACTAAATGACATATTTCTCTAAGTTGTATGCTTCTAATAATTGTTTCAATTATTTCTCAATAAATCTTATTATGTTTAAGGTTTTAATATAAACCTGAATTGCGTGATATCACATTATAGAAGAAATCTATTACATGTTGATATAACTCAGTTCATTTGTTGCTTCATAATCTTTGATATAGAAAGAGAAGTAACCAATCTTATCAAATTAAGATTCATCATATTCCACATGAGAGAAATCTACATATTTGACTAACCCCACTATTTCTTATAGTCATATTTGTACATCGACCCTTCTTTAGTAAACTTTCAGAACTTCATCAATGCAATGACAGTCATTCAAATTTATTAAATTCAGCACATAATTACATCCTGAACTCATAGTAAACTTGAAAAAAACCTTAATGACATATCAGTTAAATATATCAAGATTCAAACCACCCAAAAACCAATTGATGCTTGGCCCCAATCTTATCCCTCTACATATAAATTTTGACATGCCTTAATCAATTCACAACATGATATTACAAAATTCATCAAAGCAATTGAAATTGAAATAATAAGTACACTAGTGGATATTGGACGTTGAGGATCTCTTTCTATAAGTTATTTCCTTCACGATTCCTTGAGTTTTCTCCCAATTGCTTTACTTCTTTCATATAACTGTTTGTATAAATAATCTTTACAACGTTAACAACTTTTGTTAAGTGTTTCGCGTTGAAGTCAATCTCAGCCACATAACTACTTAATTCATGTCGACATATTATGTCAATTTATATCATCTAATGTTTTTTTTTGAAAACACGACTTAGGACATTCCATCTCAAACATACAGGTATCTTTATACATTTCGTACTACCTTGATAAGCTCTCTTCGTAGTCTTCAACAGAAGTTTTGTGAATCCGCTGACACAATAGTTTATAATGGATGAATATCCTAAAGTTATTCTGTCATGTTGACTTTATCACTGAACCTTAAATTATAAATACACATCACTTATGCCTTTTTATGACTAACTTTTCCTAAATATGTGCTTTGACCTAGTTGGTTTCATATATTGAAGTCTACCACTTTCATTTGTATAATCTTATAAGAAAGAAATATCAAATTCTCGTGTGGGTTATCATACTCGAATTGTATCTAGTATTTTATAATTTGAATCACTCTTCAAATTTCTCATCTTGAGTTAACAAGTTTACGAATTTATAAACCCTTGTTGATTCTCTTAATATATTACTCAAAAGAATAATAATCTCCCTTGAATACCAAATTACTTCTATTTCATCTACATATGTTTTATGTTTAAATGGATCTGTTTTGAGTACCTCACCTAATTATAGTTAAGAATTTACTCGTGTTACAAAACCAACAATTTCAATATTGGGCATGATGTACTTGAATCTAACATGTTCTGATCAGTACATGAATCAAAACTCTAGATCTTTGAAAAATTTTAGAAAATCAATCCGCCTTATCAAAATCTATTGGAAAGAAGTAGGAGATCCTAGTTTTAGTTTTCTTTACAACCAATATTGTCCAAATTAATGATTAGTGGTGGGAAGGTGTTTATTACACTTTTAAGTTGCCGATAGTGTGGTGGGTTGTAGTATTATACCCAATACATAAACACTATTGGTGCACTAAATATGGAAACCATATCCACTCTAGAAACTAATCTTGGATAATAGACAATGATGATGTTTCACATTTGGATAGAAATGGGTTAGAGGATCTAAACTTCATTTAAGAAAACCCTATCCTACAAACTAGGTATTTATTTGCTACACAACTATGATATGTCTAAATATTTTTGTTAGTACCCTGATAGCATCAGCATCAGATGTTGAACTGAATACTGAAGATTGAAGTATTGTTGATGATTTGATGTGATTTTTATGTTTATTTTATTTGTTTTAGTTTAATATTATTTGTCTTGTTTTTATTTTGTTTAGTTTTAATTATTTGAAATTTGACTAAGTGTGATTTCATCGATACTGATTGTATCGATGGTATTAGCATCGATACCATTAGTATCGACAAAATGCTTTGTCTCGATACTAATAATATCGACAGATTGCCTATAAATTGGCTAAATTCGATTCATTTAAGATCGTTTGAGCATAATTCTTATGTACTAAAATTGTATAAGCATACCGAACTGGATATTACAGGTGATGTTAATGAGGTTAAGGTTGTTACCGAAAAGGTTTGCAAAAGCTAATTTTCAAATACTAAACTATGTGAACTCACCAACCATTGTGTTGACTTTGTTTTCTTACATGCTTTCTTAGATGACGTACAAGATTAAGCGAAGGCTCAGGAATGCATTCTAGGATGCCCAGTGATAGGAACTAGTAGTTTTTGTGAAGCACATATTTTTTGATTTTTGAGAATCACTTTTGATATCTTGTACAGTGACAAAATAGTAAACATTTGATTCTTTTGATAGGTTTACTTAGTTAATTTATCAACATTTACATTTGTAGTTTAACTTTTTAATCCTAGTTTAATGCTATATTGTGCTTTAATTATTCTCAATGTTGATTCTATGTAAACAATCTGATCATCACGATTATCACCCCTAATATCGCGCCCCGGGAAATTTCCGCCTGGCGGGACACACGATCCGGCCCGCCGGCTCGGGGTGTGACAAAAGGCAACTCCTCCATCTTAAGAAAAAGCTTTGCTTGTTGAAAAAGAGTGTGATACTAATTGGTCATCTTATGTTGAGGAGGTTCAAGTAAATGGTGAATCTCGTGTTGCTTTCATGGCTCAGATAAGTTTAGAAAAGGTTGAATTATCTTCAGGAAGGAATATTAATCTGAAACCAAATTGTATAAAATGTTGTGCTTATTCAGCCAAACTTGATATGGTTGCTAAGCACAATCAATTATTGATTGATGATGTCAACTGTTTAGAAGATAATGTTAAACAATATCTAGCTAATGAAGCAAACTATAAAAATAAACATGAAGAATATAGTGCTGATGCTCAAGTGATGATTTCATATGATTGATGAGTTGAAGGATAGAATAAAGAAATGTGAATCAATTAAGTGTTTGTCTAATGCTCAAGTGATTTTTGATAACATTGTGGCTAATCATGCTAGTAATCCAGATACCCAAGGGATTGGTTATAAGAGTGTTCATCCTCCTATTTAATCATCTTTATGGGTCTCTTCCTAAAGAGCCAAATGTTGCTCCATATGTTGCTAAATCTTCTAAGCATTTAGACATGATTACAAATGATTTAACTAACTTGTCTAGTTCTGTCAGTTTTAAATGTGAAGGAACAGGGATAGAGGTTTCAGGGATCAAATAAGAAGTTTGTGACGATGATGAAGATATTAATAGAGATGTGTCTGGTTTAAATTTTGATGTTAACAAGAAATCTGATGTATTAAATGTGTTTGATAATAACAATGTTTCTGAGTTTTTCAAAATTGAAGATGTTGACACTAGTAATGAAGTTGTTAAAGATGAATATGATATTCATAGAGACATATGTCTTTTTGCTGAACCAGACAACATTATCTACTATACTCTTAAAGAAACCTAATTCAATGATTTTTCAAAAACCAGAACGAGTATGTGAAAAGGATTGGATAACAAAAGGAAAACATAATTTTGTTAAGAAACAAACTAATCAAAAAGATCTTGTCAAATTATTATGTCAATCAAATGTTGTTTTCTTCAACAAAAAGAGTACAATGTCTACATCACAAACTTCTTCTTCATAAGAATTACTTTATGTAAACTGGGATGTTCATAGTGATATATCTGTTGAGTCTAAGATTTCTAGTAGTTACGGATATGTAGCTTCACTACCACAAGGGTCTAGTTCAAGATTTAAGGTTCAGAAACTTAGGCTAACAAAGGATTATAGTCATTCACATGTTGTTCATTCCAAGAAGAGTAGGAAGAAAATGCCTACTAAACCAATTAATCTGATTGATTTCATCACAACAACATTCACTGCACACAGTTCAGCATCAAAACATCATTCAAAACCAATGAAGTCTGTTCATTATTTTCCTCTTGTGGAAAAGAAAGTTGTTAAACAACTTTTCAAACCCAATTTTAGAAATTCAAAATTGATAAATTGTGTTAAATCAAACTTCATTTCAAATAAAAACATTAAATCAACCAAACAAATTGTCTATCATCAAAATGAAACTCTTTCTTATAAACCTATTCCTAATCGAATATGGATTGTTAAGGCAAAAGTTTCTATTGACAAAAGTCAAGATGTTTCTTCAATTCATTTTAACAACATATGACTAATACATGGATTCCAGTTTCTAATTGACTTATTTTTATGAGAGCAGGACTCATTATCGAGTAATACATGGTACATTGATAGTGGTTGTTCTCGACAGATGACTGGAAATTTGGATCTTTTGACAAACATCAAGCGTACTAATGGTGGATTTATGGAAAATCTGAAACAAAATTTGTTGAGTGTCTCACAAGTATGTGATAAACAATATTCTTTTATTATTGATAACGAAGCTTCTTATATATTGAAGCCTGGAGTGATGAGACCTGATGATTGGGTTGTTGTGACTGCCCTAAGACACAATAATACATATCAGTTGGATATGCCTTCTGCTACTTCATCTTCTCAACTTACATGTTTCTTTTCTAATGCTAGTGAAAAAGATTCAATTTTATGGCATACAAGAATGGGAAATGTTCATTTACGCACAATGAATTTTCTGATTCGAAATGGATTAGCTGAAGGTGTTCTATCTAAGTCTTTTGTGATGACTGATCACTGTATCTATTGTCGAAAAGGAAAACAGCGTAGGCAATCACATAAGCCTAAAGTTGATAATTCTATTAACACTCCTCTAACCATGTTACATATGGATTATTTTGGTCCAGTGTCAGTGAAGGGTGTTGGTCGACGATCTTTTTCTTTACTAGTTACTGATGTTTTTTCAAGATTTTATTGGGTTTTCGTTTTAGCTTCTAAATAAGAAACTCCAGAGATTTTGAAGAATCTCATTGTCAAGATTGAGAATGAATTTTCTACACATGTGAAGTTTTTGAGGAGTGACAATGGTATTGAATTTAAAAATCATAACTTGGATTTGTTTTGCATTCAGAAAGGTATTTCTCATCAGTTTAATGCTCCATATACCCCTCAACAAAATGGTATTGCTGAAAGGAAGAATCGTACATTAATACAAACTACAAGAGCTATGCTTGTTGATTCTCATCTTCCGATCACTTTTTGGGCTGAAGCGGTTAATACAGCATGTTATACATTAAAATGTGTTCTGACTGTCAAGAATCATGGCAAGACCTCATGTCAATTACTTAAAGGTAGAAAGCCTAATCTTGCCCATTCGGAACCTTTTGGAGCTACTTGTGCTTATTTGAAGATGACTTCTCCAAAATTTGAGCCCAATGCTGTGGAATTAATATTTTTGGGTTACTCGGCTAACTCCTTTAACAAAAGGGTTTTTAATTTGGCCACAAGGGTGATTGAAGAAGAATACGATGTCACTGTATGTAGATTCACTGATATGCTGCTTGAAAAAGGTCCAAAATTGCTATTTGATTATGATTCAGTCTTTGATTGTTTTACATAGTTATGTTCATAATTTAACTAAGTAATTCTACCAAAAAGAATCATTTAGTTTTCTATCTTGTAACTGTACAAGATCTACAAAAGATGATTCATGGTTTTGTTGGATTCTGGTAACTAAACATGTTCGTCACCTGAGAAAACATGCATTTAAACAAAATCAACACTAGGTTGGTGAGTTAATAAGTTTAGTAATTGAAAACATTGATTTGTTAACGTTCACAATCACAATGTTATACACAGTTTTCATAGAGGTTTGTTTCATTGGTCTCGCACAATGGCCTCTCCATAGTTATACTTACAAGTAGAATTTCATTACATTAAGTATGCTTATATATAGGGCATACGAAAGGGTCGAGCCTACAACCCGCCCAGACGCCATCCCAACACATACTTAACCGAATTCAATACCACTAGCAATACAACTGTGGATACCCATTATTATCTCCCACATAAATTTCAAGTTTGATTTCCCCCAATGTTTAAAATAGAGACGTAATTGTCTCTTATAGCTATTCCTTACAGAGTAGCCCGACCTGTAAGATATCCCCCAACGATATCTATAAGATAGAGACTTGATAGTCTCTGTTAGCTCATCATTACTGATTAGCCCGGAGTGTAAGATATCCCCTAACGATACCTGTAAGATAGAGACTTAATAGTCTCTGTTAGCTTATTATTATTGATTAGCCCGGAGTGTAAGATACCCTCTCCATGGTATCTAGAGCAGGACTTAATAGTCCCAGTGACAGTCTTTACTAACCAGTCCGGAGTGTAAGACACCCTCTCCATGGTATCTATAAGAGGGAGACTTAGAGTCTCTGTGACTGTAATTATTGACCTGTCCAGAGTGTAAGATACCCTCTCCATGGTATCTATAAGAGGGAGACTTAGAGTCTCTGTGACTGTCATTATTGACCAGTCTAGAGTGTAAGATACCCTCTCCATGGTATCTATAAGAGGGAGACTTAGAGTCTTTGTGACTGTCATTATTCACCAGTCCGGGGTGTAAGATACCCTCTCCATGGTATCTATAAGAGGGAGACTTAGAGTCTTTGTGACTGTCATTATTGACTAGTCCGGAGTGTAAGATACCCTCTCTATGGTATCTATAAGAGGGAGACTTAGAGTCTCTGTGACTGTCATTATTGACCAGTCCGGAGTGTAAGATACCCTCTCCATGGCATCTATAAGATATGCATGTATTCTCAACAAATAAATTAGATTGTTAGCACGTACAGTTCCCGGTATGATCCCAATACATCGAGTCACACCATTTCAAATAAAATTTGAAATATAACCTTACTAATATAGGGATTATTATAAATGACATAAACAATGAAGTTATATAATAATTCAAGCCAATGCCTCATGTTCACTCCTTTAGAATCAGTGTCACCCTATCCCAAGGATGTGATCTCAATGAAATTATACAAAATGATAGTTTTTAAAATTGTGTTGTGAGATCTTGCCACATAGCACAATAATAACATATGTGGAGAATGACCTAATCCCTTACGTTATTATGTATTCATTCTTGATATCTAAGGTATTGGTCTCAAATGTTAATTCGGTTTTATTAGCTCTCAAAGCTATGTGTTCTCAATGACCTTAACATCGTGTTATAAGAACTTGTCTTATTACACGATGTTAGTAAATGTGTGATTGATTTTGTTATCATGAAATTATGTTATCATGATTATCATTATTTTTATCCCATGGTCTTCACCCAGTTGTAACTATAGTGTTGTAAGAGCTAGTCTTACTACACTTAGTTAGCTCAGGTGGTAAATGATATGCTGAAATTATATTATCATCATATCATTCTTGTTAATTGTTGTCATTGTCATAGTGTTGTCTACTGATTACCTCATTATTCAATCAGGTAAGAATAATAAAGTGATATGTGATATAATCTTACCACTTGTATTATTCTATTTTGTTGATGAATCATGAACTATATTATCATGTTTCACCCTAGGTATCTCAGTTATGTTATGATCACACAAGCATACATACAATGATAAGCGAAAATAAGGATAAACAAAATTATCTAAATCATAGTATAACTGATATGTTGTCCTATAACTTTTAGGTAGTTAAAAGAATTAGCATGTTTCTCAGCCCCGAGATTCGAAATCAGTTAAGATTAGAAAAGGGGCGTATGAACTCACCTTGTAGTTGATGTGGTTGACTAAGTACTAACAAGAAATGCACGCGCTCGTTGTTGTTGTTCCTATTGTGTTTCACTGTCCTGTATTGATTTCACGATGTTTGTAACTTATAAGTAAGTTTGGAATAGGTATATGTGTGTGTGTGTGTTAGCCCTAAAGTTGGCTAACACTTAACCAATTAGGTTATCCTAGCATTTCATGCTTTTTTGTTTTATGTTTAACTTGACTTGAGACAATGAGAAATTGTGAAAATGTAAAACCCATTATAGTTTTCAAAGTATAAACTTTAGAGTTTGAGGTTCCTATATTAGGGTTTTGCATGTTGTAGAAATGTAGAAGGCTTATCCTTTCATGAACACTTCCATACATGTTTTAAATGGCAAGTGTTGTCAATTCCTCCTTTATAATAAAATATTTTGAGTAGTTGTTAGGTTGTTCATCAATTTCCCTTCAACACCTTTGTAGTAAAATGTGTTACCCATAATATCATTGTTTTAACATGTTGAATGTTGTTCCCATAGAGTTGATTCATGTGTTGATCAAAATTTTTAGGTGGTTACTGTATGTAGACCGAATAGGATGCAGACTTAGGCCGAATTGGAGGGATTAGGATGAATGGACCATGGCTCATGCGAATGGGCTTGACCTGCCGACCGATTGAGTTGAAATCCCTGAATGTGGGCATGCATCTGAATGAAGATTCATTCGGCCATGGGCCTCCTTCGGTCGTCCAGTCCCTTCGGTCTTACAGCCCTTCGGCCCTAGCCATTCGTTCGGGCCATAGTCATGCGGTCAACTGGTTTCCTTCGCCCATGGCCCCCATTCGGCCCTCAGTCGGCCAAGCTGCAGACCACCGCGCCTAGGTGCCCATTTCCAGCCCCCATCGTGACCCATGATGGTTTCCCTTAGTTGAGTTGTGAGAAGGCTAGTTTTTGGAGGTGTAGGTTTCACAAAAGAAAGGTTTTTAACCAGTGATGTCATGGGTTCGAATAAAAGGTTGTAAAACCCTAATTTGCGCATCTTTTCAGCTCAGTTTACCTTCGATACAGAGGCTTTTAGGGAAGATACCTTGTACTTTCGTGTAGAGGAAGATGAGAGCTTCGATTTGTGTGACATCTAGTACCAAACCGGCCGGCAAGTCCGTACGGTATGTGTACTTTCAACAGTAACTATGTGTAAATACATGTGTGTAAACAGTACTTGTATTAACAGAATCCGAAATACAAGAAACAGTTGTACGTATTTTCTTGTAAACTTAAATACTGTAAGTACAACACGCCATTGAAACAATAGTTGTGTGTATTTAAGTGAAAACCTAAGTACAGGTAACACAACAGATCATGAGAAACAACAGAGCTCAAACAAATAACAAGAACAAGTCCGTTGCGATCTGATATTCATAAATGACAGGAATCAGATGGCCGACGAATCAGTACGAAAACAAAGTGAAAACAGGATGTTTAGTTGAGTCCGATAGTGAGGAAATACAAATTAAAACAATATTGCAGTGTCGTTTCAAAATAATGAACTGACAGTGTATTTGCGTGGGTGACGACTCACACAAACATATATGTGAGTTTAACGTTATGAAATGATGACTAAAAAGATGAAAACAAAAGTCAGAAAGCAAAACCATCGTCGTGTTCGTTCGAATGACGATTCGAACGAATACACGCGATGGTGACGCTATCTGACGAAACAAAAACGAACACGACACGAACGATAAATAAATTAATAAAATAAAATAAATAACATTTTACAATTTTGAAACTCATCGAAAACGAGCGTTCTTGGTGTCCACGCATAGCTCTCAACATCCTCTACCTAGAAGTACAAAAGATTTGAGGTTTTATCCGGCCAAAAACGAGGTATTTGAGTTCGAAATTTCTGGAAATTTGGGTTTTCTAACCTTTCTTGTTCGCCCACACCCACAACACACATAGAACCATTATACATGCACACAGTACATGGCTTCCGCCTTGCATAACACGACCAAGGGACCAGCCACATCGCAGGTTAGGGATCGGGGTCGATGGTGATACGCAGGGTTCGTGTAGGAGCAATTACGGCCGAACCTGTGGTGGCTGGAGGGCAGCGAACCTGCATCATCAAGCCGCATGCCGCGAACCATCATCAGGGGTCACCGAACCAGTCATGGCCGAACCTTTCCCAGCCACCGAACCTCACCGTTTTAGTCACAAACCCTCTGCCATCTTCACGAACCTGTTAGCCGTTCACAACCACCGAACCTTTTCATGAAAAGAACCACGGCCGAACCCTCTACGAAGCCACGAACCTTTGGCCGAGGTGCCGAACCCATGCAGCATTGCCGAACTTCCTAGCCGAATCCTTGTAGCACCGAACCCATTAGCTACTATGTTCGCGAAACATATGTACTTGGGCGAACCTACGAATCTCTGCGAACCTTCTTTCATGCATGAAGAACCCGTTGTTGCTCACGAACCTAAGCCATTAACCGAACCTGTTTGATCAGCCAACCATGCGAGCCTCTGGCCGAACCTATGTTTAACCACCATGAGTCGAACCCTTGAATGCCCGTTGGCCGAACCTTTACCCAAATGAACCTTAGGGTTCGCTGGATCCATAACTGAAAACTTATTCATGTGACCATTTCAGCCCATTAGCAGGCCCAAAGAAGTTATTTGTTAGGCCCACCAATCACCTAGATCGGCCCAAGACTAGCCTCACTAATGGTTCATGTTTAACCCAACCGGCTCGTACACATAACAATTAGGCCCAATGACAATTGGGCTGGCCCACGTGAGATATTTAGCCCATTAAGGCCCATACAAATTGACCAAGCCCAACCGGTTTAGATTTATATCATTGCAGCCCAACAAAGGACTCGGCCCATTGTGACCCTTACAATCCAAGGTCTTGGTTTTGGTCCATCATTTCAGCCCACCATCATTGGTATAACCCAAGGAATTTAATTGGGCTCAAGGCACCCACATTCGTTCCATGTGGAGGATTGGGCCCATTAGACTCGAAATGTGAACTAACTTTTAGAAGTTAAACGGATGGGTATGGCGGTCATGATAAATAGTTAAGGAGTCATAAAAGTTAAGTTTAACTATAACAATTTAAGGTAAATGAGACATAAACTCAACAGTAAAGCACGCTAACACAAACCAAATTGGATTAAGTAGGCTGAAAACCTATAATAAGGACATGGAACCGAATGATGACCATGACCAAAACGGATTGGCCAACCTTAGGGTTAACACCAACACACATACAAACACACACTCAAAGACTTATACTTACAAGGGATAATCAGATGAACATGCTTACTTTTATTTATTTAAAAGTTTTGCTTAACATATTGCTTATACTTTGATCTAGATAATACTAATTTGTTTATTATCGCTTATCATTGTATGCATGCTTGTATGATCATGATATGACAGGGATAATCAGATGAACAAGATAAAATATCTTCTTAATTCATCAGCACATTAGAATAACATAGTTGTAAGATTTTATCTTATAACACTTACTTATTCTTACGTGAACAAACATTGGGAAAATTCATACATAAACAAACATTGAGGACAATTACAGAGAAACATGATGACATTACAAAACACATGAATGATAAGAAGGTAATACATCTTCTTAATACCATTCAACATTATAATTAACTCAGTGTAATAAGCCAAGTACTTATGACGCTTAGCTACGACTTAAAACATACTATGTGATAGTATGGAGCATTTATCATCCACCACCTGCGTCACTTAAGGGTACTAAGACTAGTTCTTACTACGGCTTAAGGATTATATGGTGATCATATGGATTACAAGGAATGATAATCATGATAACGTAACTTAATGATAACAACATCATTCACACAATGATTAACATAACGTAATAAGACAAGTTCTTATTTAATCTTGTTAATTACATGAGAACATCCCACAATGAGAACAAACACTAACATCGATGTACACAATTCATCGTTACTTGTGGACTAGTAGAATGAGGAATTTATTTTCTCTCATGTCTTATTATTAGTAACAGTCTCGATGAGGGCAATGGGATTACAAAGTGATAGAGGTAAAACGAATGCATTGAAATCTGATTTCGTGAGGATTGCAATGGATTCCTTTTAGGCTCTATGCACTTCGCATTGATAACAAATGACAAATAGTTAACTAATACTTTTAATATTTAAAAGTGAATCAATAGTTAACCCCACAAGAAATAGAATAATACATGGAATAGATTAAGTAAATCTAATATCCTTAATACATATAAAGGTTATCAATACTTCGGTTTGATAACTACAACTCTATTGTTACATTATTCTATACATGATATCACAGGTGAATTACAATGAGGTGAACAAGTGGAATGGAGATGGAAATCCATAGTTGTATTGCTAGTAGTGTGAAACTTGATTGAACATGTGGTGGGATGGCGTATGGGCTTGACCCTTTCGTATGCCCTATATATAAGCATGTTTGATCGGGCGTCACACCACTTGTACATACAACTAGGGAGAGTCCATTTGGGTGAACAGGTGAATCAAACAATATACAAGTAACATTATTAACATTGTGATTGTGCATGTGAATGAATCAAGGTTTTCAATTAACATACTTATGAACTCACCAACCTACTATTGACTTTGTTTAAATGCATGTTTTCTCAGGTGACGAACAGGTGTAGTCACTCATATGTCAAGGCTAAACAAGTGGACTTTTAGAAGACCTAGCTTTATTTTGTGTTGCATATTTTTGACATGACAGAACATTGAATCATATTTTGTATATCTTGTACAGTTACAAGATAGAGGCCACAGTGATTCTTTTGGAAGAATTACTTAGTTAAATTATGATCATGATTATGTAATTTAACTTTGTAATTCTGTATTGATGTCATTTTAGTATTTCTCAGTTATTTATCATGTGCTATGTAAACAATCTGATCATTCCGATTATCACTCAAGATATCGTGCCCCGGGAACCTTCCGCCCGACGGGAAATCCGATCCGTTCCCGCCGGCTTGGGGTGTGACAGATTGGTATCAGAGCCATGGTTATAGAGAAATATAGGTCATATTGCTTAAAGGGTTTGGCCTAGACTATAACCTAGGGACCCTCATGTAGAGAAAACAGGACATCAGAATTATATGCATACGTTAGGATTGTCATGTCACAGGGACAACCACCGTCACCACCTCATCCACCTCCATCCGAGGTGGAACCAGCGACTGCTGCACTGGCAACCTTGATCACTGAGCAGTTGGTTGCAATCATTCCTGAGATCATCAGTAGGATCATGAGCAGCGATGAATATGCTATGACTTTTCCACCTGTCACCTCCAAAGGAAAAGAACCTACAGAAGGTGACACAAGCAAGAAGCAGCAACATCACCCTGCCAAAAGGCAAAAGAGGGATGTGAACTACATGGAACCCACTCCGATCAGTCAAGTCATGCCGGACTTATCTAAAAAGGGTAACAAAGCTTATGTTGGGACGGTCCCTCTTTGTCAATTTTGTCAATATCATCACCATGACAGAAACCAGTGTCATCAGTGCACCCGATGTGGAAGGACAGGACACTGGGCTGCTTATTGGAAAACCTCAATGAAATCAAATCTTCGTCAATACACTGGTAAACATCCCAAGTGTAACAAGTGTGGATTTCATCATGCTGTGAACAGTCAATGCAGTCTTTGTTTGAACTGTGGAAAGAAAGGACACTCGATTTGGAGGTGCCGAAGCCTTCCAGCACAGAATTAGAATAAGAGGGCAAGTACCTCTACTCCCTCTCAACACAATCACCACTGCTACACCTGCGGAATACTCGGACATTTTGCAAAAGACTGCCTTATGAGGAACTTTCCAACAACCCCAACAGTTCCAACTGCAGCAACCACCACTGAGGAACTACTCGCCCTACCAGCACCAGATGTACACACGGAGTCGGATGACTTCTAGGTATGTCATTTTAATCTTGTGTAATTGAATTAGATATAATGTTCAAATTTATGTATTATGTGTAGTTAGTAACATAATTAAGGGTAACTATTGATTAATTAGGCGTCAATTAGATAATAGAAGTTAGTATAATTAATGTCTATGCTTGAATAGAAAATCATTACTCCTTAAGAGATAGATTTAGAAAAACATAGTAGGAAATTCTTAAATCAATGGAGATTAGGTTAATTTTTAAGTGACCTAGTTAGGAATACGAAGGAAAAGGACAGAAATGGCCCTCGAGATTATAATCAGTTTCATTCTCAGATCACTAAGGTTAGTGTTACAAATGAGAAGAAAAACGCGAAACAAAGACGAGGCGGACGTGTTTCCGAATGATTTACCGGGACTGTCACCTGAGAGATCAGTGCAGTTCCGAACTGATTTGATTTCGGGAGCGACTCCTGTAGCTAAGTCTCCTTATAGACTTGCACCATTTGAGACGCAGGAGTTGTCCAACCCATTTACAAGAGCTACTCGATAAAGGATTCATCCGACCGCGCTTTTCCCCTGTGGGGAGCTCCAGTTCCTTTTGTTAAGAAGCAGGATGGAACTTTCAGGATGTGCATTGTTATAGAGAGCTCAACAAACTCACCATCAAAAATCGTTACCTGTTACCGAGGATCGATGATTTGTTTGATCAGTTATAGGGAGCCCAGTACTTTTCAAAGATAGACCTAAGATTAGGTTATCATCAGCTCCGGATTCAAGAGGAGGACATACCAAAGACGGCCTTTCATACCCGATATGGTCACTACGAGTTCATGGTGATGACATTTGGACCGACGAACGCACCGGCAGTGTTCATGGATTTGATGAATCGGGTGTGCTAGCCGTACTTAGATCAGTTTGTTATCGTCTTCATTGATGATATACTGATTTATTCAAAGAACGAGAAGGAACACGAGCAACATCTCAGAACAGCCTTGGAACTTCTCAAAGAAGAACGACTCTATGCCAAATTCGTCAAGTGTGAATTCTGGTTAAGGGAAGTTGTCACACCCCCTGCGTCGCGTGCGTAATCCACGGCGCGGTGACGATCGATGGTTGAATGATGCACAAGTATTGAATAAGAACAACCACAATGCATTACTAAGTTTCATAAAGTTTAGACCCTTTTTTAGTTACAGACAATCTATCTATCTTCCCAGAAGAATGACAACTACAGACCCAAAATATAGTTTACAAAATAAGACTTCAAACAAGACAATTAAACAATTAGTATTAATTGTGTTTCTAAATCCATCCTAGCTTGTTTCTTCATCTTGTTCTATCTTAGAACGGTCTCCTTAGTTGTCCTTTAAAATGTCTTAAACCTGATGTCACACCCCTGCGCCGCGTGCGGAATCCACGGCGCGGTGACGTATGATCAGTTGAATCATGCACAAGTATTCAATAAGAACAACCACAATGGATTACTACGTTGCATAATGTTTAGACAATTGTTTAGTTACAGACAATCTATCTATCAGAATAATGACAACTACAGACCCAAAATATAGTACAAAATAAGACTTCAAACAAGACAATTAAACATTCAGGATTTAGTGTGTTTCTAATCCATCCTAGCATGTTTCTTCATCTTGTTCTATCTTAGAATGGTCTCCTTAGTTGTCCCTGAGAATGTCTTAAACCTGATTACCTGAAACACGTGAAAAGTAACTGTCAACTACAGACGTAGTTGGTGAGAACAATAGGTTTAATCATTTGTAAACATGAATATATGATATAAAGCATAGGTAAGTTAAAGCCACAAAAGGTTCACACGGATGAGCTGTAACCCAAACTAACATCAAGTAAGAAAATGAGTGTAAACAGTCCAATCACTGTTCGCATGAAAGCCAACATATAATATCAATTCCCAAAGCACGTTTGGAGTTCGATAATACATCAGCAGTTTTTGATAACCATATGACACCAGACCTGCACTTGGCTTTTAAAACAAATTTAAAAGCTAATTCCATCCTGGATAAGAACCAATGTGTCCGCTTTCCCTTGTTGTGATCACCCGGTACTAACGCTAATGAATATGATACTTGATGCGTTTACAAGTTTGTTTACAACAATGGACACCATGTTTATGAACCTTACTTTAACCGGATGTGTTAATGCCTTATTTGATAACATGAACTGAAAACCTGGATTTAATTCCATGAATTAAATCCTTTGTTTTGAATACCATGAAATGAGTCTCTTGATTTGAATACCATGAATTGAACCTCTTGATTTGAATACCATGAATTGAACCTCTTGATTTGAATACCATGAAATGAATTCCTTTGACTTGAGTACCATGAAATAGAGACCTTGTATATTAACAAGGTTTATAACAAAAGAGTTTATAAAAATCCATTATTTAAAAGTGTTGATCCTTTATAAAATCATTTGAGTAAATCTGTTATAAGACAATTCAAAGGGTCTTTATAAAACCTTATTAGTAAAAAGAGTTTAATAATTGATAAATCCTTTAAAACAGTTGATGAATCCCTTGGATTCTTAAAATGAACCTGTAATGTTTATAAGAATACACACATCTTGTGTAATGAAATACAATTGTAAACAACTGATTTGATCACGTGTTCCACCCCAAAACAGTTATAAAACAGTAAAAGAGGGGCTAATGTTCTCACCTGTCTGCAGTAGACTCTGAACTAAAACAGATAGCAAGTAGCAAACAGGACTTCTAATTGTTTCCTATAACATTGTAATCATACGTAAGATATAGGATATATAATTGTATAGACCTTGATTCTTTGATTGACTTGTATTCTCTTGAAATTTGTTAACACTTGAATACTTGATCATGATTATGATTGTTGTGTAAACTTGAAAGTTATGTTTTGAAGTACTTGATTGATCATGGGTCCAAGAAACGAATATGAAATGTTCCTTTGTGCATAACTCTTATGCATAATATGATAATTATTGAGAATTTGATAACCATTGATTAACATGAATTATGAAAGGATGTTCCAATTGCTTTAAGTCTTTATGATTGTGACTTGATCTTATAATTAGGATAAGTTGCAACTTAAACCAATTATGACCAAATTCACATGTACTTAGAGTTTGTGGGCCACACTACGGGTCTTAAGCCCATAAAACTATGATAGGCTTAAGTATAGGTCCATGGGTCCCTTATGTTAACGAGGGCCAATTGATTATGATATTGGGCCAAGTGAGTGTGATGTTGGCCCAACAACATTTACATCGTCCTTAATACGTGTCAAGGACAATATCATACCGATTTCAATCTCAGTGAACCGAATGAAATTGAATTGAGCCTAAGGGATTTGAGTTGGGCCTAACAATGTATAGGTAGGCCATGTAGGGTTTCAAAGTGACATTGGGCCAATTAAAGATCTTAATGGGCCAATATAACTTCCTTGGGCTTGGTTTAACCTATGGGCCTATTACCAACTAAATTGGACCAAGTATAATTGCATTGGGCTGAAATGGAGTTATGGTCTTCCACTTGGGCAGCGAACCTTTGGAGTTCAAGGGTTTAGGTTCGCCGGTGGATCAAAGATTCGGCTAAGTGATTAGCGAACCATGCAAGGTTCGGCCTTAAGTTCATGATTAAGAAGGTTCGCTGCATGGTGGAAGGCTCGGCTACTGAATGGTTCGGCAATGCATGAATGATTCGGCTTTGTGGGAATTAGGTTCGGTGACATCAAAGTTCGTCTAAGCGTTCGGACATGACAATGGTTCGGCATATGAAGTTTCGGCTACAACCCTATGGTTCACTATGGTTCGTGAATCAGTAAGGGTTCGCCACATGCAGCAAAAAGGTTCGTGAAGGTTAGCCATAGGCTAAGGATTCGCTGCATGCAAGCTTAGGGTTCGGCGAGACTAGGGTTCGTGGCAACAGGAAGGTTCGACAGATGCTTGATGGCTCAGTGCAGGTTCGTGAGGACCTTCTGGTTTCGGCTGATAACCCAACGAACCATGCAGGGTTCGCTGGGGTTCGCTTTGTTCACGCTGGTTCGGCCAAGAAACCCTAAAGGGTTCGTTTCCCTTGTCACTGCCGAACCTGTTCGTCTGCACCATCCTCATCGCATTCAATCTGTTCCTGTTAACTAGCTACGCTGATCTATCACCAAGGAGAGTGATCATGGCTGCGAAACTGAATAGGAAAGTGCTAGGACCGGCTATGTGTCGGGTTTTAACATAAACCCACGAAAACCCTAATTTCCCGAACATTCAAGCACAAATACCTCGATTTTGGCCGGTTATTTCCACTGATTTCTTGTACTTTCGTGTAGATAATGTTGAGAGCTTCGCGTGGACACCAAAAACACCGAATTCCGTTGAGAAACGAGCGAGATACGAGCGTTTAAAGTCGGTTTTCTAGAGAGAGAGAGATTTGGCCGAAAAGTTAGTGAGAGAAAGGGTTGTTGGTGAATTTAATGAGACTTTAAGCCTTGTTCAAGGCTTTTATAGCCCGAGTGATATTCGGGTTCGTTTCGGTCGTTCGGCTCGCGTTTCCGAAACGTAACGCGCGTTTTACGCGACTTTTATTTAAATTAAATGTTAAACTCATTAAAATGATGAGTTTCAAAATTGTAAAATATAAAATAATTAATTTAATTATTTTTACTCTTCGTGCGTTGTCTTATCGTTAAACATTCACAATTACGTGTATACCCGAAATCGCGTACGTTTTACGATCGTATTAATTATTTAAAGTCGTTTAATCATAATTATAAGTTCAACATTCGTATTATTATGGATCGTCACCCATAACTATACTCAGTCTCGCTTACAGATTACGATTTTTGTTGAATCAATTAATTGTTATAATATTCGTCTCGACACTACGCACTAACACTAACCTGTTACACCGAACGCAGTATATATATAGGGCTCACTCTCGCTGCCCACAACTGTTTCGATATAACCAGTTACTGTTCTTGCTTAGTGAAATCGACTGTAAATAAATAATACATACTTGTTTATGAACACTAAGATCCTGTAACACACAACACACATTATGAACATACTGAATCACATTGATTAACTAAACATGTACGAACGCTGTTCTAACACTGTTTACAACTACCATGATTAAATGTACAACTGTTACACCTGATTACCTGAAACACGTGAAAGGTAATTGTCAACTACAAAGGTAGCTGGTGAGAACAATAGGTTTAACATTTGTAAATATAAATCTGCATTGTAAGGCATATGTATAAAGCAGTGAATGAAAATACAAGGATGGTTGCAACCCAAACTAACATCAAGTATGAATTCGTGTGCAAACAATCAAAAGACTGTTTAATAGAAAGGCCAACATATAATCAAGTCCCAAACTACGTTTGGAGTCAGAAAATTTATCAACAACTTTGTACTACCATAATGCAACCAATTCTGTAGTTAGCTTTTAAAACAAATTTAAAAGCAAACTCCAGCTTTGGCGTAACCAAGTGTGTCCGCTTTCCCTTGTTCTGATCACCTAGTACTAACGCTAAATGAATATGTATCTTGATGTGTGTATAAGTTTCTTCACAACAATGAACACCATGCATTTGAATACTTTGATTTGAAAACCTTGCTTGAATACCATGATTTGAAAACCTTGCTTGAATACCTTGATTTGAATCCTTTGTTTGAACACCATCATGAAAACTATTGGTTGAATACCTTGTTTTGAAACCTTTGATTTTATACTGAGAATAGTGTCCTTGTATAGTAACAAGGTTTATAACATATTATTTTATCGAAAACACGGGTTTATAGTAAATTTGTTTTTAAATCTCATTATTTAAAAGTGTTTAACATTTATAAAACCATTTGTGTAAAACTGATATAAAACAGTTTAAAGAACCTTTATAAAACCTTTTTAGTAGAAAATGTTTCACAGTTGATAAAATCCTTTAAAATAGTTGGTAAATCCGTTGAATTTGTACAGTGAACCTGTAATGTTTTCAAAATAGCATAAATCCTGAATAACGAAATATGATCGTAATAAGAGTATTCGGTCACGTGTTCCACCCCAAAACAGTTGTAAAACAGTAAAAGAGGGGCTAATGTTCTCACCTAACTGCAGTAGACTCTGAACTAGAACAAGTAGCAAGTAGCAAACAAGACCTCAAACTGGTTCCTATATAACTGTAATCATACATAGAATATAAGATTTATGATATTGTCTTCTTTGTTTGATTGATTAACTTTTGTTGTCATGATCTCGATTATCTTTTGAATATCTTGTTTTATAACCAATATGAATCTTTGTGAAAATGATTCTTGAATGTTAGGTTTTGGTATTATCAAAATGTTGTCATCATTGTAATGAATTCATGTTTATTGGAATTTAAACTAGTGGGGCTTTTGTTGGGCCACCAATCCCATATGAGCCAATTGTAAATGGGCCGCAAGGTTAATCATGGGCCCAACCAGTCCTAATGGCCACATGGGTGTTGTTTCGGCCAAAGTTAGTAAATCAATTGGGCCGAAAAATGAAATGATCAAGCAAAGCTTCATGGGCCGGTTGCTATGTATTGGGCTAAGGGGATTGGGCTGAAACAACCACATGGACTGAAAGGTGACTTGTTTGCTTCGGAATATGTTGATCGAATGGCTCTAAGATGATTAACTAGTGATAGCCGCAAGCCCCTAGGTTTGGCCATCCAGGGCAGCGAACCTTACGGGTTCAAGAGACCTAGGTTCGCCTAGGTTGGGTTCGCGAGTTTAGGAAGGTTCGACCATATGATGATGGTACCCAGGTTCGGCCAGGGTTTTGATAATCAAAGGTTCATTCCCTAGAAAGGGTTCGGTGTTCAACCACTGGTTCGGCTAGAGTACATGTAGGTTCGTGAGTCTTTCATGGGTTCGGCGATGCTAATGAGGGTGTGGTTAGGGTTCGTCTGATGGCAATGGTTCGGCTGCAACAATATGGTTCGCCTGCATGGGATGGTTCATCACTTAACCGTTCACAACCACCGAACCTTTGCATTAAAAGAACCACAGCCGAACCCTCTACGAAGCCACGAACCTTTGGCTGAGGTGTCGAACACATGCAGCATTGCCGAACCTCCTAGCCAAATCCTGGCAGTACCGAACCCATGAGCTACTATGTTCGCGAACCATCCGCACTTGGGCGAACCTACAAATCTCAGCGAACCTTCTTTCATGCAAGACGAACCTGTTGCTGGTCACGAACCTAAGCCATTAACCGAACCTGTTTGATCAGCCAATCATGCGAGCCTCTGGCCGAACCTATGTTTAACCACCATGAGGCGAACCCTTGAATGCCCGTTGGCCGAACCTTTACCCCAAGAACCTTAGGGTTCGCTGGATCCATAACTGAACACTAATTCATGTGACCATTTCAGCCCATTAGCATGCCAAAGGAGTTATTTGTTAGGCCCAGCAATCACCTAGATCGGCCCAAGACTAGCCTCACTAATGGTTCATGTTTCACCCAACCGGCTCATACACATAACAATTAGGCCCAATGACAATTGGGCTGGCCCACGTGAAAGATTTAGCCCATTAAGGCCCATACAAATTGACCAAGCCCAACCGGTTTAGATTTATATCATTGCGGCCCAAAAAAGGACTCGGCCCATTGTGACCCTTACAATCCAAGGTCTTGGTTTTGGTCCATCATTTCGGCCCACCATCATTGGTATAACCCAAGGAATTTAATTGGGCTCATGGCACCCACATTCGTTCCATGTGGAGGATTGGGCCCATTAGACTCGAAATGTGAACTAACTTTTAGAAGTTAAACGGATGGGTATGGCGGTCATGATAAATAGTTAAGGAGTCACAAGAGTTAAGTTTAACTATAACAATTTAAGGTAAATGAGACATAAACTCAACAGTAAAGCACACTAACACAAACCAAATTGGGTTAAGTAGGCTGAAAACCTATAATAAGGACATGGAACCGAATGATGACCAAGACCAAAACGGATTTGCCAACCTTAGGGTTAACACCAACACACATACAAACACACACTCAGAGACTTATACTTACAAGTTAAGTACAATGTGAAGTCAATACAGGATCGTGAAAACAAACCCAAGTAAAATCAAGAGCGCGTGCATTTCTTGTTTAAGCTAAGTCAACCACTACAGCAACAAGGTGAGTTCATATGCCCCTTTTCTTCAATCTTAACTTATTTTAAAACTCTCGGTGCTAAGAAACATGCTTACTTTTATTTATTTAAAAGTTTTGCTTCACATATTGCTTATACTTTGATTTAGATAATATTGATTTGTTTATTATCGCTTATCATTGTATGCATGCTTGTATGATCATGATATGACAGGGATAATCAGATGAACAAGATAATATATCTTCTTAATTCATCAACACATTAGAATAACATAGTTGTAAGATTTTATCTTATAACACTTAGTTATTCTTACACGAACAA
Source organism: Mikania micrantha (assembly GCA_009363875.1). Classification (NCBI taxonomy): domain Eukaryota; kingdom Viridiplantae; phylum Streptophyta; class Magnoliopsida; order Asterales; family Asteraceae; genus Mikania; species Mikania micrantha. Next base: position 19,796,639 of record CM018684.1, on the reverse strand, counting down.
GCATTGGGAAAATTCATACATAAACAAACATTGAGGACAATTACAGAGAAACATGATGACATTACAAAACACGTGTATGATCAGAAGAGAGTACATCTTCTTAATACCATTCAACATTATAATTAACTCAGTGTAATAAGCCAAGTACTTATAACGCTTAGTTACAACTTAAAACACACTATGTGATAGTATGGAGTGTTTATCATCCACCACCTGCGTCACTTAATGGTACTAAGACTAGTTCTTACTACGGCTTAAGGATTATATGGTGATCATATGGATTACAAGGAATGATAATCATGATAACGTAACTTCATGATAACAACATCATTCACACAATGATTAACATAAAGTAATAAGACAAGTTCTTATTTAATCTTGTTAATCACATGAGAACATCCCATAATGAGAACAGACACTAACATCGAAGTACACAATTCATCGTTACTTGTGGACTAGTAGACTGAGGAATTTATTTTCTCTCATGTCATATTATTAGTAAGAGTCTCGCTGAGGGCAATGGGATTACAAAGTGATAGAGGTAAATCAAATGCATTCAAATCTGACTTCGTGAGGATTGCAATGGATTCCTTTTAGGCTCTATGCACTTCGCATTGAGAACAAATGACAAATAGTTAACTAACACTTTTAATATTTAAAAGTGAATCAATAGTTACCCAAACAAGAAATAGAATAATACATGGAACAGATTAAGTAAATCTAATATCCTTAATACATATAAAGGTTATCAATACTTCGGTTTGATAACTACAACTCTATTGTTACATTATTCTATACATGATATCACATGTGAATTACAATGAGGTGAACAAGTGGAATGGAGATGGAAATCCATAGTTGTATTGCAAGTAGTGTGAAACTTGATTGAACATGTGGTGGGATGGTGTCTGGGCTTGACCCTTTCGTATGCCCTATATATAAGCATGTTTGATCGAGCGTCACACCACTTGTACATACAACTAGGGAGAGTCCATTTGGGTGAACAGGTGAATCAAACAATATACAAGTAACATTATTAACATTGTGATTGTGCATGTGAATGAATCAAGGTTTTCAATTAACATACTTATGAACTCACCAACCTAGTGTTGACTTTGTTTAAATGCATGTTTTCTTAGGTGACGAACAGGTGTAGTCACTCATATGTCAAGGCTAAGCAAGTGGACTTTTAGAAGACCTTGCTTTATTTTGTGTTGCATATTTTTGACATGACAGAACATTGAATCATATTTTGTATATCTTGTACAGTTACAAGATAGAGGCCACAGTGATTCTTTTGGAAGAATTACTTAGTTAAATTATGAACATGATTATGTAATTTAACTTTGTAATTCTGTATTGATGTCATTTTAGTATTTCTTAGTTATTTATCATGTGCTATGTAAACAATCTGATCATTCTGATTATCACTCAAGATATCGCGCCCCGGGAACCTTCCGCCCGACGGGAAATCCGATCCGTTCCTGCCGGCTTGGGGTGTTACAGATTGGTATCAGAGCCATGGTTATAGAGAAATATAAGTCATATTGCTTAAACGGTTTGGCCTAGACTATAACCAAGGGACCCTCATGTAGAGAAAACAGGACATCAGAATTATATGCATACATTACATTACTTGATCATGAATACTAACCGATGACTTTTCGGTTAGGATTGTCATGTCACACGGACAACCACCATCACCACCTCATCCTCCTCCATCCGAGGTGGAACGAGCGACTGCTGCACTGGCAACCTTGATCACTGAGCAGTTGTTTGCAATCATTCCTAAGATCATCAGTAGGATCATGAGCAGCGATGAATATGCTAGGACTTTTCCACCTGTCACCACCAAAGGAAAAGAACCTGCAGAAGGTGACACTAGCAAGAAACAGCAACATCACCCTGCCAAAAGGCAAAAGAGGGATGTGAACTACACGAAACCCACTCCGATCAGTCAAGTCATGCCGGACTTGTCTAAAAGGGGTAACAAAGCTTATGATGGGACGGCCCCTCTTTGTCAATTTTGTCGATATCATCACCATTACTGAAACCAGTGTCGTCAGTGCACCCGAAGTGGTAGGACAGGACACTGGGCTGCTTATTGGAAAACCTCAATGAAATCAAATCTTTGTCAATACACTGGTAAACATCCCAAGTGTAACAAGTGTGGATTTCATCATGCTGTGAACAGTCAATGCAGTCTTTGTTTGAACTGTGGAAAGAAAGGACACTCGATTTGGAGGTGCCAAAGCCTTCCAGCACAAAATCAGAATCAGAGGGCAAGTACCTCTACTCCCTCTCAACACAATCGCCACTGCTACACCTGCGGAATACTCGGACATTTTGCAAAAGACTGCCCTATGAGGAAGTTTCCAACAACTCCAACAGTTCCAACTGCAGCAACCACCACCGAGGAACTACTCACCCTACCAGCACCAGATGTACACACGGAGTTGGATGACTTCGAGGGTATGTCATTTTAATCTTGTGTAATTGAATTAGATATAATGTTCAAATTTATGTATTATGTGTAGTTAGTAACATAATTAAGGGTAACTATTGATTAATTAGGTGTCAATTAGATAATAGAAGTTAGTATAATTAATGACTATGCTTGAATAGAAAATCATTACTCCTTAAGAGATAGATTGATAAACATAGTAGAAAATTCTTAAATCAATGGAGATTAGGTTAATTTTTATGTGACCTAGTTAGGAATACGAAGGAAAAGGACTGAAATGGCCCTCGAGATTATAATCAGTTTCATTCTCAGATCACTAAAGTTAGTGTTACAAATGAGAAGAAAAACGCGTAACAAAGACGAGACGGACATGTTTCCGAATGATTTACTGGGACTGTCACCTGAGAGATCAGTGTAGTTCCGAACTGATTTGATTTCGGGAGCGACTCCTGTAGCTAAGTCTCCTAATAGACTTGTACCATCTGAGATGCAGGAGTTGTCCAACCCATTTACAAGAGCTACTCGATAAAGGATTCATCCGACCGCGCTTTTCCCCTGTGGGGAGCTCCGGTTCTTTTTGTTAAGAAGCAGGATGGAACTTTCAGGATGTGCATTGATTATAGAGAGCTCAACAAACTCACCATCAAGAAACGGTACCTGTTACCGAGGATCGATGATTTGTTTGATCAGTTACAGGGAGCACAGTACTTTTCAAAGATAGACCTAAGATTAGGTTATCATCAGCTCCGGATTCAAGAGGAGGACATACAAAAGAAGACCTTTCGTACGAGTTCATGGTGGTGCCATTTGGACTGACGAACACACCGGCAGTGTTCATGGATTTGATGAACCGAGTGTGCAAGCCGTACTTAGATCAGTTTGTTATCGTCTTCATTGATGATATACTGATTTAATCAAAGAACGAGAAGGAACACGAGCAACATCTCAGAACAGCCTTGGAACTTCTCAAAGAAGAACGACTCTATGCCAAATTCTCCATGTGTGAATTCTGGTTAAGGGAAGTTTTCACACCCCCTGCGCCGCGTGCGTAATCCACGGCGCGGTGACGATCGATGGTTGAATCATGCACAAGTATTGAATAAGAACAACCACAATGCATTACTAAGTTTCATAAAGTTTAGACCCTTGTTTAGTTACAGACAATCTATCTAGCTTCCCAAAAGAATGACAACTACAGACCCAAAATATAGTTTACAAAATAAGACTTCAAACAAGACAATTAAACAATCAGGATTAAGTGTGTTTCTAAATCCATCCTAGCTTGTTTCTTCATCTTTTTCTATCTTAGAACGGTCTCCTTAGTTGTCCATTAAAATGTCTTAAACCTGATTACCTGAAACACGTGAAAAGTAACTGTCAACTACAAAAGTAGTTGGTGAGAACAATAGGTTTAACATTTGTAAATATAAATCTGTATTGTAAGGCATATGTATAAAGCAGTGAATGAAAATACAAGGATGGTTGCAACCCAAACTAACATCAAGTATGAATTCGTGTGCAAACAATCAAAAGACTGTTTGCTAGAAAGGCCAACAAATAATCAAATCCCAAACTACGTTTGGAGTCAGAAAATTTATCAACAACTTTTTACTACCATAATGCAACCAATTCTGCAGTTAGCTATTAAAACAAATTTAAAAGCTAACTCCAGCTTTGGCGTAACCAAGTGTGTCCGCTTTCCCTTGTTGTGATCACCTAGTACTAACGCTAAATGAATATGTATCTTCATGTGTGTATAAGTTTGTTCACAACAATGAACACCATGTTTTGAATACTTTGATTTGAAAACCTTGCTTGAATACCATGATTTGAAAACCTTGCTTGAATACCCTGATTTGAATCCTTTGTTTGAACACCATCATGAAAACTATTGGTTGAATACCTTGTTTTGAAACCTTTGATTTTATACTAAGAATAGTGTCCTTGTATAGTAACAAGGTTTATAACATATTATTTTATCGAAAACACGGGTTTATAGTAAATTTGTTTTTAAATCTCATTATTTAAAAGTGTTTAACATTTATAAAACCATTTGTGTAAAACTGATATAAAACAGTTTAAAGAACCTTTATAAAACCTTTTTAGTAGAAAATGTTTCACAGTTGATAAAATCCTTTAAAACAGTTGATAAATCTGTTGAATTTGTACAGTGAACCTGTAATGTTTGCAAAATAGCATAAATCCTGAATAATGAATTATGATCGTAATAAGAGTATTTGGTCACGTGTTCCACCCCAAAACAGTTGTAAAATAGTAAAAGAGGGGCTAATGTTCTCACCTGACTGCAGTAGACTCTGAACTACAACAAGTAGCAAGTAGCAAACAAGACCTCTAACTGGTTGTTATATCATTGTAATCATACATAGAATATAAGATTTATGATATTGTATTCTTTGTTTGATTGATTAACTTGTGTTGTCATTATCTTGATTATCTTTTGAATATCTTGTTTTATAACCAATATGAATCTTTGTGAAAATGATTCTTGAATGTTAGGTTTTGGTATTATCAAAATGTTGTCATCAATGTAATGAATTCATGTTTATTGGAATTTAAACTAGTGGGCCTTATGTTGGGCCAGCAATCCCATATGAGCCAATTGTAACTGGGCCGCAAGGTTAATCATGGGCCCAACCAGTTCTAGTGGCCACATGGGTGTTGTTTGGTCCAAAGTTAGTAAATCAATTGGGCCGAAAAATGAAATGATCAAGCCAAGCTTCATGGGCCGGTTGCTATGTATTGGGCTAAATGGATTGGGCTGAAACAACCACATGGACTGAAAGGTGACTTGTTTGCTTCGGAATATGTTGATCGAATGGTTCTAAGATGATTAACTAGTGATAGCCGCAAGCCCCTAGGTAAGGACATCCAGGGCAGCGAACCTTTCGGGTTCAAGAGACCTAGGTTCGCCGAGGTTGGGTTCGCGAGTTTAGGAAGGTTCGACCATGTGATGATGGTACCCAGGTTCGCTCAGGGTTTTGATAATCAAAGGTTCGTTCCCTAGAAAGGGTTCGGTGTTCAACCACTGGGTCGACTAGAGTACATGTAGGTTCGTGAGTCTTTCATGGGTTCGGCGATGCTAATGAGGGTGCGGTTAGGGTTCGTCTGATGGCAATGGTTCGGCTGCAACAATAAGGTTCGCCTGCATGGGATGGTTCGTCACCATGCAAAGGTTCGGCGGCTCTCGAGGGTTCGCTGCAATACACCAGCGTTCGGCTGTGGAGTTCCTAGCATGCACAGGTTCGTCTGAATGAAACCTCACAGGTTCGTAGCCACAAGGGTTCGTCCATCATGAGGGAAAGGTTCGGCAACCAGGGTTCGTTGATCATGTAGGTTCGCTGATCAATGGGACAAACCATGGGATTTCGGAGGGTTACAGGTTCGGCTCCCCCAACGACCTGCACCATCAATCATCATCTATTCCATCGTGCTTACCTGTTCTAAACTCAACATCATGACACAAGTGATTCCCGAAGGTTTAAGGTTGTGGTGATGGTCTAGAACCGGCCAAGAATTATGTTCAAACAACACACACCAAAAACCCTAATTTCGTGAATATTTCAAGCTTCGTACCTCGTTTTTGGCCGGATTAAACACCAGATCCTTTGTACTTCCGTGTAGGGAATGTCGAGAGCTTCGCATAGGTTCAAGAATCATCCATTTTCGTGGAGTAATGAAGAAGATATGGAGCTTTTAGTGGAGTTTTCTAGTGAGAAGGTGAAATGAGGAAAATTCTAGAGAGAGCGAGGTGTGTGTGCTGCAATAAATGAAGAGGTTGAAGGAAATTAAGGGCTTTTATGCCCCGGTTGATTCCCCGCGTATTCGGTCTCACTCGGTGTCGGTTTCGCGTATTTTTACGTACGCGTCGTTACGATTACATAATTGAATATTTTAGATTGTAAATTAGATTTTCTTGAATTATTTATGATGAGTTTCAAAATGTAAAACGAAAATAAAATATTTTACTTATTTTACATTTTGTTCGTTGTCAGACCGTTAAACGAATTCAATTACGTGTATACCCGGAATCGCGTCCGTTTTTCGGCCGTATTATTTATTTATTGCCGTTTACTCATAATTATAAGTTCAACATTCGTATCTTTATGGATCGTCACCCTTAACTATACTCAGTCTCGCTTACGCATTACAATTTTGTTTAATTAATTCGTTTGTTATACTATTCGTCATAACACTACGCGCTAACACTATCCCATTACACCGAACGCAGTATATGTATAGGGCATACCCCAGAGTCCAGCTACCTGCCTTATCTGACGCCAGCCGACCACTGTTTCGATATAATACCATACTGTTCTTGCCTAGCAAAATCGACTGTAAATAAATAATACATACTTGTTCCTAATTAAATAAAATCCTATAACACACAAACACAACATGAACATACGAATAACTTGACAAATTGAATATGAATACACATTGTTCTATCACTGTTTCTGACTACCATGACTAAATGTACAGATATTACAGAAGTTCAGTTTTTGGGTCATGTGATTAACAGTAATGGTATTCACGTGGATCCTGCCAAGATTGAGGCAATAAAGAACTGGGACGTGCCTACAACACCGACAGAGATCAGATCATTTTTGGGATTGGCAGGTTATTACAAGAGGTTCATTTCGAATTTCTCTAAGACAGCTTTGCCAATCACCAAGCTCACACAGAAGAGTGAGACTTTTCTGTGGACACAGAAACAGGAAGAGGCATCCAGACATTGAAACAAAGATTATGCAATGCTCCTATCTTAACACTCCCAGAAGGCAATGATGACTTTGTAGTATACTGTGATGCTTCGCATCAGGGACTCGGATATGTTTTGATGCAACGAGACAAAGTCATTGCTTTTGCCTCATGACGGTGGAAGATACACGAGAAGAATTACACGACACATGACTTAGAACTGGGAGCTGTTGTATTTGCCTTAAAGATTTGGAGACAGTACCTGTATGGTACCAAGTGCACTATCTTCACACATCGCAAGAGTTTACAGCACATATTTGATCAGAAGGAGCTTAACATGAGACAGAGACGTTGGGTTGAGCTCCTGAATGATTACGATTGTGTGATCAAATACCATCCGGGCAAAGCAAATGTTGTTGCAGATGCTTTGAGTCGGAAGGAGAGAGTCAAAACCTTGCGTGTTCAAGCAATGGGAATGAACGTGCAAACAAGTTTAAAAGATCAAATCATTCGAGCACAACAAGAAGCAGTGGCAAGAGACAATTTGAAACACGAGGTCGATTGTGGAGCCGAGAAACATTTAGAGACAAGACAAGATGGAGTTGTCTATTATCTGGATCGTGTTTGGATTCCAGCAGTAGATGAACTCAGAACATTCATACTTGACGAGGCACGCAAGACACGTTATTCTGTTCATCCTGGTGTCGATAAGATGTACCAAGACCTTAGGTCATTTTATTTGTGGCCGGGTATGAAGAAGGATGTTGCCACTTATGTTGGAAAATGCATCACATGTGCCAAAGTCAAAGCCAAAGAGCAGAAACCTTCAGGTTTGCTAGAACAGCCAGAGATACCACAATGGAAGTGGGAACAAATAGGTATGGATTTCATTACCAAGCTACCCCGCACTTCCAACGGACACGATTCAATTGGGTCCCCATTGATAGATTGACCAAGTCCGCACACTTCTTGCCGATCAGAGAAACTTACAAGATGGAGAAACTAGCAAGACTATACGTCGATGAAATAGTAGTAAGGCACGGGGTGCCATTGTCTATTATTTCAGACCAGGACAGTCGATTTACATGGTGGTTCTAGCAATCATTGCAACAATTCTTAGGGACAAGTGTTAACTTGAGCACTGCTTATCATCCACAAACGGATGGACAAAGCGAGCACGCCATCCAAACCCAAGAGGATAAGTTGAGAACATGCATCCTAGACTTCGGTGGAAGTTGGGATACACACTTACCACTCATTGAGTTCTCCTACAACAATAGCTACCACAGCATCATTGGATGTGCTCCATTTGAAGCACTATATGGTAGAAAATATAGGTCTCCAATTTTTTGGACCGAAGTTAGAGACAACAGAATAACTTGGCCTGAACTTATTCAGGAAACTACTGATAAGATAGCCCAGACACAACAACGATTACAAGCAACACGGAGCCGCCAAAAGAGTTACGCAGACAAACGGCGCAAGCCTTTGGAATTCGATGTGGGTGACCGATTCATGTTGAAAGTGTCCCCATGGAAAGGCGTAGTTCGGTTTGGGGCTAAAGGCAAGCTAGCACCTAGGTATGTCAGACCGTTTGAGATTACTCAACGCATAGGTCCTGTGGCATACAGACTCAGACTCCCTGATGAGCTCAGCGGAGTACACGATATGTTTCATGTATCAAATCTCAAGAGGTGCTTAGCAGACGAAACATTGATCATACCATTGGAAGAAATACAAATTGATGAGAATTACACTTCATCGAAGAACCTGTAGAGATCGTGGAACGTGAAGTTAAGAAACTGAAACGAAGCCGTATCCCTATTGTAAAGGTTCGATGGAACTCCAAGTGTGGACCAGAATTTACTTGGGAACACGAGGACAACATGAAGAAAAAGTATCCCCACCTGTTTGAGAAGTAAAGCCCGACCTTTATGCTTAAATTTCGGGACGAAATTTCTTTAACAAGGGGAGACTGTGACATCTATTACCTGACCGGCCGGCAAGTCCGTACGGTATGTGTACTTTCAACAGTACCTATGTGTAAATACATGTGTGTAATCAGTACTTGTATTAACAGAATCCGAAATACAAGAAACAGTTGCACGTATTTTCGTGTAAACTTAAATACTGTAAGTACAACACGCCATTGAAACAATAGTTGTGTGTATTTAAGTGAAAACCTAAGTACAGTTAACACAACAGATCATGAGAAACAACAGAGCTCAAACAAATAACAAGAACAAGTCGGTTGCGATCTGATATTCATAAATGACAGGAATCAGATGGCCGACGAATCAGTACGAAAACAAAGTGAAAACATGATGTTTAGTTGAGTCTGACAGTGAGGAAATACAAATTAAAACAATATTGCAGTGTCGTTTCAGAATAACGAACTGACAGTGTGTTTGCGTGGGTGACGATTCACACAAACATATCTGTGAGTTTAACGTTCTGTAGAAAACAAAAGTCGGAAAGCAAAACCATCGTTGTGTTCGTTCGAATGACGATTCGAACGAATACGCGCGATGGTGACGCGATCTGACGAAACAAAAACGAAACACGACACAAACGATAAGTAAATTAATAAAATAAAATAAATAACATTTTACAATTTTGAAACTCATCAAAATAATTAAATTAACTTCCTTTAATTTAAAACATTTCAATTACGCGTAAAGTTCCGGAAACGCAACGAAAACGCGAACCGAGCAACCGAAACGAACCCGGATACCCCGGAGTATAAAAACACCAAATGAAGTGTTTTTCCTTCACTTTTCATCAGCCACTTCTATCTCTACAACCCAATCCCGAATCCTCTATCTCTCTAGAATTTCCAAGCTTCAAATGGCGATAACTCGATCATTTCTCAACGAAAACGGGCGTTAGTGGTGTCCACGCGTAGCTCTCAATATCCTCTACCTAGAAATACAAAAGATCTGAGGTTTTATCCGGCCAGAAACGAGGTATTTGAGTTCGAAATTTCTGGAAATTAGGGTTTTCTAACCCCTCTTGTTCGCCCACACCCGTAACACACATAGAACCTTTATACATGCACACAGTACATGGCTGGGAGTCGGACCTTGCATAACACGACCAAGGGACCAGCCACATCGTAGGTTAGGAATTGGGGTCGATGGTGATACGCAGGGTTCGAGTGGGAGCAATTACGGCCGAACCTGTGGTGGCTGGAGGGCAGGGAACCTGCATCATCAAGCCGCATGCCGCGAACCATCATCAGGGGTCACCGAACCTGCCATGGCCGAACCTTTCCTAGCCACTTAACCTCACCCTTTTAGTCACGAACCCTCAGCCATCTTCACGAACCTGTTAGCCGTTCACAACCACCAAACCTTTGCATGAAAAGAACCACGGCCGAACCCTCTACGAAGCCACGAACCTTGGGCTGAGGTGCCGAACCCATGCAGCATTGCCGAACCTCCTAGCCGAATCCTTGCAGCACCGAACCCATGAGCTACTATGTTCGCGAACCATATGCACTTGGGCGAACCTACGAATCTCAGCGAACCTTCTTTCATGCATGACGAACCTGTGGCTGCTCACGAACCTAAGCCATTAACCGAACATGTTTGATCAGCCAATCTTGCGAACCTCTGGCCGAACCTATGTTTAACTACCATGAGCCGAACCCTTGAATGCCCGTTGGCCGAACCTTTACCCAAACGAACCTTAGGGTTTGCTGGATCCATAACCGAACACCTATTCATGTGACCATTTCAGCCCATTAGCAGGCCCAAAGGAGTTATTTGTTAGGCCCACCAATCACCTAGATCGGCCCAAGACTAGCCTCACTAATGGTTCATGTTTAACCCAACCGGCTCATACACATAACAATTCGGTCCAATGACAATTGGGCTAGCCCACGTGAAAGATTTAGCCCATTAAGGCTCATACAAATTGACCAAGCCCAACCAGTTTAGATTTATATCATTGCGGCCCAACAAAGGACTCGGCCCATTGTGACCCTTACAATCCCAGGTCTTGGTTTTGGTCCATCATTTCGGCCCACCATCATTGGTATAACCCAAGGAATTTAATTGGGCTCCTGGCACCCACATTCGTTCCATGTGGAGGATTGGACCCATTGGACTCAAAATGTGACAACTTTTAGAAGTTAAACGGATGGGTATGGCGGTCATGATAAATAGTTAAGGGGTCACAAAAGTTAAGTTTAACTATAACAATTTAAGGTAAATGAGACATAAACTCAACAGTAAAGCACACTAACACAAACCAAATTGGGTTAAGTAGGCTGAAAACCTATAATAAAGACGTGGAACCGATGATGACCAAGACCAACACACATACGAACACACACTCAAAGACTTATACTTACAAGTTAAGTACAATGTGAAATCAATACAGGATCGTGAAAACAAACCCAAGTACAATCAAGAGCACGTGCATTTCTTGTTTAAGCTAAGTCAACCACTACATCAACAAGGTGAGTTCATATGCCCCTTTTCTTTAATCTTAACTGATTTTAAAAGTCTCGGTGCTGAGATCATGCTTACTTTTATTTATTTAAAAGTTTTGCTTAACATATTGCTTTTACTTTGGTTTAGATAATATTAATTTGTTTATTATCTCTTATCATTGTATGCATGCTTGTATGATCATGATATGATAGGGATAATGAGATGAACAAGATAATATATCTTCTTAATTCATCAGCACATTAGAATAACATAGTTGTAAGATTTTATCTTATAGCACTTAGTTATTCTTGCATGAACAAACATTGGAAAAATTCATACATAAACAAACATTAAGGACAATTACAGAGAAACATGATGACATTACAAAACACATGAATGATCAGAAGATAATACATCTTCTTAAGACCATTAAAGATTATAATTAACTCAGTGTAATAAGCCAAGTACTTATAACGCTTAGTTACAACTTAAAACATCATATGTGATAGTATGGAGCATTTATCATCCACCACCTGCGTCACTTAAGGGTACTAAGACTAGTTCTTACTACGGCTTAAGGATTATATGGTGATCATATGGATTACAAGGAATGATAATCATGAAAACGTAACTTCATGATAACAACATCATTCACACAATGATTAACATAACGTAATAAGACAAGTTCTTATTTAATCTTGTTAATCACATGAGAACATCCCACAATGAGAACAAACACTAACATCGATGTACACAATCCCATCGTTACTTGTGGACTAGTAGACTGAGGAATTTATTTTCTCTCATGTCATATTATTAGTAACAGTCTCGATGAGGGCAATGGGATTACAAAAGTGGTAGGGGTAAATAGAATGCATTGAAATCTGATTTCGTGAGGATTGCAATGGATTCCTTTTAGGCTCTATGCACTTCGCATTGAGAACAAATGACAAATAGTTAACTAACACTTTTAATATTTAAAAGTGAATCAATAGTTAACCCCACAAGAAATAGAATAATACAAGGAACATATTAAGTAAATCTAATATCCTTAATACATATAAAGGTTATCAATACTTCGGCTTGATAACTACAACTCTATTGTTACATTATTCTATACATGATATCACAGGTGAATTACAATGAGGTGAACAAGTGGAATGGAGATGGAAATCCATAGTTGTATTGCAAGTAGTGTGAAACTTGATTGAACATGTGGTGGGATGGCGTCTGGGCTTGACCCTTTCGTATGCCCTATATATAAGCATGTTTGATCGGGCGTCACACCACTTTTACATACAACTAGGGAGAGTCCATTTGGGTGAACAAGTGAATCAAACAATATACAAGTAACATTATTAACATTGTGGTTGTGCATGTGAATGAATCAAGGTTTTCAATTAACATACTTATGAACTCACCAACCTAGTGTTGACTTTGTTTAAATGCATGTTTTCTCAGGTGACGAACCGGTGTAGTCACTCATATGTCAAGGCTAAGCTAGTGGACTTTTAGAAGACCTAGCTTCATTTTGTGTTGCATATTTTTGACATGACAGAACATTGAATCATATTTTGTATATCTTGTACAGTTACAAGATAAAGGCCATAGTGATTCTTTTGGAAGAAATACTTAGTTAAATTATGAACATGATTATGTGATTTAACTTTGTAATTCTGTATTGATGTCATTTTAGTATTTCTCAGTTTTTTATCATGTGCTATGTAAACAATCTGATCATTCTGATTATCAATCAAGATATCGCGCCCCGGGAACCTTCCACCCGACGGGAAATCCGATCTGTTCCCGCCGGCTCGGGGTGTGACAATTTGGCACCAAGATGGAGTGATTTGGTCAAGAAATGGAGAAGTTATGAAGGTTTGAAGCTTGAAATTTTATAGAGAGAGGAATCCGGGATTAGGGTTTTAGAGAGAGAGAGTGGAGGTGATGAATGTGGTATATGAAATCATTTAGGGTATTTATACCCCAGGTGAGTTCGGGTTTGTTTCGTTTGTTCGGTTTTCGTTTTCGTTACGTTTCCGGCGCGTCACACGCGTTTTACGGATTTAATTAGAAAGGTTTTATATTTATGTTTTTAAGGTGGTTATTCCTAGTAAATTATTTAAGTTTGTTTTCCTTAATTTAGTTTATTATTATTTGTTTATCGTTTCGCTTTGTCAGATCCTTCCGCCATCGCGCGTATTCGTTCGAATCGTCACCCGAACGAATCCGACGACGGTTTCATTTTCTGATTCTTGTTTTCTACTTTTCAGTCATCATTTCAGAGTGTTAAACTCACCGATATATTTGTGTTAATCGTCACCTACGCAAACACACTGTCAGTTTGTTATTCTGAAACAACGCTGAATTATGTTTTGAATTGTGTTTCCTCACTGACTGACTCAACTAAAGTTGCCTGTTTTCACATTGCTCTCATTGAATTCACTTTGTTTTCACACTGAATTGTCGGCCATCTGATTCCTGTCATCTGTGGATATCTGATCGCAACCGATATGTTTTTGTCGTTTGTTTGCACATTGTTGTTTCTCATGATTTGTTGTATTAACTGTATTTAAGTTTTCACTTAAATGCATACAAATGTTGTTTGTTTTTTGATTTCTGTTGTCACACAACTGTTTACACATTGTATTTACACATAGTAAATAGTGAAAGTACACGTACCGTACGGACTTGCCGGACGATCAGGTACTAATTGTCACAATATATTTTATTCTCAAAAAAATTCCGAGGTTGAATATGTTAATATCTAACTAAGTGTGAGACTCATCTGCATTCATTATTTAAAAAATTATCTAATAATATTTCTTAGTATGAAATTAAAGTTGTAGTATTTTGAGTTTTATCTAAATTATTCAAATTTTAATCATTTATGATTTGATTATATTACTTATATGTTTATATGCATAAATTTACATAAGTTCATTCATATATATAATATGTTAACAAATTTTAACTTTCACAATTGAGAAATGTTAATGATGATAAGTTGAATATGATTTCATTTTGATCTTTTAAAAGATTTTATAAAAAGTCCAAAAAGATTTTATTTTTATATTTTTTAGAAAATAAAAAATTTTCAAATAGATTTTTCGTTTTACCTTTCAAGTGTGTTTTTATTAATTTATCACAAAAATGTGTTTTTGATATTTGATTTGAATTTTTTTGAGAAAATCTAAAGTTAAGTTTTTTTTTTAAATCTTCTTAGGATCGATATGATTAGTATCGATTAAATTCTTTTTGTCGATATTAATAGTATCGATATTAGTATTATACTATATATATTATCGATAATATCAGTGACGATGTTTTCATCTTCCTTTGCACATCTGTCTACTCCTCCAGTCATTGTTACATAATCATATACTCCACCTGTTACTCCACCAACTATGACTACTGCACTAGTATTTGATTCACCTAATATCAATGCTATCTTAACTGATAGTTTTGCTACACAATCTTCTCAGATCTTAGCATTGCAAGCTCAAGTACAAGAGTTGCAATCTGAGAACATTCAATTAAAGAACACGGTAAACACACTGGAGGTGACTGTTGCTTACTTATAAAAGAAGGCTGCATTGATTATTCCCTTGCAAGATAGATTGGATACTTTACAAGCTGAGGTGGCAGCTAGTAAAGATTATCAAGATGGAGTTAACATGATGGATCTAGCTTCGTTTGCTACTATGGATGCTTAGATTTAGTCTATGAACAAAATATTTAAATCTCTACATGATAATGCTTGTCATGTTTTCAAGGATCATTATCATTAAATTCACGGATTTAAAGCACAAATTCAAATGAGGAATCGTCCACCTTAGGGGGAGACTTCTTGTGGAGCTGAAGCAATTACACCATTTGTTGGTTATAGAGATGATGATGATGAAGATGAAGATGATCAAGGTAATGATCTAGATGGTCCTTCCACTGGCAGTGATCATGTTACTGGGAAAGACGAAGGAATAGTATCTCAGCGGGAGCCAGTTGGTACATCTTCTGCACCTGGACGTGTTGTTAAAGGGAAGGGAAATGTTCAAGAAGATGATTTTGTGAATAGTTTCTTTGCTGCTGATGATGATGATAATATGATAGATGCTCTTGTTAATATAGATGATGATGATGATTTTCGATATGATGATCATGATGATGGTAATTATGTTGTTTTTGTCGATCCTCAATTAAAGAAAAAGAGTATCATTTTGAGCCAAATTTTGATGATCTTGATAATAGTATTGATCAAGAGCTTGAAGATGGTGAATGGTTTCCAATTAAAGAGGTTAGAGATCTTTAAATTGATTTGGATTGGGAAGAAAAGGTTATTAAAGAAAGTGTTGATAAGATGATTGTTAAATGTGTTGTTAAATCAACTAAAGATGAAATTCAATTGAAGCAGTTGAAAAAAAAACTTTAAATGAAGAGTCATTCAAATTTTTGTCTACTGCAGAGGTGATGCAAATGGCTAAAGATGATCTAGCCAATGCCCCACAAAGTCCAATTCAGAAAAAGAAATATATGAATAAGAAGGAGCGTGTTGGAAAGATTTTGGCATGGAAGTTTGATGCTCAAAGCAAATTGTTTATAATCAAGAGAATTGATGGAGTTGAGTATTTGAAAAAGATACCAATAGTTGGTAATCTAGATTGATTAAAAGCTTTCATCAGTTCCCTTTGTATGAATTAAGAGTGTTAGCAGAAATAAGATTGATTAATTATGCTAATGATTACCTGGCTCATTTAATTCAGCAAACAATAAAAAAAGAGGTTCGATCTATGAAGTTTGAATTATTAAAACCACGAAAGCTGAAGAAGATACCAATAGTTGGTAATCTAGATTGCATTACACGGAAATGGAAGGTGCGATATGAATTCAAACCTATTAAGTATTTAAAAAGAATTCCTCTTTTAAAGCTTAATTTAGGTATTTTGAATAATCTTTATCGGTGGTATATTCATGGTTGTACTTCTGAAGCTGTTTTTGAAGAAAAAAATAGGATGGGGTTGCTTAGATTGTTTGATCCTATTCATGTTATAAATCTTTCAGAAGATAAGCAGAAAAAGTTGTTAATAAATCAATTTCAATGTCATAAAGATCATAAAGAAGAGGCAATGCAATTCAAGAAAGTGTTAGAGATTTGTATCAAGCACAAGATATGTGTTGGTAGTCATCTGCCTTCTTAGTGGAAAGAACGAAGACAAACACTTAGATGTTGCTAAGGGGGAGTCTGTTAGTACCCTGATAGCATTAGCATCAGGTGTTGAACTGAAGACTGAAGATGGAAGAAGTGTTGCTGACTTGATGTGATTTTTATGTTTATTGTATTTGTTTTAGTAAAATATTATTTGTTTTTCATATTTTGTTTAGTTTTAACTGTTTGAAATTTGACTACGTGTGATTTCATCGGTACTTATTGTATCGATGGTATTATCATCGATACTATTAGTATTAACTGAATGCTTAGTCTCGATACTAATAGTATCGACAGATTGCCCATAAATAGGCGAAGTTCGATTCATTTAGGATCGATTGAGCATAATTCTTATGTACTGAAATTTGTAACATTTTTCTCTAATTGTATGTACTGAATTCCACAATATTAATACAAGACGAGAAGATATTTGATTCAATTCTATTCTATTCTTCTAATATTTCTTTCAACTTGCTCAAAGATGATATGATGGATTTCGCACGTTATGTTATGGTATGCCAGATCATTAGATCCTAACCATGTACCTAAAGTTTTAGCAGATGACAAACACACCTTTCTTAGTCCATTTGAATTGCTTGGGCAAAAGAAGAAATCCTATTGACATTAATTTCTTCTCAAATGCCAGGCTAGAATTTGAGTCTAGATCGATTATCTGATAAATTATATGAGTATCTTACAAAGGAAAACATAGATACTTTCTCTTAAACTTTCTCTAGTCTCTTTGATTAAATCATTTGAATATGTCATTTAAATTTTGTGCTCATTTAGACCTTGTTATGAATAAAATAGTTGTTGGAGGTTTGTATAAACTCTTTTCTAAGAGTCATCATAAGTGACTATATCATTTCATACAGAAGGTACCAATTTACTCAAATACATTTAAGTGCTTTGGCAACACCACATAGAGTCACTATCAATATTAAATTTATAGTTGAATTCTAACTTTGTTGTATACCAAATTTCTTTATTTCCATACTCATATCCTTTTGTAACTATTGACGATACTGGTGTGAGAGGACTCATGAAAACTTTGCGATTAACCATCTCTTCGTCACTCGATGGTGCGGTATGTTTTAGTGATTCTGAATCGTTATTACACACTATATCAAACACAAAGGATTACTACAAGAATAAGTTGGCGACACACCATATAAAAAAAAATCATAACGAGGCATGAATTGCTTGTATTACTCATGCCTAGTAATGAAAGGTGATTACTTATTGATTTTGGTAGATAGTTCAAGAAATTCTTGAAATGTAACTAGATATAACTAAACCATGTCATCTGCTTGTAGATGTACAAGTGAACATATAAACCAAACATTATACTACATTCTCGAGGCATGCATATCAATTGTAGTTGTAACAGGGATGCCCATTTACCTTGAATCAAATTTACCTTGCTATATATATATAATGCAAGTATATGACATTCCTATTTCAAGGCATGCCTATTTCGAGGCATTTTACGGATATAAGTATCATTTACCTTTATGTTGAGTTGAATTTGGGAACAAGATTATTTTAATAAAGTGAGACACAAACATGCATCAGATGTGTAGATATTACAAATACATTGGAACTCAGTGGTGTACAATGTGTTTTTCCTATAACAAGTTTGAAGGAATGTTTTGGGACGATTCGTTATACATGCCTCTAGAGGAGATTTAATTAGACAACAGATTACACTTCGCTGAGGAACTAGTTGAAATTTTAGGCTGCGAAATCAAAACATTTAAACAAAGTCATATAGAAATTACTACATTTTGGTGCAGTTGTAAATGCTGATCATAGTTCATTTGGGAAAGTGAATACCAAATAAAGCTAAAAAATTCTCATATATTTACGAGTCAATTAATGGTACACAACACCAGTATAATGTCGGGGCAAAATTCCTTTAACTGGAAGAGTCTGTGACATTCATGGTAAAATCCTGGTTGATTTTGACTTTGACATTGACCTTTGACTTTGACCATTGACCTTGATCATTGACTTGGACTTTGACCAAGACATGTTAAATTGAATTCTACAAAGACTAAACACTATAGACATGTATTAGAGATGTTAATTTTTTTTAATTGATAGTGTTTGGTTAGTAGACGAAGAAATGACGGTAAAACCAAAGTTTTGCAACGATAGCTGCAGAATATGGTGTAGCCGACGCACATTGTTGATACACAAACCTAAGAATATTTATAAGCTCTAAAAGTAACAAATAATAAGTTATCAATATTATTCATAAATAGTTACATAAGGGAAATTATACAAAAAGTTACAAAAATAACCATTTTATACAAAGTAACTTGAAATGAAGATTGGTGCTATGTCACATGAGCACTATAAGATCTGAGCGGTTCTTGATCATCCAAGTTCGATTCTCAACCCCTGGTGTTCGATCGTTGCTTCCAAGTTGTTCCTACAGCCTCGGATCACCACGGTTTCTGTTGGTTTCGTTTGGAAAACCCTGGAATAGGATTCCGCACTATCCCAGAGGTAGTTGAGTAGTTTCTCATTGGATTCGGATTGTTTCCGAGCTCCCGATCGGTCCAACAAAGTGGTATCAGAGCTTTGGCTCTTGATTCTACTCGATTTCCTCTCAAAATCATCAGATTTAAGTCTCCCTAAACCCTGATTTTCGTAACTTCCAAAAACCCTATCTTTCTTTCTTCCCAAGTTACTATTTCATTGAAAAACCAAGGGTTTTTGCGGTTTGATTGTCCTAATTCTTTCCCAATTGATTCATTATCATGTCTTGAACTTCTGTACCAAATTTGGTGTTTAGATCTGGTTAAAATCGCAAGTTATCACGATTTTCGTTGCTGAAAACCTCAGATCGCCGAATGACTTTGGCGGCCGAATAAGTTCAGCCGAATAGCCCCTCATTCGCCGAATAGGTCTCATTCGGCGAATAGCTCCTTCGCCATTCTCATTCGCCGAATAAGCCTCATACTCCACTCTCATTCGGCGAAAGAGCTCATTCGATCTGTCATTCGCCAGTTGTCATACTCAGCCTTCATTCGCCAGATTCAAGACATTCGGCCCCGACATTCGCCCAAAACCACTTCATTCGCCAGTCTCTTCTGAAATTTTTCTAAGTGTTGAAACTTATTACTTCTGATCAAATGGAGGATCTAGCACTCATGGCTAATCAAAACCATCGCATTCAGACTCTCTTGTTGACAGAAAATGAAACAGGAAACTCAAACAAAGCTCCTAAATTGTTGACTTTAGATGACTACCCTCACTGGAAGTATAGATTTGAGATCCACATCAATGGAGTGGATACAAATCTGTGGATGATGATAGAGGGAGATTACTTGAGGCCTTTGAACGAGGATGGTACTCCTATGCTTGTTACAAGAATGACCGAGCCTCAAAGGAAGCTGTTTGACTATGAGAAGAAAGCATATGCCATTCTGTCACAGTCCATTGCTACATATATCTTTCATCAATTTAGACAGTTTACATCTTCCAAGTACCTCTGGGATGCATTACAACAAAGATATGAGGGGAATGATGCATTGAAGAGCATCAAGTCTAAAGCTTTGAGAAAAGAATTCAATAGCTTTATGTATGTGGGTAATGAGTCCCTTGATGAACTGATTGCTAGGTTTTATCATCTGTTGAGTGAGCTGTTCAACCACGAGGTCAAAACTACAACTCAGGAGAAGATTCAGTGTTTAGCAGATGCATTACCTCCAAAGTGGGAGTCCTTTTTGATGGTACTCAAGCAAAATCAGATGATGGCTCATATGGACATCAATGATTTCATTCAGAAGCTGAAGGAACAGGAGATAGAGAACAAGTGTGTCACACCCCAACCCGAGGGGATTAAGGCATGACGATTGATTTCAAATCATTTAACTAACTTTGCGGAAGCATAGTTTAAATAATCCATAGCCCAAAGCAGACTAAAGCAAATAAAGTATCAAACACACCAAGAATTGTCTAAATTTGCCACGCAGGGCCCAATTAAAAACATAATTCAATAATCATAAAATTGTTCTTAAATCAACTCCGTTCTAAGCCATCACTATTCCTCTAGGAGCTCATCCGGTTCTCCTACTCTTATCAATTCAACCTGAAAGACACGCTAAAATACGTCAACTAAATAGTTGGTGAGAACATGAGTTTAATAATATGACACTATCAGTAATAATATAACATGTGATAATTCAATAACAATACAACCAACCCTGTTCCATGCTCGGGCGTTTGCCTCATACACTGTTAGCCCACAACATGGTCAAAACAAATATACTTCCCAATTCCGAGACCCGTTCCTGCTCTCGGTCATTCATGTATCATAAGAATATATGCCACAACGGTTGACAATAACCTCAGTAGGGTTTCAACCTTTCTTTTACAAGGCCACCCTTTCGGGCCACTGTGCGTGGGGGATTCCCCAAGTAGTACTACCCATATACTCACCGGCTCTACTTATGAGTTAATGGTTGTAAATTATGTTTAATGTTTAGGGGAAGCAATTTTATATGAAACGGACGTTCATTATCACATAAATATAATTTTATAAACAGTTTATGGAGCATGCTTTCAGTATCCCAAAACAGTAAAAAGAAAAGGGATCACATGAACTCACCTGTTACTGATGTTTGGTTATCTGTCGAGTGAAGGGATTGATGGTAAATCTTGATTGGTTCACTTGCCTAATGTATGTTTAGATTTTAGTAAATATTCATGCCATAAATATTGATGTGATATGGTTTCTCATTTAACCTTATTTTCAAGTATTCAAAATCTTTCGAGTTTAACCATTACACATGGATATAGGTTTACATATTTATATGTTTTTCCTCATTACTTATTATCAGTAAAGGGTCTGGGTAAATTTTTATTTACTCATTCCCTATTATTTTTATATTAACCACTTGTATCAAAAATTGTTTTTATATGTTTAAAATCCTCAAAAATTTCCAGATAATGATTCTGATCACTAAAAATTCCGAAAGTATTTATATAGTCTCATACTGATGTTATATAACTCCTGTAAAATTTTCAGAATTTTTAAAGCTCGTTTACTATTTTAAACAGTTTTAAACATTTTAAATCCCATTAATATTATAATAAATACTTCCCGATATGTAAATATTACCAAACTTTTTATACAGTAGAAAAATTATGTTCTTAGGCTACTGTAGAAATTTCATAAATTTAAGAGGTCGTTTACTATATAAAATGATTTTTGCACTATTTATTATATTAAATAACAAATAAATACTTAACAGTCACTAAAATTTACCATATTTTTACTGAGACCTCCCAGTATTATTAGAATATTGGGAAAAATATTTACTTCATATTTTGAACAGTAACCAATTTAATTCGTATTTTTAGCCTTTACAAACATTTTAAATGGCAAATAATTAGCTTAACCTATACATTTTTAGTTTCAATATTTTTCCCAGGCCTTTTAACTATATTTATACCGAGATAAATTATACTTCGGATTTTTATCACTCAGTAGCTATTTTTGATGATTTTATCAAGATTTATAGGAATTTTAATAAATCTATAACTTATTCTAGACATAACAATAAATACTCAAACTTTTTGAGTGTTATCCTAACATTATTATGTGCCTATTTTAGTTATACTTTCTGTCCAGAAAACTGTTAACATAATTTTTTATATTTTACATACTTATAAACCTTAGAAATTGGTTTTTGGGACAAAATTAACAATATAACATTCCTATCATCAAAACCCAATCTTTTATACAATATTTTCAACAATAAAATCATATCTATACCTGATCAAAATTTCGTGACATACACATTAGCATTTTAAAGTTGTAGTTTTCATTTTTACATACATGCATGCACATATAACTATTTGTTAAGGGGTGTGGTTCTTACACTTGAGCTTATCACTTGTGTGCAACGTTTCCAAGGTGATTGTGGGCTGTTAAGAAATGTAGAAAGCATAGAATGGATTTAGAGTTCATGCTACATACGAGAATGGAAGTTATGGGTTTCCAAGATCATGATATTACACATGCAAGACTTGCATGTGTATCCATGATTTTAAGTACTCGTCCCCCATGGGTTTTAAGGTTCATATTAGAATAAAAATCGTTTCTTTTGAATGGGTATGGGTTATAGTATCAAAATCATAGCTTTAGTTTAAGAAATGTCAAGTTTTTACACATGCATATACATGCATGTGTGTTCTTGCGATTTAGCCGTATAACACTCCCATTTTATAGTTCAAAAACGATGAGAATGGGTGTTTAGGGACGGTTAAGGATGGTGATAGGAAAGGGGAGTAGATAGAATATGATTTTGGAGTCTTTAGTAACCAACTAGCTAACCTTTGTGTCGACCAACTCCTTGTACTCGTGTGGTGTCCTTGTGATCTTCCAACCGTCGCTCCTTTGCTTCCAAAGTGGGGCTGGAACTTGGCAATATTGAGAGAAGGAAAGAGAGAGCTTTCTTGTGTTAGGAATACAAATGAGGAGGGAGTGGAGATGTGTGTGTGTTTGGCCGATTATAGAGAGGAGAGAGATAGAGATTTTCGGTCAAAGGGAAAAGAAAAGAGAAGAGGGGGATTGGGGAGTCGGTTATGGGGTAGAGAGGAGGAGGGGATTGGTTAATAGTGAGGTGAGGGTGAGAGGTGGTGTAAGACTTTTTGTCTTATATTCTTGTTTGAGTGTGTGAGAATAGAGAGAGGGAGATATAAATGTGTATGTGTATCATGCGTATATATGCATGCATATTTATATATATATGCATCATGTATATGCATGTGTATATATATGTATGTGTGTCGAGATGTATAATAATAAAGATAGAATATATAAGTGTTTGTAGATGTGTGTGGATAGCAATATAAGAGGGAGAGAGAGAGATTGTTTTGATTTGATGGTAATGCATGGGGGAGGGATTGGGTAATTTAAAGGTGGTGTAAGGTTTTTGTTGTTATGTGTGTGTGTCTAACGTATGTATATATGTATATGTAACCGTGTATATATATATGTATATATATATACCGAATATATGTAGGTGTGTGAGTCATGATATACTCATGCATGTAAGGACAATAATATATATATATATATATCATGATGTTATGTATAGATAATATAAAGAGTTGTGTTTTATTTATTTAAATAACCTATGCATGTATGGATATATGTGGGTGTCGCACACATGCATGTATGTGTAAACATATATTAGATTTTCATTTGTTGAGTCTTGAAATTAATACCCCTATGCATGTATGTATGTATAAGTGAAATGTGAACATATATATATTACTTTGTGTGTGTATGTCGTGACATACATATGAATTTTTAATTTGATAATTATTTATTAGAAGGAATTTAGCATTAGATATTGTAATTATCATATTTTCAAGCATGCTTATAAATATATATATACATATATGAATATGTGAAATTATTGTTTCGCTTTATTTTCACTCGTTGTGTCACAATGATATTTTATGTTTCATAGAAGGATTCTTGTTTCTAAATTTTATGGCATGGTTGTTCTATTGTTCTCAACTAATGACATAATTTCTCTACTTAATGTTTCTAAGAAGTGTGTTTATCTAAACATATTAACAAAATGCATCGTAATTAAAGTTTTAATATAAACCTGATTCGCGTGTTGTCACAGTCTCCCCTACTTGTAGAAATTTTGTCCTCGAAATTTGCTTTGTCATAGTCAACTTGTAGTTTGAAATAGTTGAGGGTACTTCTTACGCATCTCCGATTCTTTTTCCCAAGTAAACTCGGGCCCTCGTTTGGAATCCCAACGTACTTTTACAATTGGTATTTTACTACGCCTTAGCTTCTTGATCTGTCTGTCCATGATTTCTACAGGTTCCTCCATGAATTGCAATTGTTTATTGACTTTTGCTTCTTTATAAGGTATGATCAAACTTTCGTCCACTAAGCATTTCTTGAGGTTTGACACATGAAACACGTCATGTATTCCCTCTAATTCCAATGGAAGTTCTAGCTGATAAGCTACAAGTCCCACTCTTGCTATAATTTTGAAAGGTCCAATGTACCGGGGGTTCAGCTTCCCATGTCTGCCATAGCGTACCGTACCCTTCAATGGTGATACCTTTAGCATGACTTTATCTCCTACACTGAACTCCAACGGCATTCGTCTCTTATCTGCATAACTCTTCTGTCGGTCCTGAGCAGCCTTCATCCTTTCCTTGATTCTATGAATCTTATCAGTAGTTTCTTGCACAATCTCAGGCCCTGTTAATTTGTTCTCACCTATTTCATTCCAACACAGCGGTGATCTACACTTTCTCCCATATAATGCTTCAAACGGTGCTGCTTGAATACTAGTATGGTAGCTGTTATTATAGGAGAATTCAACTAATGGCAAGTGGGTGTCCCAACTTCCTCCAAAATCTATTACGCACGCTCTCAACATGTCTTCCAATGTCTGAATAGTTCTTTCACTTTGCCCATCCGTTTGAGGATGGTAAGCCGTACTTAGTTTTAATTTGGTCCCCAGAGCTTCTTGAAGAGTTTGCCAAAATCTTGAGGTGAAGCGACTATCTCTATCCGAGATTATTGATGTTGGCACTCCGTGTCTCGACACAATTTCATTCATATAAATCTTTGCTAACTTATCCATCTTGAAATCTTCCCTTATGGGTAAAAAGTGTGCTGTTTTTGTTAACCTATCAACGACTACCCATATTGAGTCATGACCACTTGTGGTCCGAGGTAACTTGGTTACAAAATCCATAGTAACTTGTTCCCATTTCCATGCAGGTATCTCTGGTTGTTGTAACAATCCAGATGGCTTTTGATGCTCTGCTTTTACTCTTGCACAAGTCAAGCATTTGCTGACATATTCTGCTATTGATCTTTTTAATCCAGGCCACCAGAATTTTTCTTTTAACTCATGGTACATTTTGTCACCACCGGGGTGCACTTAGTATCTGGACTTATGGGTCTCTTCTAAAATTATTTCTCTCATACCCCCATGCAGAGGTATCCATATCTTCCCTTTATATGCCTTTAATCCACCTTGATCTTCTTCATCAAATTGTTTCTCACTTTTTGTCAATGATTCTTCTCTTAAGTTTTCCTTGGACAAGGCCTCCTGTTGCACTTTATGTATGCTTTCCTTTAAATCAACCCCTACTGTCATTTTCAAGGCTTTTACTCTTAGTGGAATCACTCTTTCTTTTCGACTCAAAGCGTCTGCTACCACATTTGCCTTTCCCGGATGGTACCGGATTTCACAGTCGTAATCACTTAACAATTCTACCCATCTCCTTTGTCTCATATTCAGTATTTTCTGATCAAGTATATGTTGTAAACTCTTGTGATCAGTATAGATTACACAATTCGTTCCATATAAGTAGTGTCTCCATATCTTTAGAGCAAACACTACCGCTCCTAATTCTAAGTCATGGGTGGTGTAGTTTTTCTCATGTGTTTTCAATTGTCGTGATGCGTATGCAATTACTTTCTTCCTTTGCATTAACACACAACCTAGTCCCATTCTAGAAGCATCACAGTACACCACGAAATCTTCATTCCCTTCTTCGTTTATAATGTGCCCCAAGAACTGTACCTTCGTCATCCAAAATTCACATTTGCTCAGCTTAGCAAACAATTTTTCCTTCCTTAAGAGTTCTAACATCTTTCGTAAGTGATCTTCATGATCCTTTGCACTTTTTGAGTATATTAGTATATCATCAATAAATACTATCACGAATTTATCCAGGTATGGTTTACACACCCGGTTCATGAGATCCATAAACACAGCAGGTGCGTTAGTAAGCCCAAAGGGCATTACCATAAACTCATAATGTCCGTAACGAGTTCTGAATGCGGTTTTCGGAACATCCTCATCCCTAACTCTCAATTGATGATATCCCGATCTTAAGTCTATCTTTGAAAAATAGCTTGCCCCTTGAAGTTGATCAAACAAATCATCGATTCTGGGCGTGGATAACGATTCTTTATAGTGACTTTGTTTAGCTCTCGGTAGTCGATGCACATTCTCAACGTCCCGTCCTTTTTTTTCACAAATAGTACTGGGGCTCCCCATGGGGAAAAGCTCGGTCTTATGAAACCTTTATCCATCAGCTCTTGTATTTGAATCACCATTTCTTGCATTTCGTAGGGCGCTAAGCGATAAGGTGCTTTAGCAACTGGTGCTGCTCCTGGTATCAAATCAATTCGGAATTCCACCTGTCTTGGTGCCGGCATTCCTGGAAACTCTTCAGGGAATACATCCATATATTCAGTTACAATTGGTATCTCCTTGGGTACTGTTTCTTCTTTCTTGATGACTACATAGGCCAAGTAAATCATGTTTCCCTTCCTTGAATACCTCTCCGTCTTTGCATACGAAATGATTTGCGGTAATTCTCTCACCTTATGTCCAATCACGATCACCTTCTTATTGTTAACTAAGGGAATTGTCATAGTCTTATGTTCACAGTTAAGTTCTACCTTATTCATGGTTAGCCAATCCATTCCAATAACTACATCAAAGCCTCCTAATTCAATAGGCAGTAAATCAATCTTAAACTTTTGTCCTTCCATATCTAATTCACAATCTTTCAACATCTCTTTTATACTTATCACTTTTCCAGTGGCTATCTCTACTTCACATATATCTTTCAAACAAATAGGTTGCTTATCGAGTAAGGATCGAAATTTTGTTGATATAAAACTAAATGTGGCACCCGTATCAATCAATACACTAGCAACATGATTGTTTAAAAGAAACGTACCCGTTATCATCTCCGGATCCTTCTGTGCTTCGGTTGCGGTAAGTACGAATGCTCTTCCGGTTGCTTTCTGCGGCTTATCTCTCTTCAGTTTCGGGCACACATTCCTCAAATGCCCAGGGTCTCCGCATTCATAACACCTAGCTACATCCTTGGCTCTACAATCCTTGAGGAGATGTCCTGCTTTCTTGCACTTGTAGCAATACTTTGGGTTGCATTCTCCTTGGTGATGTATTTTGCATTTGTCACACCAAGGACTAGTTCCTAGGTACAGCTTTCTCCCTGGTCTGGGTACAGTTGATTCCTTTGCCTTGCCAAAGTCATTTCTCTTTCCTTCAAATCTCCTAAACTTGTGATCTCCTTTCCTATCATTCCTGTTATCCTGCCCCTTCCTCTCATCTCCCACCTTTTCTTGGTTTATCTTCCCACATCGCACTATTTCATCAGTAAGCGTTGCTCCTAGCTCTACTACAGACTGAAAAGTAGCTGGCCTTGCTGTCCTGACATATCCCCTAACTTGTGGTGCTAAACCCCAGATGTACCTTCCAATCCATTTAGTCTCAGGGGTAACCAAGTGTGGTACAAGTAACGCCATCTCATTGAATCGATTGATATATTTGGTGTGGTCCAAACCAACCATTTCATGTGCTAGAAATTCCGCTTCGATTCTTTCCAGTTCATTAATCGGGCAGAATTTTTCAGTAACAATATCCTTAAAATCTTTCCACTTCATGGCTTTAATGGCGTTTCGTCCCCTAGTCTTGACAATGGTGTTTCACCAAGTTAACGCAGATCCCTTAAGAGAGTGAGTTGCATATTTCACCTTGTTATCCTCCTTGCAATCACTGATATCTAACACTGACTCCATATCTTCCAACCACCTTATTGCTCCTACAGCACCATCCTTTCCTTCAAAATCTTTGGGCTTGCAGGCCATAAAGGTCTTGTATGAGCACCCCTTACGTTCTTCTGTTTCTACTTGTTCGATTTCTGGCCCTCTAGCTCCGTGGGCATTTTACTTTTTATTTTCTATATTCATATCTGCCCTGATTTGCGCGGCGATGGTCGGTATCGCGTTTTGGATATGTCTAGTGATAAGATCAGTCATTCTGTCTTCCCTATTCTGGTCTCCTTTATTTCCTCCTGCATTTGGGTTACCCTCTAAGGGGTTTTCTCCATTTTCAGCGTGATTTACTGAGTTTTCCGGGGGAGGTGGTGGTGGATTCCTTCTTCGTCCAGCTCGCGGATTTGGATTTGCTCCCGTATTGAGTTGACCACGGTTCAGTCGTTGGCTACGTCGGGGAGGCATTCTATATCATGAGTTTCACACGTAGAGAAAGTTTATTGTCATTAATTTTTGTTGAGAAATTAAGCAGAATATACAAACGTATCACTATAATACATAATTAATCAACCAATCAAGAGTTAAATGTAAATCATTTCATTGTACAAAATTTATTATCAACCATAAGTTCAATCACTATCCCTGGTATCATGCTTATTACATCATTTTAACAACTCCCATTATTATGTATCATATACTATCAACCAAACAATCATGTCATTTGCATCATAAACCAATGTTTCATATTGCATTCATAAATTCAACCATACATTTCCAGGGAAACACATCCCAATAATACATTGTTTCATAAATAGAAATACTGGGTACGCAGCCCCAAAATAGAATGTTTCATAATCAAACATAACTAATATAAAGGATAAGGTCTTCAGTTCTTCTTGCCACGGACGAAGTCCCATAGGGATGAGAAGAAACCCTTCTTCTTCAGTGCTTGATTAGCTTCTCGGGATTCTTTAAGTTCTTTACGAGTCATCTCCAGTTGTAGGGTTACAGCTCCTACGTGCCTCTGAAACTGTTCCGCTAGATGACTCGCCCTCTTTTCTTGCTCGAACATGGCTGACCACAAC
Organism: Mikania micrantha; assembly: GCA_009363875.1. Taxonomy (NCBI): domain Eukaryota; kingdom Viridiplantae; phylum Streptophyta; class Magnoliopsida; order Asterales; family Asteraceae; genus Mikania; species Mikania micrantha. The sequence goes on along the minus strand of CM018684.1, from coordinate 19,767,121 downwards.
ATAAAATTTTCTTCTCATTGTGGGTTACTCTCCGAAGCTCTTTCCCTGCTCGGTCCGGCTATCTCCCTGCCATATCTTGCCGAGTGTCCTGCGTGCATGCTGTGGCGCGCGGGCTGGGTCACGTGAGGCTCTCCCATACCCGGGTGAAGGGGTCCACTCCTGGGTATACGGAATGAAGAAGAGGCTCCTGGCCTTGCCCCCATAACCGGGGTAGGCCTCCTCACCGGTGCGTCGCTCGGCTCCCTTCGAGGTAGTAACGGTGACATGGACCTAGTACGGGATCGACTAGGTGTGGATGTCGTGGCATCATCATGCTCCATAGGTTCCGACTCCGAAGTCGTAATGTAGGCATCCTCTGGCATCGGGCTGTAGTGTTGAGGGAACTGTCGATGCAATTCCTCACGAACAGCTGGAGGGAAGTCTCTCCTCGCAAAGACTCTTGGTCGGCTCGATGGTCCACTCTTGCTGATTCCCTTACCTTTCGCGTCCATTTTCCTGCAATAATTTATTAGAATATTTGATAATGTAATTTGTCCTAGATTCCCTAAAGCAATAATTCCTATTTCCTAAGTATCCTATTTTCTTACCTATTTGTCCCAATCTCTCGGTTATAGTCTTAGGTATGCTAAGGCACCTCATTCTCTATAACCTTGGGCTCTGATACCAACCTGTCACACCCCAACCCGAGGGGATTAAGGCATGACGATTGATTTCAAATCATTTAACTAACTTTGCGGAAGCATAGTTTAAATAATCCATAGCCCAAAGCAGACTAAAGCAAATAAAGTATCAAACACACCAAGAATTGTCTAAATTTGCCACGCAGGGCCCAATTAAAAGCATAATTCAATAATCATAAAATTGTTCTTAAATCAACTCCATTCTAAGCCATCACTATTCCTCTAGGAGCTCATCCGGTTCTCCTACTCTTACCAATTCAACCTGAAAGACACGCTAAAATATGTCAACTAAATAGTTGGTGAGAACATGAGTTTAATAATATGACACTATCAATAATAATATAACATGTGATAATTCAATAACAATACAACCAACCCTGTTCCATGCTCGGGCGTTTGCCTCATACACTGTTAGCCCACAACATGGTCAAAACAAATATACTTCCCAATTCCGAGACCCGTTCCTGCTCTCGGTCATTCATGTATCATAAGAATATATGCCACAACGGTTGACAATAACCTCAGTGGGGTTTCAACCTTTCTTTTACAAGGCCACCCTTTCGGGCCACTGTGCGTGGGGGATTCCCCAAGTAGTACTACCCATATACTCACCGGCTCTACTTATGAGTTAATGGTTGTAAATTATGTTTAATGTCTAGGGGAAGCAATTTTATATGAAACGGACGTTCATTATCACATAAATATAATTTTATAAACAGTTTATGGAGCATGCTTTCAGTATCCCAAAACAGTAAAAAGAAAAGGGATCACATGAACTCACCTGTTACTGATGTTTGGTTATCTGTCGAGTGAAGGGATTGATGGTAAATCTTGATTGGTTCACTTGCCTAATGTATGTTTAGATTTTAGTAAATATTCATGCCATAAATATTGATGTGATATTGTTTCTCATTTAACCTTATTTTCAAGTATTCAAAATCTTTCGAGTTTAACCATTACACATGGATATAGGTTTACATATTTATATGTTTTTCCTCATTACTTATTATCAGTAAAGGGTCTGGGTAAATTTTTATTTACTCATTCCCTATTATTTTTATATTAACCACTTGTATCAAAAATTGTTTTTATATGTTTAAAATCCTCAAAAATTTCCAGATAATGATTCTGATCACTAAAAATTCCGAAAGTATTTATATAGTCTCATACTGATGTTATATAACTCCTGTAAAATTTTCAGAATTTTTAAAGCTCGTTTACTATTTTAAACAGTTTTAAACATTTTAAATCCCATTAATATTATAATAAATATTTCCCGATATGTAAAAATTACCAAACTTTTTATACAGTAAAAAATCATGTTCTTAGGCTACTGTAGAAATTTCATAAATTTAAGAGGTCATTTACTATATAAAATGATTTTTGCACTATTTATTATATTAAATAACAAATAAATACTTAACAGTCACTAAAATTTGCCATATTTTTACTGAGACCTCCCAGTATTATTAGAATACTGGGAAAAATATTTACTTCATATTTTGAACAGTAACCAATTTAATTCGTATTTTTAGCCTTTACAAACATTTTAAATGGCAAATAATTAGTTTAACCTATACATTTTTAGTTTCAATATTTTTCCCAGGCCTTTTAACTATATTTATACCGAGATAAATTATACTTCGGATTTTTATCACTCAGTAGCTATTTTTGATGATTTTATCAAGATTTATAGGAATTTTAATAAATCTATAACTTATTCTAGACATAACAATAAATACTCAAACTTTTTGAGTGTTATCCTAACATTATTATGTGCCTATTTTAGTTATACTTTCTGTCCAGAAAACTGTTAACATAATTTTTTATATTTTACATACTTATAAACCATAGAAAATGGTTTTTGGGACAAAATTAACAATATAACATTCCTATCATCAAAACCCAATCTTTTATACAATATTTTCAACAATAAAATCATATCTATACCTGATCAAAATTTCGTGACATACACATTAGCATTTTAAAGTTGTAGTTTTCATTTTTACATACATGCATGCACATATAACTATTTGTTAAGGGGTGTGGTTCTTACACTTGAGCTTATCAGTTGTGTGCAACGTTTCCAAGGTGATTGTGGGCTGTTAAGAAATGTAGAAAGCATAGAATGGATTTAGAGTTCATGCTACATACGAGAATGGAAGTTATGGGTTTCCAAGATCATGATATTACACATGCAAGACTTGCATGTGTATCCATGATTTTAAGTACTCGTCCCCCATGGGTTTTAAGGTTCATATTAGAATAAAAATCGTTTCTTTTGAATGGGTATGGGTTATAGTATCAAAATCATAGCTTTAGTTTAAGAAATGTCAAGTTTTTACACATGCATATACATGCATGTGTGTTCTTGCGATTTAGCCGTATAACACTCCCATTTTATAGTTCAAAAACGATGAGAATGGGTGTTTAGGGACAGTTAAGGATGGTGATAGGAAAGGGGAGTAGATAGAATATGATTTTGGATTCTTTAGTAACCAACTAGCTAACCTTTGTGTCGACCAACTCCTTGTACTCGTGTGGTGTCCTTGTGATCTTCCAACCGTCGCTCCTTTGCTTCCAAAGTGGGGCTGGAACTTGGCAATATTGAGAGAAGGAAAGAGAGAGCTTTCTTGTGTTAGGAATACAAATGAGGAGGGAGTGGAGATGTGTGTGTGTTTGGCCGATTATAGAGAGGAGAGAGATAGAGATTTTCGGCCAAAGGGAAAAGAAAAGAGAAGAGGGGGATTGGGGAGTCGGTTATGGGGTAGAGAGGAGGAGGGGATTGGTTAAAAGTGAGGTGAGGGTGAGAGGTGGTGTAAGACTTTTTGTCTTATATTCTTGTTTGAGTGTGTGAGAATAGAGAGAGGGAGATATAAATGTGTATGTGTATCATGCGTATATATGCATGCATATTTATATATATATGCATCATGTATATGCATGTGTATATATATGCATGTGTGTCGAGATGTATAATAATAAAGATAGAATATATAAGTGTTTGTAGATGTGTGTGGATAGCAATATAAGAGGGAGAGAGAGAGATTGTTTTGATTTGATGGTAATGCATGGGGGAGGGATTGGGTAATTTAAAGGTGGTGTAAGGTTTTTGTTGTTATGTGTGTGTGTCTAACGTATGTATATATGTATATGTAACCGTGTATATATATATGTATATATATATATACCGAATATATGTAGGTGTGTGAGTCATGATATACTCATGCATGTAAGGACAATAATATATATATATATATATCATGATGTTATGTATAGATAATATAAAGAGTTGTGTTTTATTTATTTAAATAACCTATGCATGTATGGATATATGTGGGTGTCGCACACATGCATGTATGTGTAAACATATATTAGATTTTCATTTGTTGAGTCTTGAAATTAATACCCCTATGCATGTATGTATGTATAAGTGAAATGTGAACATATATATATTACTTTGTGTGTGTATGTCGTGACATACATATGAATTTTTAATTTGATAATTATTTATTAGAAGGAATTTAGCATTAGATATTGTAATTATCATATTTTCAAGCATGCTTATAAATATATATATACATATATGAATATGTGAAATTATTGTTTCGCTTTATTTTCACTCGTTGTGTCACAAGGATATTTTACGTTTCATAGAAGGATTCTTGTTTCTAAATTTTATGGCATGGTTGTTCTATTGTTCTCAACTAATGACATAATTTCTCTACTTAATGTTTCTAAGAAGTGTGTTTATCTAAACATATTAACAAAATGCATCGTAATTAAAGTTTTAATATAAACCTGATTCGCGTGTTGTCACAAAGTGGAAGGCCAAGAGGGTTGTGCAAGTTCAAGATCCTTCTCTATACTATTCCACTCCCACAGTGGATAAAGCTACAACTCATGCTCCTCTGAAGACTGCTTTTGTTTCTAAAGCATCTGAAGCCCCATCTGCAGCTCAGATGCATTTTAGCCCATCTTCTTCATCAAGCTCACAACAGGAACATCATCAGCCTACTGCAAGTCTGAAAACAGAGAACTTTGACAAGGTCACAGTTGAGATTGCTAAAGAGCATATGGGTCTTCTGTCAACATTGGTTAGCTCATATGATGGATTAGTTGCTGGTCAGATCGGCAATCCATATTTGACCAATGATGACTACTCTCAGATTGATTCTGATGATATGGAGAGAATTGTCATCATGTGGGCATTGGCTAGTGCAGTTAGAAGAGCAAAGGAGTTTGTGAAAAGGACTGGGAAGGATATCAATCTAAACAAGGATTCCAAGTTTGGATTTGATATGGCATCTGTTACATGCTACAACTGTGGTGAGAAGGGTCACTTTGCCAGGCAATGCAAACAGCCTAAGAAAGCTGGGAACAAGAACCCATTTCAGCATCAAAAATCAGTTCCTGCCAATTCTGAAAGGAGATTAGTTCCTATTGATTCTCCTTCTCCAGCTGGATCTTCATCTTCTGCTAGTAAAGCTTTAATGGTTCAACAAGATGAAGGGGTGAACTGGGACTTCAGATTTAATGCTGAAAAGGAAGATCAAGATAAAGCTTGTGTGGCAGAGATTCAGCATTCTGAAGATCATGATCAGGAAAGCATTAATGAGGACTCTTTGGTGAATGATGACAAGATATCCAGTTCATAATCAGACAGCTTGACAGATACTGACACTCAAGATTCTGATGGTGAAGCTGATGACTCATCAACTCAATTTGCCTTGATGGCAAATTCTTCTGCCTCTACTGAATCTTCTGAGCAGGTATACACTGATTGTTCATCTTCTCAATCTGACTGTTTCAATTGTGTTGACCTTAGAAGTAAGGTTCTTGCTTATCAGAAGCATAACAGTGACTTGCTGATCGATCTCGACCTGTGCATTGAAGCAAACAAAGTTTTAAAATCTAATGAAAAAGATTTTCAAATTAAAATTGATCTTTTAAATCGACAATTGCATGAGGCCGAGATCGCTGTTCTGAACAAGCAAGATGCTATAACTTCTTATCTCAATACCATAAATGAGATTAAGAAGAAGTTAGCAATAGTTGAATGTGATTATGAGACTTTAGGTCAGAAGCTCAAGAGCTATGAAAGCTCTTCTTATATCATTGAGCACATGATCAGTAGGGGTACTGATCAGGGGAAAGAACAGGTTAATTATCAAAAGTGTCCTCCACCAATCCTTAATGCCTTTGTCAATACTCCAAATAACAAAGATGTAAAGGATTTTCAAGTTACTACTCCGTTAGTAATTGATCCAGTTAGTCTGAGTGCAAATCAGAGTTCATCTCAGACTAAGGAATCAAGGGTGGATGGAGTTGTTGAAGATTAGGTTTTCGATTCCGAGGATGAATCAGAGTATTCACCTAAGCATAGTACTCCTCAGAATCAAACTTCTGTTGTCATGAAAGGTGACCCAATCTCCAAATCAAAGATTTACAAAGAATTATGCTTTATTAAAGCTTCACAGGGGTCTGAAGCTGATTGTGTTACCAAATCAGCTCAGTTTGGTAACAAAGGAAGAAAGGGTTTGGGTTTTGAGCCAGATTGTCAGAAATTAAATGTGTTTAAATCAAATAAAAAGGCATTTTCTGATTTAAAACATTTTCATAAAAAAGGTGACAAAGTTTGTTTTGAATGTGGTGAGTCAGGGCACATTGTGAGATTTTGCCCTCAGTTGATCAGACCTAGGGTTGTGCCTTTCAAAAACTTAAAATCTGCTTTACCAAAACCGGTAAAATCTGTACCTAAGTCTGTTCAACATAAGTCTAAACCACCCATTCAGTCTAAGATTTCAGACAAGGGAAAGGGAAAATTGGAAACTTTGGATGTTCCAAATGTGGTCAAAGTTAACCAGTCAAAATCATCATCCATTTATCTGAAAACCTCTTTTGATAAAAATGCAATTTGGAAAGTTAAATCATCTGAGGAGTCTGTTCCACCAATTTCAGATAAACCTATTCCTAAAGGAAAATGGATTGATGTTTGGATCCGAGACTCTATGGGTCAACCCAAGACTGTAAAGGCTTGGGTTCCCAAAGTAAACTGATTGTCTCTTTATTGTGTAGTTTGCCCCAAAAGCTGGAGTTGACAGCAATTGGATCGTTGATAGTGGGGCTTCCAGACACATGACTGGTGATATTTCTCTGCTCACCAATGTGAATGCAGTTCGAGGTGGATATGTTGCCTTTGCCGGAGACAAAGGTGGTTTTATTACGGGAGAGGGAATTTTGACAAATGGACAGGTTTCGTTCGATAATGTCAGATATGTCAAACAGTTGGAAAACAACCTTCTTTCAGTCTCTCAGATTTGTGACAAAGAGTACAAGGTTCTATTTGATGACTCCAAGTGTTACATTCTCAAGCAAGGTGTGCAGATACCTGAAGATTGGATTTTGATGTTTGCTCCGAGGAAGCAAGACTTGTATGTTCTCAATATGGCCACAGCTTCAACTACATCCTCCACAGCTTCATGTTTTATGACAAAGGCAACTGAGAAAGATTCAATCCTTTGGCATAAGAGGATGGGCCATTTGAGTTTGCGCAAGATGAATCATCTGGTACACAACAGTTTGGTTGAGGGAGTTAGCTTGAAAAATTTTAAGCTGTCTGATATCTGTGTATCGTGCAAGAAGGGAAAGCAGTCTAAGCAGTCTCATAAGCTGAAAAAATTTCATTCAATCAATGTTCCTCTTGAGCTTCTTCACATGGATTTGTTCGGTCCAGTGAATCGAAAGAGTATAGCTGGAGATCAATAATGCCTTGTTATCACTGATGAATACTCCAGATACTCTTGGGTCTTCTTTTTGAAGGAGAAATCAGAAACGTTTGATTGCATTCAAGTTCTGGTTACCAAACTTGAATCGCTGTATAAGCTCAAGATTCGTCAGTTTAGAACTGATAATGGAACGGAGTTCAAGAATCACAACATGGAGACTTTTTGTAATGTAAGAGGCATTGTGCAACAATTTAGTGCTCCATATGTTCCACAGTTGAATGGTGTTGCTGAACGCAAGAATAGGACATTGATTGAGGCTGCTAGAACTATGCTTGCTGACTCTTCTCTGCCGGTTCAATTCTGGAATGAAGCTGTTGCTAATGCTTGTTACACATTGAACCGGGTTCTTATTGTGAAAAGACATGGGAAAACTTGCTTTGAACTGCTACATAACAGAAAGCCAAATCTTAAGTATTTAGAACCATTTGGTGCTCCATGCACTATGCTTAAGAAACATGAGCAGGGCAAGTTCAATGAAAAGGTGGAAGAAGGGTACTTTCTTGGGTACAATACTCCAAATAAACGAGTTTACAACATTGCAACTCATAATGTGGAGGAATGGTACCATGTGGATGTTCAGAAGTATACCATGCCCCCACCTGGAAAAGGGCCAGATTGGATGTTTGATTATTCCAGTCTTTTTGACTCATTCAATATGCCCCCCATGTACTCAGATGAAGATGTAGCTGTTCAGATGCTGTATGATGTACAGAATGCACCCGATGAAACTTCTCAACCTACATCTGCATCTGGTCCCTCTACACAGATAAATGATGACAGCTCAGACACAGATGACAATCCTCCAGCTGCTCCTGAACCAGTTGTTGATAACCTTGTACCTGGTCTTGAGGATTTGAATCTAAATAACTTAGATCCTGAGGTTGAGGTTCCTGCTCATCCTGTTGGAAGAATCAATTGTATTCATCCTCAAGACAACATTATTGGGAGTCCTTTAGATGGAGTGAAGACTCGAAGTCAGATTTCTTCATGTGGTCTTGCAGACATTCTTGATTTTGCAGATGTAAGCTTTTGTGCTCATTCCTGCTTTATATCTCAAGTTGAACCGCGTACTGTCACTGAAGCCCTCAAAGAAGAATCATGGGTTGACGCCATGCAAGAGGAACTTTTGCAGTTCAAAAAGTTAGGGGTTTGGCAATTAGTTGATAAACCCAAAGGTGCAAAATCATTGGCACTAGATGGGTTCTTCGTTGCAAAAAGGATGATCACGGGATAATCGTGAGAAACAAGGCTCGTCTGGTGGTTCAAGGATTCAGACATATAGAAGGATTGGATTATAATGAGGTGTTTGCTCCGGTCGCTCGACTAGAAGCCATTCGTATCTTTCTGGCTTATGCATCCTTTAAAAAATTCAAGGTTTATCAAATGGATGTAAAGAGCGCGTTCCTTCACGGGGTTATCAGTGAAACAGTGTATGTCAATCAACCTCCCGGATTTGAAGATCCATTGCATCGTGATAAAGTCTACAAGCTAGACAAAGCTTTGTATGGATTACATCAAGCTCCGAGAGCGTGGTACGAGACACTTGCCACTCACCTTCTGAACAACGGGTTCAGAAGAGGTGTTATTGACTGCACTTTATTCATCCGTGAGAAGGACAGTGATTTACTTTTGGTACAAGTGTATGTGGATGACATAATCTTTGGATCTACTAATGATAATCTGTGCAAGGAATTTGAGAAGATTATGAAAGAAAAATTCGAAATGAGTTCGATGGGAGAAATGAAGTTTTTCTTGGGTTTGCAGGTGGATCAGTCTGAAGCAGGGATTTTTATTCATCAAACCAAATACGTTGGTGACATTCTGAGCCGGTTCAGTATGTCTGATGCGAAGCCTGCTGGTACCCCACTGGCGATTAATCACGGGATTACTCCAGATGAAAAGGGGGAGTTAATTGATGCCACTCTGTACTGAGGAATGATCGGATCTCTCATGTATCTTATTGCTTCTCGGCCAGATATCATGTTCGCCACTTTCTTGTGTGCACGTTATCAATCCAAACCAAGAGTATCTCACCTCATTGCTGTCAAAAGGATTATGCGTTATCTGAAGGGTACACCGGAACTTGGCTTATGGTACTCTAATGATGATAACTTTGAGCTTACTGCCTATAGTGATTCAGATTATGGTGGATGCAAAAGAGATTTCAAGTCAACATCTGCAGGATGTCAGTTCTTTGGAAACCGATTGGTCACCTGGCAGTGCAAGAAGCCGACATCGGTGTCTACTTCAACTTGTGAAGCTGAATATATTGCTGCTGCTAGTTGTTGTTCTCAAATCATCTGTATTCAACAGCAACTCAGGGACTATGGGTTACATTTTTCTAACACTCCGATTTATGTTGATAATACTGTCGCCATTGCTGTCACTAAAAATCCAGTTCAGCATTCCAAGACCAAACACATCGACATCAAATATCACTTCATACGTGATTGTTTTGAAAAAAAATTAATTGATGTTGTTAAAATCCACACCGATCACCAAAAAGCCGATCTTTTTACAAAAGCTTTTGATAAACCCAGATTTTTATATCTATTATCGGCTAATGGTGTTTTCCAAAAGGATGAAGTTCAATCCTCATCTGAGTCAAACAAATGATCATCATTTTTTTCCTAGATAGTTTTTGCTTTGTTTATTTTATTTCAGTATTTTTATTTTTAATTTCTCTTGTACAGTTATCTTTTATTATCAAAAACACAAAAAGATTTTCTATTTTTAGGTTTTTAGGGGGAGATATAGAAAATTTGAAAAACCAAAAACAATAGAAAATTTGAAAAACCAAAAACAATAGAAAAATTAAAAAAAAATGAGATAGTCCTGTTTAATAAAATAGTACATTGATTTCATTATGTCATAGAAGCAGAAATGAATGTATGAACTAAAATCACAAGAGAATGATGATGGGATGTACTGATAGGCTGGCTATACAAAATAAATAAACAACTTATGAGAACTTAGAATGTTTGATCTTTGGGATCCATTTTATTAAGTCTTTTGAGTGAGAAATGGTTCTTGACTCAAATCAAGCATACACCTGTCATCATGGAATCAAATGAGGTTTTATTCAAAGGAAACTAAAAAACAAGCTGGTATTAAGCTTGAGTAAAATCAAAAACAAGCTGGTATTAAGCTTGGTAAAGAAAAACTAAAAAACAAGCTGGTATTAAGCTTGAAGAGAACCTAATGCAAGCTGGTATTAAGCTTGAGAAATACTTAAACAAATAAAGTTCGATTCCATACATGTGCCGTATTGCTGGGACGGACCTAGCTGAAGCCATCCATTTGGATAGAACAAGAAAAACACAAAAAGATAATAAATGTTTGAATCTTATTGAATTCATGATGACTGGTTTTAAGATATGCTGAAATGAGTTTTGAACTGATTTTGATCTTGATTGATGAAATGAATTGGGGAACTCAATCAGAAAATATGAGTGATCATATAGTTTGTTTAGGAGTAATGTATTGTTCAGTTTAAATTTGGATAAAAATATCAGTAATCGTATCAAAATGAAATTGTGTTTGAAGTGAAGCATTCATTGAAGGCAATTTGATGTGATCAGAGACATGTGTTATTTTATTAATGGACTTCTCACAAAAATATGTGTTTATTTGTCTTTAATTATTGCTTGTACAGTTGTAGTGGTTGTTTCAGAAAAATACAAAAAGATTTTCTATTTTCAAATTTGTTTTAGATGATCTTTTGTAGATTCGGATGTCTGGCATATCTGAATCATGAACCAACCAGACATATCTTCATAATTTGTTAAAAGATTGTTGCTCATAATGTCAAATGTTAAAAATTTTGAGATTTGGAGAATTTCATCTCTCATTCGTACGAATGAGAGGTAGAATGAACTCATTCGGCCGAATGAACTCATTCTGGGAATGAGTCATTCGACCGAATCAATTACACACAATGAACTTCATTCGACGAATGAAGAGTGTCGAATGTCTCATTCGACATTCTCATTCGGCGAATGAACATTGTCGAATGACTCAGTCGTCACTTTCATTCGGCGAATGAAACAGAAATTATCTGACCTTTCGCCTAGCTCATTCGGCGAATGAGAAGAGGCTATATAACTGCGTTTCGGCCGAATGAGAGTCATTCGACCAAAATCTCTTTCGTGACATCAGATAGAACGTCATTCGGCGATTCACACACAGTGACCCCTTCTTTGATTTCTTTTGATTGTTATTGATCCTGCTTCTGATAATCTGGTTATACTTCATCTAAGGTATATGGGGATCAAATTTCAGACCATTCCAACCGTGAAATCATGTCAAACAGATCATCACTTAGGGTTTTAGGGTTTTAAAGTTCATCTTCTAAATAAACAACTGAAATGGATTTGAACCGAACATAGTCAAGTATTAATAGTGTTAGTCGGTCGATTCTGAGTGTAATTGAACAAGTTTATGGACTGATTTGTGGTTTTGAAAAAAAGGGGATTTTGAATTCAAATAAGACGCCGAATGTCGTCATTCGGCGAATGACTCATTCGGCGAATGAACCTCATTCGACGAATGGCTCATTCGACGAATGAGAGTCATTCGACGAATGAACCTCATTCGACAAATGACCCATTCGATCCTATGACTCATTCGGCGAATGTCTTTCATTCGGCATATCAGTTAAACAGTTAGTCTGATTTTTGATTAATTTCAGTTTATTGATTGAATATCTTGTACTGACATGTTTATTTCTTGTATTATGCAGTATGGCTGGATTCAAATCAGTTACGAAGAACAACATCTGTGCACATCTGGATCTTGAGACTCCGAACGCCAGGCACTATACTGATATCATTACATTTCTCAGGCGTTCGAGGATCTTCACTGCTATTTCTACAGTTCACACTCCTTATCGCTCTCATCAGCAGGACTTCTGGGAGTCTGCTGATATTGACTGTGAGGCCGAGCCTACAGTTATTCGGGGCAAGGTTCTTGGTCGGGACGTGGTGATTTCTGCTGAGCACATTAGGAGGGTGTGTGGATTCCAAGATGCTCCTGATCAGCCCTATCTCTTAGACCGTTTCTTGGTCAGGGGCTGCTTCATGCGGTGCAAGTACGAGGGAGATCTCGGTGCCGGTATTCTGAACAAAGCTTTCATGTCACATCAGTTCAAATACCTGGCACACGTGCTGATCCACTGCCTTGGTTCCCGGAGGGGTGGTTTTGATGACATGAGAGAGACGATTCAGTGTGCCTTCGTGGCTCTTGTGCTGAACAGGCCTTTCAACTTCTCAGAAATGGTCTTTACACACATGAAGGAGAACGTGACTCTCAAGGGAGACAAGAAGTTCCTTATGTATCCCAGGTTTCTGCAGCAGCTCATAGATGCTCAGTTACCTGATCTGCCGAAGATTGGTGCCGATGTGATAAAGCTGGAACATATGAATGACTTAACCCTCAACAGGGTGATGTCATATCGAGGCAAGGAGAGGAAGCCAGCCTCTCGATCTTTGTTTGGCCATCTTTCTAGGCCTGACTATCGTGCTCCTGCTGGTAGGAGATGGAGACACGATGATTCAGACTCAGACATTGAAGACATTGTTGTTCCAGATGATGGAGGAGAAGATGATGAAGGAGATGGTGCAGGTATTAGTGGTGTTGCAGATGGTGGGGTGGTTGATAGCTCAGTTGGTGTAAGCTTGATTAATGTTAGTACAACAGCTGTGACTGTTGGTACAGGAGTTAGTACCACCGTAGCTGCAGAGGAGGATGTGGACATCGACTCACTGATGGATTTAGATTTCGTGTCTACCACTACATCCTCAGTGACCGCTCCACTAGATGTTACAGTTCAACATTCCTCAGGAGATGGTGATGAGTCTGAGGACTCTAGTGATGGTGAAGAAGGCGATGAGGGTGTTGTTGGTGATGGTGATGATGAGGGCACCGACTCTGATGATTTCTTGGAGAAAGGACATGAGAGGGTGATGGTGGGAGGCAAGATGGTTGTAAGGAAGAGGAAGAGGACAGATGATGATATGGAGGAGATCACTGACCCATCATTTATTCCAGAGTTTGATCTATCTCCTCCTCCAAGGTCTTCTGCTCCTGCTTCCACAGCAGTGATTACTGCTGCTGCGACTACTGCTCAGCCCACCTCCTCCAGAGCAGGAAGAGGAAAGAGAACGAGGTTCTCTTTCCAGAGGAGGTCAGAACTGACATCAGCTGCTGCAACCACTGTCACATCAGTAGCAGCTGTGTCAGTTTCTTCACTGACACGGACAAGGGCTATTCCTACTCAGTCCACTACTGCCCCTCTGTCCACTCCTTTTATTCGAGAGCCTGTTTATGTTGCTGCTTCTTCCGGCCCATCTACAGTCCGTGCTGATGTGCATATACCTACTGTATCAGTTGTGGATCAGCTTAGCACACTGAACAATATGGTCTTGAGATTGATAGAGAGGAGCATGGAGCAAGAAAGGAAGAATAAAGAGCAAGAGCTGATTATAGCTCAACTCACAAGGAGGGTTGAAGAGCAGGATACTCTGCTTCTTCAAGCATCAGACCAGAGGGCTGATTTGAGAGCCAGGTCAGCTCAACAGGAGGAGCAGCTCCTGAAGTACATTGATGAGCACAACCAGCTGGCTATGACAGCCTCTGGTTTCAGTGATAGGATCCTTCAACTCGAGGCTGAGAATGCTCGCCTCGCTGGACTTGTCGAGGGTCCAAAGGAGGGCACTCCCAGACTTGAGGGGGTCGAGGACCGTTCCGATGATTCAGACAAGCAGGTGGACAAGGAAGATGAAGAAGAGTCTGATGATGAACAAGTTGATTATGAGGATTCCGAGAAGGACGAGGAATCAGATGAAGATGATAGAGATGATGATGATGACAAAGATGGATCAGGAAGTGGGTCTGGAGAATCATCTGGCACTGATGATGATGATGATGATGACAACAATGATGATCAAGCTCCTCCCACTTCTGAGATCAGGTCAAAGAAGGCCAACGACAAGAAAGCTCAGGCTCCTCCTCCTTCGTCTCCATCAAAGACAGTTGAGCCAGAAGCTACTGAGGAAGTCCAAGCTGTGCCTCTGAGACGTCAACTTGACGAGACACTTACTATGATTTTGGACGCTCAGGGCATTATACAGCACTCAGTGAGCTATAAAAAGGAGGAGGGAGAGATCATACACTGTCTATCGAAAGAGCAGATAGCCGAGCTATTCAGGTTGAATCCTGACGAGGTTGTTACTGATGACACCTCGGTTCCCAGTTTTGAAGAGCCAGAACCAGAACCTTTTGATGATATAGATGAGGTTATTTTGGAAGATATTACAGATGAAGAATATCCAAAGTATACATCGGCAGAAGACGAGCTGCCTACATTCACTGAACCATTTGATCAGGAAACAGAGGATCTCTTGGTCAGATATCTAGAAGAACAAGTAGAGGCAAGCAAGGCTGGAGCCGATGATCTAAAGAAGAGAAAAGAGGAATGGGCTGCTTACTGGGAAGTGTTAAAGAAGCAAAGCACAGAGAAGATGCCAGCCACGCACAAGAAGGTTTACAGGACCAAAGGCTACAAAGCTGGAGGTCAGATCCTTAGCTGGGCATACTTCCATGATCTTGGGTGCTATGCTGTGAAGAGGGAGAAAGGGATTGACTACTTCAAACACCCACATGATTTCAAGACGTTGCCTGGATTCGAAGTCAATCAGCTAGCACGTCTGAACATGCTATACAGTGAAGATTCTGGGATGTCTGCTTGGTTTTCTCGACAAATCAAGTATGAATACCGGAAGAGATGGGTGAACTTTCAACCGCAGCAGCCTGAAAGATATTATTTGCCTGAGATTGATGGTGATACCCGCAAGCATAAAGTGATCCTAAAGTGGCTTCCCCCTAGAGTCTTGAAGAAGATTCCCCTGCGGAAGATGCGTCAAGACTTTATGGATGGCTTCCGATGGTGGTACTATGACGGGAGAACCGGTGAAGCTGTGATAGTCCTCTGCAAAGAAAAGAAGTGGGAAACTGTCAGAATCTTTGATCCTATGTGGTTGACCAATCTATCACTAAATGATGTCAAAGCTTTGTTTAGACATCAGATTTTCTTTGATGTACAGGATATGGAGCAGGCTCTTCAGTTCATGAGAGTCATTCGTCTCTGCATCTGCTTAAAGGTTCATGCCGGTGCTGATTGGAAGGCTATTTCAGACAAGCTTGCAAAGAAAGACACTCCAAAGAGTTGAACTAGGTCCAAGGGGGAGTTTGTTGATACACATTTTTTGTCCCTAGTTCAGTTTTGTAACTCTTATCATGTAAATGTTCAAAGTATTAATGGAAGTTGTCTTTATATCTAATTCATAATGTTTATTTCTATTGATTATTGTCTATTAATGTTTATCTATTTAGTTGATCTGATCATAAACTGAATTGAGTATGAAGGTTACTCATTCGGCGAATGACTCTATAATGAAGTCATTCGCCGAATGAAAGTTATAGCGAATGTCTGAATTCAGAATGAGTCATTCGCCGAATGACTCATTCGAATGATGGCTCATTCGAGCTTAGTCATTCGCCGAATGAGTTGCTTCGGCCACTCATTCGGCCGAATGACTACAACTTATAAATAGAAGTTCAAATCATTTCAACTTTAACTTTCCAGAGCCCTCTTTCTTCCCCAACTCTCCAGTGTCAAAACCCTAGAAGATCTGAGCGGTTCTTGATCATCCAAGTTCGATTCTCAACCCGTGGTGTTCGATCGTTGCTTCCAAGTTGTTCCTACAGCCTCGGATCACCACGGTTTCTGTTGGTTTCGTTTGGAAAACCCTAGAATAGGATTCCGCACTATCCCAGAGGTAGTTGAGTAGTTTCTCATTGGATTCGGATTGTTTCCGAGCTCCCGATCGGTCCAACACCTATGCTTGGGTTTTAGCTTTCGGGCAGCCTCTTTCAGAGAGAGGTTTGAGTTGTGTCGGGAATATACCTCCAACAGAACTGCTGGAGCAGAGATCCCCTGACCAACAAGGCCATTGTGCTGTAACTGTTTTTCTATGATGGCCATGATAAATCGTGGATAAAGTAGCCATCTAGAAGAAACAGGCTTAGCAGCATGTTCAGTTAATTCTGAAAACAAGATTTGTGAAAAATTTAGTTTTTGAGATTCCAGAATTGAATACAATACCTGTTGCCACCTGGAGGACATCTGGTCCCATGAGGAGGATTTCGGAGCCAAGCAAATGTTGATCATGTGAAATATCAGACGCTCCGGATCATTGAAATGCTTCTTGTATAGAGTTGAATCACTTAAATCACCATGGTATTCATGACTTGTGAAACAGAGGTCAGTTAAGTTCTTTGGGAATTGCGTGACCAAGTTCGCATCATCAAGTTGGAGAACCTCCCTTAGTTCAGCTGGACTGATGTGCACATTATGACCATTTACTGTTGAACGAAGAGATATCACACCAGTGCCAACATTTATGAGTTCTACATTCATCCAGAATTGATGAATGGATTCGACATGAAGTGTGGGATTTATGAGAAAGGCGGTTTGGAATTGTGATGCATTCATTAAGTCAACTGCTTCATCAAACTTGGACCAGAAAGAGGATTTTGTAAGATAAGCAACGGAGTTATGACGAGGTTTCAGGTTTATGGTCGCCATGGATGCAGAGACTTGAGAGGGAAGATAGGTTTTTGAAAAAGGTTTAAAGTTCTGAGGAAGTGATAATGAAACAACTGAAGAAGGTTTGAGTTAAATAGAGAAAACAGCAGATGTTGTCGACAGATTCTGTGCATCAGTTGTTTTCAGCAGTTGCTCATCAGACTTTGTGAAAAATTTGTTCATCAGCACTTGTGAACAGAAGTTGTTCATCAGTATTTGTGAGAAATATTTGACCTTCAGTTCTTAGTGAACCAACACCCATCAGTACTTGTAACTTAGAGTATTGGTAAAAGTCATATCTGTCCTTGAGTCAGTACTTCTGATATTTATCAGTATTAACTGAAAATATCAAAAAGTTCAAGGTGATAAAGAAAATTTTATTGTTAACAGAAAATGTATTATTTTTGGATTTTTGAGAATGGAAAGTTTATTTGTGGAAAAACCAATCTATTCAAGTTGCAGCATACCAAGCCTTAGAACTAAATTTTGAAAAGTGGAGGTGTCTAAAGGCTTAGTAAAGATGTCTGCAAGCTCATCAGCACTAGGAACAAACTTTGGATCAATCAGACCCTTTTCAAAACAATCTCTTATAAAATGATGTCTGATCTCAATATGTTTGGTCCTAGAGTGCTGAACTGGATTCTTGACAATACAAAGAGCTGAGGCACTATCCATTAACAATGGTGTCTTAGACTCTTTGATGCCATAATCCAAGAGTTGAGTCTGAAGCCAGAGAATTTGTGGAGTACAACTTGCAGCAGCAATGTACTCGGCTTCAGCAGTGGAAGTGGCCACAGATGTTTGTTTCTTACTTTGCCAAGAAACCAGACAGTTTCCTAGAAACTGACACCCACCAGAAGTAGATTTTCTTGTAAGTTTGCAGCCTGCATAGTCACTATCAGAAAAAGCAACCAGCTTGCAGGAAGGTCCAGTGGAATACCATATTCCCAGTGATTGAGTACCCTGTAAGTATCTGAAAATTCTTTTAACAGCAATTAAGTGAGATTCTTTAGGTGCAACCTGAAAACTAGCACAAACACATGTAGCAAACATAATGTCTGGCCTAGATGCAGTCAGATACATCAAGGAGCCAATCATACATCTATAAAGAGTTTCATCAACCGAGTTACCTTTCAAATCAGCATCTAGTTGTGTGGTGCTGCTCATGGGGTTAGAACATGGTTTACAGGTTTGCAAATCAAATTTCTTTAACAACTCTTTTGTGTATTTGGATTGGTGAATGAAAATTCCATCAGGATTTTGTTTGATTTGGAGACCCAAGAAAAACTGTAATTCCCCCATGGCATTCATTTCAAAATTTTTGGTCATTAACTCAGTGAAATCAGCACACAACTTTGGATCAGATGAAGCAAATATTATGTCATCAACATAAATTTGAACAAGTAGCTTATACTGTCCTACATTCTTTATGAATAAAGTTTTATCAATGGAGCCTCTAGTGAAGTTATTTTTGAGGAGAAAAGTGGATAGAGTGTCATACCAGGCTCTAGGTGCTTGTTTCAGCCCATAAAGAGCTTTATCAAGCTTGTACACCCAATCAGGATGTTTATTGTCCTCAAAGCCTGGTGGTTGGCACACATACACTTCCTCTTTTATTTTACCATATAAGAAAGCACTTTTGACATCCATTTGAAAAACTTTAAGTTTATGTAAAGCAGCATATGCTAAGAACAACCTAATTGCTTCTAGTCTGGCTACAGGGGCAAAAGTTTCATCATAATCAATACCTTCTTCCTGAGAAAACCCCTGTACAACCAGTCTAGCCTTGTTTTTAATTATTTGACCATTTTCATCTGTTTTATTCCTAAACACCCATTTTGTGCCTATTGCACACTTACCTGGAGGTAGAGAAACCAGCTCCCAAACTTGTTGCTTCTTGAACTGCAACAATTCCAACGGCATTGCCTCCACCCAGCCATTGTCTCTAAGTGCTGTGTGATAGTTCTTTGGCTCTTGTTGACTGAAAAATAGAGAATAGAGACAAAAATTTGATAATTGGCTTCTTGTTGAAACACCAGCAGAGATGTCACCAAGGACTTGAGATAATGGATGATCTTTCAGTTCTTGATATGGAATAAGATCAGTGCAAGTGTTTGCTGGGGGTCCAGTTGCTGCAGTTGATGAAGATTCAGGGAACAAGGGAGCAGGAATTTCAAATGATTGAGAAGATGCTAGAATTTCATCAGCATTGGTATTGAGTAGAACTGCTGGAGCATGAGGAGCATCAGATTTAGCAGATATAGGCAGATTATCACTAAATCTGAACAAATGAGTACTTTCATCTTCATCATCTTGACTTCCTTGTGTGGTTTCTGTAGAAGCTTTTGGTGGAACTGCTGTAAGTACCTCATCTGCTTCAACAATAGGCTCAACTGGAAATTCATGTTGCAAGATGTTAAGATCAAACATCTCAACAGGATTTTGAGGAATGGAATCTTTGGGACATTCATTGAATTTAACATGAAGAGTTTCTTCAACAATTTTTGTTCTACAATTGAACACTCTATAAGCCTTGCAAGTTGAAGAATAGCCAACAAAATATCCTGCATCAACTTTGGAATCAAACTTTGTAAGTGGATCTTTGGTGTTAAGGATATAACATGGACACCCAAAAGCTCTGAAGAAGGAAATCAAAGGGGTTAAAGAGTGAAGTATTTCATATGGAGTTTTCAACCATCTTTGATTTACCAGAACCCTGTTTTGCACATAGCAAGCTGTGTTGACAGCTTCTGCCCAGAAAGTCAGTGGCAAACCAGAATCAGCAAGCATTGTTCTGGCAGCTTCAATCAAAGTCCTATTTTTCCTTTCTACAACTCCATTTTGTTCAGGAGTTCTGGGAATACTGTACTGCCTCTGAATTCCCTTTGATAGATAAAATTCATCTAAAATGTGATTTCTAAATTCTGTGCCATTATCACTCCTTACACACTTGACAGGAATAGAATATTGCTTTTCAACATACAACACAAAGTTCATAATAGCCTTGGCAACCTCACCTTTTGAGTGTAAGAAGAAAGTCCAGACAAACCTTGAGTAGTCATCAACAATAACTAGACAATACTTCTTCTTTCCCATAGACATTATCTGTACTGGCCCAAACAAATCCATGTGCAACATGTGCAAACAACCAGTGGATTTTGAATCTCCAATTGGAGGAAAAGAGACTTTGTGTTGCTTTCCTTTCAATCAATTGATTCATGTTTTTGATGTTCACATGACCTAATCTTCTATGCCACAGATTGGATTCCTTGAAAGAAGCCTTAGAGAATAAACAAGGATGACCCTTAACAGAGATTTTCTTTGATAAATCAAAGGCATATACCTTTCCCACTCTGTTAGCCTTAAGGAGTGTATACTCATCTAAGACTTTGCCAATCAAAGGCAACACATCAGAAGATAAGATCCTACAGTCTTGCTTGGTGAAAAGAGAAATATGACCCTTATCACACATTTGACTAACACTCAGAAGATTATACTTAAGATTCTCAACATGATTTACATCATCATACCTAATCTCACCATTTGTCACAACACCTTTCCCTATAATATAACCCTTAGCATCATTTCCAAAGGACATAAATCCTTTCCTTCCAGTAAAATAGTTATGAAGGAGAGATCTGCTCCCAGTCATATGCATGGATCCTCCACTATCAACATACCAGATGCTATTTTGGCATGCTGAAGGACCCTGCATACATCAACACACTCAGTTAGACTTTTGGACCCAAACCATTTTGGTTTTGGGTCTGTTAACACATGATGAAACAGAAGTAACATGTTCAGTTGAAGCAACACGTGAAGTATTCTTATCAGAAGATTTTGCCTTGACTTTTGATTTTGATTTCTTCTTGTGAAATGAACCAACAGATGACTCTGCTAGATTAACTTTTCCTAGCAGTTGTTGCATCATTAGCATCAGTTGATTATGATTTTGAGTCAAAATTTTGATTTCATCAGACACATCAGAACTTGATTTTTGATTTTTGTGTTTAATCATCTTAGTGTCTTTAATTGATGAAGATTCTTTCAAGTGTTGTTTCTCTGAATCTGGAACAACCCCTTTTCCTTTCTTGGATATACTTGATTTATTTCCTTGTGAGGATTTTCCAGATTTTGAAACTACTGATGATTCAGGTACAAACTTGGAACTAAATTCATTTTTCATTTTGAGTATGTTCTTATTTTTATACTTTATTTTGTTGAATTTAGAACCTTTTCTGTACCAGCATTCATCAGTGGAATGATTAAACAGCCTACAAATTTCACAAGGCACCCTCTTTTTCTTTTCCTTGTGAGTGTCTACAAGTACTGATGACTTAGATATAGATTGTTTGTTCTTCAGAACATCTGAAGCATCAGTATTTGTAGCCAATTTGATAACAGCTGATGTGTTGACAACTTCTGAAGAGTTATTCTTCAGCACTTGTCTATCAACACATTCATCATCAGCAGTTGTTGCAATATCAACTTTTTCCACAACTGCTGATGAGTAACTCTGACTTATCAGAAGCCGTGCATCATTTTCTCCAATCCCATTCCCATCTGACTCAATCAGGTGTAAATTTAAAACATTTGAAACTTTTTCATCAGGATCAATCTCAACTAAGACACTATCCTGACATGTATCATTCTGAATGACATTTGTACACCCAATTGAATAAGAGTATGTCTCAATCTCAACATTTTGAGACTCAATTTTGCAAACATTTGACTCTTCCTCAGATATGTCTACAGAATCAGACATTTTTGAAGATTTGGTAGATTGATATACACTTTCCCCATCAGATTCACAATCAAAACATTTTGGTTTATAATCAGCAGGGGGGGCAGTGTGATTATAACCAATTCCAAACTTAACATTTGAAGCTGACTGTTTGTTTAACAACATTTCAAACCCCTTACAGGACTCAACCCATTTTTCACAGTTTACTTGGGTTGCTGCAAGTGTTTGCTTCAGATCATTATGCTTCACAAGCATAACTCCACTCTAGCTTTTTCATCAGATAACAAACATTTGAGTTTATAAATTTCAGACTCTTTTTCATTTAAAGCTTTTTCAAACTCAGTTTTGTTTTTAACCACAGCCTTTTCTAATTCAAATTTCTCATTAATCAATTCTACATTTATTTCCCTAATGGAAGCAAATGCTGAAATGCATGACTCTGAACATAACTTTGCTTTTGATTCAGAAGATACCTGTGATGTTGAAGAAGAGGAACAAGAGTTGTCATTTGAATCAAGAGCCATCAATGCAAGATTTCCAAATGGATTGTCTCCACCATGTGGACCAGCTTCAGAGTAAGGCTGCATATTGAAGTCAGATAAGTCATCAGGTAAACTACTCCAATCAACTACTCCAGGAGTAAAGAAACTCTGATGTTGTTGTTGTTGAGACTGTTGATTAGTTTGAGATTTGCTGGGATCAGGAAGAGCAGGTGATTGTAGAGGAATTAATGCTGGATAGTGAGTAGGTTGAGGCATATAAAAACAAGGATATGGATATGGCAGAGGATTTTGTGGAACAAAGTGGGCTGGATAAAATTGTTGTTGACTGGTTCCAGAAGATTGTTGTCCTTTGTTTGATGTGTTATTGCTTGGAAAAGTCACAAAAGGTGCAGAAGAGCTAGATCCAGTAGATTTGCATTCTCTAGCAAAATGACCAAGCCTGTGACACTTATGGCATCTCAACTTCCCTTTGTCAAAACCAACTTTGGTTTTGCCAGATAATCCAGGAAATTTTCTTCCTGTTCTTTTGTAGAACTTTTGAGATCTGATGTTGATTAATGCCATTTGACTCAAAATATCCATTTCCTCTAGATCATCATCTGGGATTCCATTCAAGTCATCCATCACAAAACACAAGTTATCACCATAATTTCCTGCATTACCATCAACTCCCACAAAAGCATGTTCAACATTGTTAGTAGAAAAATCAATATGTTCATCATAAGAACATTCAGACCCATTAAACTCTGACTCTTGACCTATCAAAGCAGTGTTACCAGGAACAAAATCATCAGCAAGTTTTCCAGATGAAGACAGTTTTCTCTTCTGTTCTACCTCTCTCTCAAAAGTTAAGAGTTTCCCATGAAGTTGGGTGAGAGATAAATTTTCTAGATTAGCATTAGAGCGTAGGACAATTGTATATGTGTCCCATCTCTCAGGCAATGATCTAAGAAATCTGTTATTCATCTGACTATTAGTATATTCCTGCTTAACCATTTTCAATTCAGAGATCAAACATGAAAACCGCTCAAATTGTTGAGTCAATGATTCACCCTTTCTATGAGAAAAGGTCTCATACTGCTGAGCAAGGATTTCTCTAGTGTTTGCTAAAACCTCATCGGTTCCACCGAATTGTTCTTTCAGTGCAACCTAGAGATCATGAGCAGTATCATGATGCATTAAGCCTGAATAAATCTCATTCGGCAACGCCATGGCCAGAATACCATGAGCTTTCGCATCAATTTCAAACAGTTTTATATCCTCATTCGAATACATATCCGATGGTTTCGAAATCATGATTTTAGTTTCAGGATCAGTGATCATGGGTTTATACGGACCATGCACTACAGATTTCCAACATCCTGCACTGTTAATTGACAGGTGATGTAGCATTCGACGTTGCCAAATGTTGTACTCACTCCGAACCAGCATCGGAGGCTTGGTTGCGGAGCCTGTATTATGCGGATCATTGTTTGGAGTTGTCATGATCACAGATTCAAACAATATCAACTGAATTAATGCAAATTTCAATCAATTGATTCAAAGCAGATTGATATTGAAAGACAAATCAACAGAAGTTAACAGAAAACTTCAATCTATAACAAATTCTTACTAAATCAGCTAATTCGATCAACCAGAGAACTAAATTAAGCAGTTTCAGAGATCAATTGTTTAATCGATCAATGATTAACCTGCTCTGATACCAATTGTAGGACCAGATGTTCTCATTTGATCAATATTAGATTATAGCAGCGGAATTCAAAGATGAATTAGCTCAATATTAGCAAGAACAAAGTTAATTCAATCAAACAGTAAAGCACTCGTTTGTTATAGAAAGAGAATTTCTGCAAACAGAACAATTCATTCAATCGCACTAACTTCGTTACATATACAATATGTCAACTGCCCTTTTATAGAAACAGTGACGTCTGATGATGTCACAGGATGTTGACATCTAACAGACAAAAATATAACTACTGAAATAACTAAACTACTGAGGATGTCCACAACATCTGAAGACATCCTCTTACAACTACTGAAGACATAAAACTACTGAAATAAGACTACTACATCTGATGAGTAAAACACTCATCAGACTTTTACAAATACTGAAAGAAAACTACTGAAGACTAAACTAACACCACAACATCTGAAGATTTACACTTCAGCTTTTGTGAATAACTTCAGATCTTGTAGCTTCTGCAACTTGAATTTCAGCCGTTGTGTTCTTCTTCAGTTGTTGTAAGTGCTGTGAGACTTAGAGATTTTTCTGATCAGGCTCATTGGTTCTTTTAGTCCAACAGATATCAAGGATGACATCATGATAACATAGTTTCAAGATGTCATCCCACGCATATGCTAACATTGTATGCTAAGATGAGATCTTATGAGACAATGTTAAAGACTAGAGTTCATAAAATTGTGTTCATTTTATTTTGATTATAGCAATACACCATATCAAGGATGATGTCACGATAACATAATTTCCTGATATCATCCATTCACTGAAATAACATAAGTGTATTAAGATTTGATCTTATAACACTTCGTTATTTACAATGAGATAACAATGTGATAACATGAGACAACTACAAGTGATAACTAGAATGATAATCATGATAACATAATTTCATGATGATAATATCATTCACTACATTTACTAACATCGTGTAATAAGACTAGTTCTTATAACACTTTGTTAAAGGCTATGAGAACACATAACACTGAGAACAGATAACACAGAGATGATGACAATGGGTGAACAGATGACAACAGTTAATTACTATTAAGACTGCTAGCATTATATCACAACAATCATGTGTTCATGTATTCAAGTCCAATTGTAAGTCCCTTAAAAGGAATCGTTTAACATTAATTTAGTGCGACTAAATCGACGATAGCGTAGTGGTACCATAGGTTTGAAAAACCGCCGGCGAGTGAGGTCGGTACGTTGATCGTAATGTTATCATTGGCCGGCATCGTATGACCGGTAACAGGGCGACATCAGTTAGGTTTGGTATACGACACATGGTGATATTAATCTAAAGAAACTAATTGTAGTTATTCCTTCGATTCTATTAACTGGTAGACTGAGGAATTGATTTTCTGTCATGTCATCATATTGGTAATAGTCTCGTTGAAGGCTATGAAACTATGAGAACACAAATGGGATAGAGGTAAATGGGAGGCATTGTAGTTTGATTAGCTGAGGTCCACAATGGGTCCCATATATGCTCTATACATTTAGGCCAATTACATTACTGATGAGTTAATTATTACTCCTTTAATTAGAAGTAAATTATAGTTAACCTTCACTTGAGAGAATAAAAAAAAGGATAAGATTTAATAAATCTATTTTCCTTACAACACTGAGGGTTTATCATTACTTAGGTTTTGATAACATACTTCCCTCATACTCTTTTATTCTATACATATCATACTACGGGTGATGAACACAATTTATGGGTGAATATCAAATGGGGTGAAAACATGTGAGATAGAAATGGGTATCCATAGTTGTATTACAAGTGGTGTAGAATTCGGTCAAGCATGTGGTGGGATGTCGGCTGGGGCTTGTTCCCCTACGTAAGCCCTATATATAAGCATGCTTGATTGGGTGAAATACTATTTGTAGGTATAACTATGGAGAGGACATTGGGTGAGACGGATGAGATATGAATACATATGGGTTGAATAACAAATGGGGTGAACACATGTGAGATAGAAATGGGTATCCATAGTTGTATTACAAGTGGTGTTGAATTCAGTTAAGCATGTGGTGGGATGTCGGCTGGGGCTTGTTCCAATACGTAAGCCCTATATATAAGCATGCTTGATTTGGGTGAAACACTATTTGTAAGTATAACTATGGAGAGGACATTGTGTGAGACAAATGAGACAATTATCAATAACACTTGTGTGAAACATGATGATGTGAATGACAATAAACCAATTGTTTTCAATTACTAAACTTATGAACTCACCAACCTAGTGTTGACTTGTTTAAATGCATGTTTTCTTAGTTGACGAACAGGTTTAGTCACCAGACTCAGGATGCATTAGCTATTGGACTTTTATAGTGGACCTAGCTACATTTTGTATGCATAACTTTTGATGACATATTTTAGTGAATTACTTTTGTAAATCTTGTGCAAATACAAGATAGAAAACTCAATGATTCATTTGTGTGGATTTACTTAGTTAAATTATGAACATGACAATGTAATTTAACTCTATAATTCTATATAAATGTCATGTTAGCATTTGTCATTATACATCATGTGTCGTGTAAACAAATCTGATCACTATGATTATCAAACGATATCGCGCCCCGAGAACCTTCCGCCCGATGGGAAAGTGGATCCAGCTCGCCGGTTCGTGGTGTGACAGATTGGTATCAGAGCCACGGTTATAGTGAAATATAGGTCATCTTGTTTCAAATGGTTTGGCCTAGACTACAACCTAGGGACCCTCATGTAGAGAACACGAGACTCAAGAATTATTTGCATATGTTACATCACTTGATCATGAGTACTAACCGATAACTTTTCGGTTAAGATCGAAATGTCACAGGGACAACCACCATCACAACCTCATTCTCCTCCACCCGAGATGGAGCCAGCGACTGCTGCACTGGCAACCCTGAATACTGAGCAGTTGGTTGCAATCATTCCTGACATCATCAATAGGATCAAGAGCAGTGAAGAGTGTGTCAGGAATTTCTCACCTATCACCAACAAGGGAAAAGAACCTGTGGAAGGTGACACCAGCAAGATATCCAAACATCGTCCTGCTAAAAAGGGAAAGGGATCCGTGACATTCACGGAAGCTACTGTCACACCCTGAGCCGGCGGGCTGGATCGACTTTCCCGTCGGGCAAAAGGTTCTCGGGGCGCGATATCATTTGATAATCAAAGTGATCAGATTGTTTACATGGCACATGATATATAAATGAGAAATGCTATCATGAAAATGATATAGAATTACAAAGTTAAATTACAATGTTATATTCATAATTTAACTAAGTAAATCTATCCCAAAAGAATCAATGATTTTTCTATCTTGAAACTATACAAGATATACAAAAGATGATTCATTGTTTTGTCATTCAAAATATGCTCAACACAAAATGAAGCTAGGTCTTCTAAAAGTCCACTAGCTTAATCCCTGAATGCTGGTAACTAAACATATTCGTCACCTGAGAAAACATGCATTTAAAACAAAGTCAACACTAGGTTGGTGAGTTCATAAGTTTAGTAATTGAAAACATTGATCTATTAAAATGCACAGTCACAATGTCATACACACGTCTTGTTAGTGTTTGATTCGTTTGTCTCACACAATGGCCTCTACATAGTTATATTTACAAGTAGTATTTCATCCCATCAGTTATGCTTTTATATAGGGCATACGTAGGGGAACAAGCCCCAGCCGACATCTCACCACATAACTTAACATAATTTTACACCACTTGCAATACAACTATGGATACCCATTTCCATCTCACATGTATTCAACCCGTTTGATATTCACCCACAAGAATTGTGTTCATCACCCAATATGTCATATGTAGAATAATAAAATCTGAGGGATTTAAAGTTATCAAAACCAAATTGTTGATGAAACCTCAGTGTTTTAAAGAAAATAGATTTATCAAATCTTATCCTTGTTATTATTCTCTCACTTGTGGGGTTAACTGTAATTCACTACTAATAATAGAAGTGACAGTTATCCAATTGATATTGATTTCACCTTGGAATGCATAGAGCCTAAAAGGAATCCATTGTGATCCTCACGTAATCAGATCACAATGCATCCGATTTACCTCTATCAGATTTGTGTTCTCATAGCCTTCAACGAGACTATTACCAATAATGTGACATGAGAGAAAATCAAATCCTCAGTCTACTACTCAATATAGTCGAAGGATTAATTACAATTAGTTACTGTAGATTAATAGCACCCATGTGTCTTTTACCAAACCTGACTTGAGTCGCCCTGTTACCGGTCATACGTTACCGGCCAATGATTGAATACGATCAACGTACCAACCTCACTCGCCGGCGGTTTGTCAAACCTATGGTACCACTACGTTATCGTCGGTTTAGTCCCACTAAATTAACTGGTAAACGATTCTCTAGAAGGGACTTACAATTGAGCTTGAATACATGAACACATGATTATTATGATATAATACACACAGTTTAATAGTAATCAATTGTTGTGTGTTCTCGTAGTTATGTGTTCTCATAGTCTTTAACAAGGTGTTTTAAAAACTTGTCTTGTTACACGATGTTAGTAAATGTGTGAATGATTTTGTTATCATGAAATTACGTTATCATGATTATCAATCTTGTCATCCCGTAGCCTTCACCCAGTTGTAACTACAATGTTGTAAGACCTAGTCTTACTACACTTAGTTACCTCAGATGGTGAATGATGTCATGAAGTTATGTGGTCATGATCATCATTCTTGTTCTCATTAGTACTTGTATCATGTTGTCCCGTAGTCTTCACCGAGTTGTAATCATAGTGTTGTAAGAACTAGTCTTACTACACTTAGTTAACTCCGGTGGTGAATGACAATATGAAATTATGATATCATCATATCATTCTTGTTAGTTGTTGTCATTGTCAGAATGATGACTCTTGATTATCTCATTGTCTATTTATGTAAGAATAATAAGGTGTTGTAAGATATAATCTTACACTTTTTATTATTCCATTGCGTTGATGATTCATGAAACTATATTGTCATGTTTAATCCTAGATATTCAGTCATGTTATGATCACACAAGCACACATACAATGATAAGCGATAATAAAGATAAACAATATTATCTACATCATAGTATAATCATTAAGTTGTACTAAAACTTTTAAATAATTAAAAGAATTAGCATGTTTCTCAGCCCTGATATTTGAAATCAGTTATGATTAGAAAAGGGGTGTATGAACTCACCTTGTATTTGAAGTGGTTTACTAAGTAATACAAGAATGCACGTGCTCTTTGTTGTTTTGGGTGTTGTTTTCACCATCATGTATTGCTTTCATGTTGTTTGTAACGTATGAGTATAAGTTATAGGTATGTGTGTGTGTGTTAGCCCTAAAGTTGGCTAACACTTGAAGGTGTTTGTTGTCGTTTGATCCTCATTCACTTGTGGTGGTATACGCTAAGGCTTAACCAACTAGGTTAACTTAGCATATCGTTTCTTTATGTTTTGTGTTTAACTTGACATAACGCATAATATGTTGTGAAAATTTGATCCCACAATAGTTTCTAAGTATAAAACATAGAAATTTAAGTTGCTTTTATACTCCCATTGTGGTTCACTTGAAAGAGTTATCATTCTTTTTATTGTGCTAATGTAAGTAACAATTTGTAACTTAACTCTTTAACACTTTGGGAGAAAAGTTTCTAGGTTTTATTAAGTTGTTTAACAATTCATCACCACCTTTATAGTAATTTTGTGAATTCCCATTAACCCATGCATGTTATAAAATGGAGTTGGTTCAAGTGTTTGTTGCAAGCCCAAACAAGTGGCCGAATGGTGTTAGGCCGACTAAATGTGTGTTTATCCGAATAGGTCTTTGGCCGAATGAGACATGGCTCGTGCAAATGGACTTGGCCGAATAGAGTTTGGGAGGTTGAGGCGTGACCTTCGGCTAAATGAAGGCATGCTTACACCGAATGATGCTTAGGCCGAATGTAGAATGACCCGACTCAAAACTAGCCGAGCGAATGGAGTCCCCTCTCCCCGACCGAATGAGCTCCACGCATGCAAAGTAGACACCGCCGAATGAGCCATTCGACCAGCCAATACCTTCGGCCGAACCAGCCGCTTTCCTTCGGCTCTAACCCCATTCGGTCCCCATTCGGCCTAGCCACAGGTTGCCGCACCCCAAGTGGTTTCTCAAGCTCTAAATGTGATCAATAATGGTCTCCAGTGGTAGTGTTATGCAAGGACTAGTTTTTCGGGGGTGTAGGGTTCAAATGAGAAGGTT
Organism: Mikania micrantha; assembly: GCA_009363875.1. NCBI lineage: Eukaryota > Viridiplantae > Streptophyta > Magnoliopsida > Asterales > Asteraceae > Mikania > Mikania micrantha. The sequence goes on along the minus strand of CM018684.1, from coordinate 19,736,756 downwards.
TACGGCCAGTTGGGTCGTGGGGTTCGAACAAGGGTTACAAAACCCTAATTTTCGCCACTTTGCATCACAGATTAACTCGATTTCGGTTGGATTTACTCCAGATCTGTTGCACTTTCACGTAGAGGGGATCAATGTCACACCCCAAGCCGGCGGGCCGGATCGTGCGTCCCGTCGGGCGGAAGGATCCCGGGGTGCGATATCGTGAGATGATAATTGTGATGATCGGATTGTTTACATAGCATCAACATTGAGAATAACTAAAGCACAAATACCATTAAACTAGGATTACAAAGTTAAATTACAACTGTCAATGTTTGATAATTTAACTAAGTAAGCCTATCAAAAGAATCAAATGCCTACTATCTTGTAACTGTACAAGATGTCAAAAGTGATTCACAACAAACACAGAATATGTGCTTCACAAAACTACTAGGTCCTCTAACTGGGCATCCTAGCATGCATTCCGGAGCCTTAGCTTAATCTTGTACATCACCTGAGAAAGCATGAAAGAAAACAAAGTCAACACAATGGTTGGTGAGTTCATATAGTTTAGTATTTGGAAAATAGCTTTTACAAACCTTTTCGGTAAAAACCTTAACCTCATTAACATCACTTGTAATATCCAGTTCGGTATGCTTATATATAGGGCATACAAAAAGGTCGAGCCTACAACCCGCCCAGATGACATCCCACCACATACTAAACCACAAAAGACATTGTTCTTAATGATAATTAAGAATTTTACCTACCATCCAATCCCATTTCCATCATAGCTTTAGCATTCTGTTTAATAGTTTACAACACGCACACAATAGCATTTGCATGTATCGTTTGAGACTTACTTTTATGAACAACTGAACACCCTAAGGAATTCAGTATCAATCCATATCGGAACTAGATGTAATTAACAACATCGGTGTTTTGATAAAGGATGCCCAAGATGACACAGAGTCAACTAAAGAAACCATAATCATCCTAGACACACATCACAACATGGGTGGACAATGAGAAATCACTGTATGGCAAGCACTAAGAGGCCAACAGTCTGCTCCTCAAAGTCCTAACTATGAAGAACACCCTATGGAAAGCACTGAGAGACCAGTCGGTCCGTTCTACAATAGCCCTGGCTATAAAGAACACCCTATGGCAAGTACTAAGAGGCCATTCGGTCTGTTCTACAATAGCCGATAGCTTTAGCATACAAGTTCATAGCATAAAAGTTTATAGCATTCACATAGCCTGGCATTCACGTATCTTGTGCACAAGTACTAGCCTGTTGTCTTAGCATTTCAAGCATATCAAGCATACAAAGTTTATAGCATTCCAAGCATTTCGAGATTTCGAGCTTATCAAGCATATCAAGCATATAAGTCTTTCTGAGTTTGAGTATTCAAGCTTTCAAAGTTTAGTTTATAAAACCATTTCAATATGTTAGCCTTTGCATCCTTTGCAAATTAAAAAAACATCCAGGGTTTGAAGCAACTAGTTTAAAAGTACATAGCCTTAGCATGTAGCTTTAGCATTCAGGTTAAGTGTATAAAGCGTTAGCATTTAGAATAAATCATTAGCTTTTAGCTTTTAGAATAAGTGTACAAGCATTAGCATTATGAATAAGCATTAAAACGTTTAAGAACATTTAGACATTTGTTCAAAATGTGTAAACATGCTTCTCAGTCCCGAAGTAAAATCAAAATAGTTTGAAAAGGGACAATGAACTCACCTGTGTTGCTAAGTATGAATTATCACAGATAATGCGCGCTCGTGAATTTGTAGCTTAAGTATCTTGAACCCCTGAGTTGTTTTTAGAGATTCGAATACTATAAGTCTTTATAATAGACGCAGACTAGGGTTTTGGGCTTTGGTGTGCAATTAAGTGTCCTATGTTACTAATGTGTTGCTAGAATTCCATATAATTTGTCTAGATGTATTAACCATTTATAGTCCCTAATCCCATGAATAATCACCATTACACCTTAGTGATGCATGGTTTACGTTGCTTATATTCAAAGTCTTTAATCAAAACGTTTTAAATAGTTCCTTCAAAGTTAAACCCTTAGGTTAAAATCATTTAATTAACTGAAGAAAGTTTATCATTGCCTTCATGTACTAAAACTATTATTTATTTTAAGAAAATCATAAGTTAGCTTGTTAGACTTTAAGTTAATCCAATTTGATCAACTCTAAGCCTATAGTTAAGTCTTAGCTTCCTTTGTTTCTTGGATCATTTGTGTGTACAACTTAGCTTAGAAGCCCATTGGAACTATCTAACTTAGTTGCAGGTGGTATGATATGAATTAAGTATTGGGTGTTAATAATGAATTAACACTAATACTTAGTTGATTTCTTGTTTCTTTGCATCTCATGCTTTATACTAAAATAGTTCATACCCTGGTTGTTGCGGCATAATTCTTTGCCTAACTTAAATCCCATTTGGTAGATTAGAATTGTGTTCACATCTTACCTTAGTTTAATACAAAGTTGACTTTATGTTAGGAAAACCCTAACACTTCCCATGCAGACACACACACCATGCATGCAAAGGGTGTGTGTGTGAGTGTTTCTACTTCTCATAAGACTTTCCTTGCTTAGTAACCCTCCATGATTAACCACCCATGGTCTTAGTTTTGTTAATAAATGACCTAAGGGTCCTTGAGCCGAATGGGTTTGACCGTATAAGGCTTGGGCCAGTTCAGATGGGCCGAATGTAAGTTGGCCGAAAGGGATGTGGCCGCATGGCCTTGGCGGATTGGGCTGCTGAGCGACTGAACCAATATGGTCGACCGACTGAGTTGTTGCCGAACGAATGGAGTGTTGGCCGAATATGGCTCGACCGTATGACATCTGATCCGAATCAATTGGGCCGAACAAGGAAGAACCGAATGAGCTAGGGCCTAGCGAAAGAGGTCTTTCGGCCTAGGGCTGGCCATTCGGCCTAGGAGCTGCTTCGGCCAAGCCATTCGACAAGCTGAGTTGGGCCATTCGGCCAGTCGTTTTCATGGGTCAACATCTCACCAAGATCAAGATTTAGCACTAGATTGTGGTATCACCTTTGCTCCTACAGTTCCCTAAGGGTTAGTGATGTGTTTTTCCTAAGGTTTGAAGTGGTTTTAGGCGGCCAAAAAGGGTTCGAACAAGAGGGTTTAGGAAACCCTTAAAACTGAATAAAATTCTCGGATTAACTCAAATCAGCTGGATAAAATCTTAGATCTGTTGTACTTCAAAGATCTACAAGTTGTGAGGGTCATTTTGACACCAAAATGGTTGAATTTGGTTGAGAAATGGAGGAGGTAGAGTGAGGGTTTCTAGAGAGAGAGTGTAGAGAGAGAAAGTGACGGTTTTAGTGAGAGAGAGGAGGTAGATGAGTGGTAGGTTATGGCATTCAATGCCATTTAATGTCTTGAATCGTTCCGGTGCGTTTGGGTCCGTTCGGTTTCGCTCAGTTTCGCGTAGAAGCGTCGGTTTCGTTCCGTTTTTATAATGAAACGTTGCGGTTTTGAAAGTAAAGTTTATAAATTTATCTTAGGTTGTAATTCCTAGTAAATTAACTAAATATCTTTCGTTTATTTCAAATTTCTAAAAACCTTTAAATTTACAGTTTAAATCGAATCATATAGTCGTCGCGCGTATTCGGTCAAATCGTCACCCGTACGAATACGACGATAACTACACTTTTCAATATGGTTTTCTAGTTATTGGACCTCATTCAGAACGTTAAACTTTCAGATATATTCGTACAGATCGTCACCTATACGAATAATCCGTCCATTTAGCATTCCTGTAACAACGTCCGTCATTGTTTTGTTCTATTCAACCTCGCATACGTTTATACAAAATAGCATCTTAACAAGCATTAACATGACAGTTCAGTGTTGTCTGATATGTTTCTGACTGTTAAACCATGAGATTTAATCAGAGTACTGAAACAATTGCATAATAGTTTTGTGTCAAGCACTACATGATAATAGCATACAAATAGTTCACATAGTTTGCACTTGAGTTACTGTGCAGATCACTGTTCCGGTAACGTTTCCGGCACTGATGTTACAATCAAGATCTTTGATTTGGCACCAAGTTTGCGCGATTTGGTGGAGTATTGAGGGAGATCATGGTGTTTGAAGTTTCAAAAATCTAGAGAGAGAGATCCGAGGATGGAGGTAGAGAGAGAGAATGTGTAGGTGAAATGAATGAGGAGAATGAACTCATTTAGGGTTTATATTCTACGGGTGTGTTCGGGTTCGTTTAATTAACTCGGTTTTCATTTTTGTTACGGTTCCGGATCGTATATGCGTATTTTGAAGGATTTAAATAGAAGGGTTTAATATTTGTGTTTTCAAGGTGGTTATTCCTGGTAAATATTTTTAATTCTTTTATTTTATTATTTTTAGTTCGTTTCGTCAGATCATTCCGCCATCGCACGTATTCGATCGAATCGACACCCGAACTAATCCGACGACGGTTTCACTTTCTGATTCTTGTTTTCTACTTTTCAGTCATCATTTCAGATTTTAAACTCACAGATATGTTTGTGTGAATCGTCACCCACGCAAACACACTGTCAGTTTGTTATTATGAAACAACACTGTATTTCCTCACTGACGGACTCAAGTAAACTTGCCTGTTTTCACATTGTTATCATTGAATTCCCATTGATTTCTCACTATGTTTTCGGCCATCTGATTCCTGTCCTTTGTGGATATCAGATAGCAACCGATGTGTTTCTGTCATTTGTTTACACATTGTTGTTTCTCTTGAGTTGTTGTATTTACTCTATTTAAGTTTTCACTTAAACACTTACAACTGTTGTTTGTTTTCTGAGTCTTATTGTCCAACAAACCTTCACGATAGGTATACGGCTTCGTTTCAGTCTCTTGACTTCACGATCCATAATCTCTACAGCTTCTTCAATAAAATGTAGTTGTTCATCCACTTGTATCTCTTCCAGAGGTATGACTAACGATTCATCAGCGAGACATCTCTTGTGATTTGATACATGAAATACAACGTGCACCCCGCTGAGTTCATCAGGAAGTCTGAGTCTGTATGCCTCAGGACCAATACGTTGAGTTATCTCAAACGGTCCGACATACCTTGGTGCTAACTTGCCTTTAGCCCAAACACGAACCACACCTTTCCACGGGGACACTTTCAACATGACTCGGTCACCCACTTGGAATTACAAAGGCTTTCGCCGTTTGTCTGCGTAGCTCTTTTGGCGGCTACGTGTTGCTTGTAATCTCTGTTGGATCTGGGCTATCTTATAAGTAGTCTCCTGAATAAGTTCAGGCCCAGTGATTTTGTTGTCTCCCACCTCGGTCCAACAAATTGGAAACCGACATTTTCTACCATATAATGCTTCGAATGGAGCACATCCGATACTGCTGTGGTAGCTATTGTTGTAGGAGTGTTGCAAGCCCAACCAAATGGCCAAATAGGTCTTTGGCCGAATGAGACATGGCTCATGCAAATGGACTTTGCCAAATAGAGTTTGGGCGGCTGAGGCTTGACATTCGGCCGAATGAAGGCATGCTTAGGCCGAATGATGCTTAGGCCAAATGTAGAATGACCCAACTCAAAACTAGCCGAGAGAATGGAGTCCCCTCTCCCCAACTGAATGAGTTCCATGCATGCGAAGAAGACACCGCCGAATGAGCCATTCGACTAGCCTTTACCTTCGGCCGAACCAGCCCCTTTACTTCGGCTCTAACCCCATTCGGCCTAGCCACAGGCCGCCACACCCCAAGTGGTTTCTCAAATTCTCAACGTGGTCAATAATACTCTCCAGTGGTAGTGTTATGCAAGGACAAGTTTTTCGGGGGTATAGGGTTCAAATGAGAAGGTTTATGGCCGGTTGGGTCATGGGGTTCGAACAAGGGTTACAAAACCCTAATTTTTTCCACTTTGCATCACAGATTGCCTCTATTTCGGTTGGATTTACTCCCAATCTGTTGTATTTTCACGTAGAGGAGATCAACATCTTCGATTTGGCACCAAGTTTGCACGATTTGGTGGAGTATTGAGGGAGATCTTCGTGTTTGAAGTTTGAAAAATCTAGACAGAGAGAGATCCGGGAATGCAGGTAGAGAGAGAGTTTAAATAATAGAGGAGAATGAACTCATTTAGGGTTTATATACCCCGGGTGTGTTCGGGTTCGTTTCATTAGCTCGGTTTTCATTTTCGTTACGCTTCCGGATCGTATACGCGTATTTTAATGGATTTAAATAAAAGGGTTTAACATTTGAGTTTTTAAAGTGGTTATTCCTGGTAAATCTTTTTAATTGTTTTATTTTATAATTTTAATTCGTTTCGTCGTTTCGTTTCCTCAGATCGTTTCTCCATCGCGCATATTCGTTCGAATCGTCACCCGAACGAATCTGACGACGATTTCACTTTCTGATTCTGGTATTCTAATTTTCAGTCATCATTAAAGACTTTAAACTCACAGATATGTTTGTGTGTATCCTCACCCACGCAAACACACTCTCAGTTTGTTATTCTAACACAACACTGAACTTTATGCTTTGGATTGTATTTCCTCACTGATTGACTCAACTAAACTTGCCTGTTTTCACATTGTTATCATTAAATTCCCATTGATTTCTCATTGTGTTGTCGGAGGCGACACGCCTTGCTGCCTTTACGAGGATTTCCCTTATCTGATTCCTGTTATTTGTGTACATCAGATCGCAACAGATGTGTTTCTATCATTTGTTTACACCTTGTTGTTTCTCTTGAGTTGTTGTATTTACTGTATTTAACTTTTCACTTAAACACTTACAACTGTTGTTTGTTTTCTGAGTCCTGTTGTCACACAACTGTTTACACATTGTATTTACACATAGTAAATAGTGAAAGTACACATACCGTACGAACTTGCAGGACGATCAGGTACTGGTTGTCACAGCTACCCCTATCAGTCAAGTCATGCGAGAACTGACACGAGTTAGTGGTCACTACAAGGGATAGGCCCCTCTTTGTTCAGCTTGTAACTATTATCACATAGCTGAACTTCCGTGTGTACAATGTACCCGCTGTGGGAAGGCAGGCCATTGGATGCAGGAGTGCAGAACACCAATTGCTTCAATTACCCATCAGTATGCTGGTACCTTTCCCCTATGCACTAAGTGTGGTTTTCACCACAAGGAAGACAAGTCGTGTAGACAATGTCTGAAATGTGGGAGAAAAGGACACTGGACTCAGGAGTGTCGTATTGCTCCAAAACAGAAAACGAGGAAAAGAGCTAATGCACCTATTTCCTCTCAACACAAGCACCACTGCTACACCTGCAGAATACTCGGACATTTCGCAAGAGACTACCCCCGGAGAAAGCCTCCAACAACTCCAGTAGCTACAGAGGAACTACTCGCTCTACCAGCTCCAGATGTTCGCTCGGATTCGGATGACTTCGTAGGTATGTCATTTTAATTTTGTGTATTCCTTAAACCAATTGAGACTAGGTTATTCTTAAATAACATAGTCTTACTCATCAGGAAAGCTATCGACATAATCCTCGAGATTTTGCAGGTAGTCTTTCCTTAAACATCAGATAGAGTTCCATTACAACTATATGACTGTTATAATATCAGCTTTGGATAACTATACAGATTAGCACACTATAGTTGTAGGAAAAGCCGAGTTAAGTGGGTAGACCGTTATTTCAAACATAGTGTTGGAAAATAAGGACTGAAGAGCAAAACAACTGAAGCTAAACAAATGAATAAAACCGCGGATTGACTAACTGTGGATACCTTCTATTCCGAATGTAGAACTACTGAACTTCAGCATCGGAAGCTCAACAGCTTAATATTCGCAAACGAACTACCGCAAACCCCTTGACTTCGAAAGATAATAGTTGGGCCTGATCTCTTTGGAAGACAACCAAGGTTTCGGAAGACAACCAACGTTTCGGAAGACAACCAACGTTTCGGAAGACAACCAACGTTTCGGAAGACAACATCAGATTAAATAAAAACTACTGTTTAATCAGCTTCCGACGAACACCTTCCGAAAGAATAACCACTGAAATTCTATATAAGTATCTCAACCTCGGAAGAACTAAAGACTTTCGAAGACTCATGATTACATTCCCTGGTTGTAGACTTTGTATTGGTTGTACTCTTCTGATGATTCAGTGTCTGTAACATTGTCAGTTGTTTTTCGTTTTATTCCTCTGTATTGTAACATTGAAATTGCGGTGTTAAACCCCGAGATTCCCTGAGATAATGGAGTTACACTCCAACATCATCCGACCAAAGCTGGCAGAGTTGCAAACATTTCGTGATCGATGATGTGAGGTAAATACGTGTATCATAAGGATGATAAATAATGACAGATTCATTCTTAGAGATGTGCTTAGATTTGTCACCAAAGTAAATTTGTACACTTTCCATAAGGTAAATTACCATGTTCTTTGGTAATTCCCTTTGACATTTAGGGCATACGCTAGAATCTTGAAACAGATTCAGAGGTGGTAGCTCAACATTATCTGAAACAGGTGGAACAAGGATTACAATGAGATCATAAGCCAAATGACAATCGGGTAGAAAAGGGTTATTGTGCGCCACTTTCGAAGAGGTGTCTGGGTTTACCTCATAGGTAAATGCTTACCCTAATCATGATAAAGCTACCATACTTTTAGGTAGTTTCCTCAAACAATTAAAACACACACCCAGATTCTAGAAACATATCTATAGCTGATGTCTCGGGTATAAGGTCATACAGGCATGATCTAGGACATGCTATATGTGACCTAAAGGTCGAGATCGAACGATCGAAATCTAGAGATGCGAGAAAAACATAAGACACTTCTAAGGGAGTATTATCAAATAGCTATGGTTAAATCACCAAGCTTTCATCCTATACTTCTAATAGATACTAAAACTTACGGGTATATAATACATGCAGGATCAAGTCCGCTCACAATTCCCATGACACAAAATAATTGTGATAGGGACCACTCAACTAGATCTTACACCAATAAAACCGTGGTATGAGTTTATCGGAAGATCTCGATCTTCTAACTGAAATAGTCGGTAAACTCGTAAAGTTTGTAATAACTGCACAAATCCTTCGGGGTTTACGGGAACTGCAAAGTCAACCGCGATTCAAAGAGGGAGGGTCTAGACAATTGAAAACATAAATCCTAAATGAATGTGAAGTAAGCTGATTCTATCACTATATGTGAAAACGGAATCGAAACTATTATCTCACATTCATAATACTCTGGCTATCATAATGGCACTAACGGAGTATTCACATTACAACACTGTAAGCTTGTAGAGAACATTAGAAACTCTAAAGTAGTTGAAACAACTCGAGATAACATAACGGGAATGTACATGAATTGTTATGGATGTTGGATACCAAGTTACCTCACATTCCAGTAGATCGGAGGTGGTTGGGTCACCATAAACAGTTGGATCAGGTCTGCTCACTCCCTATGTGTACACAAGTACTATGATCATCGAGGAGACATAACTCATCAGGGAACTACAACTTATCCAAGAACCTTAAATGTTACGGATAGTACAGACGAGAGACGGAAAACAAAGCCGTAATTCATTGCAACGGTTCGATGAAACTTCAAACGCAACTCCGAGTAACATGGGAGCATAAGGAACACATGAGTTCAAAACATCTCCACCCATATACAGAAAAAGAAGTACCTGACAATGATTATTAAATTTCGGGACGAAATTTCTTTAACAAGGGGAGACTATGACATATGGTACATGAGCGTCCAGCAAATCTATACGATGTGTGTACCTACACCTAAACTATGTGAAAACATTATGTGATGAAAAGTACGTGATAACAATTCAGTGGAAACAATAACAGCTGCATATATTTCGATGAGAATTGAAATATAAATATACAACAATACAATGTGAATAACAGTTGTGTTACAACAGGACTTAGAAAACAAATAACAGTTGTATGTGTCTAATTGAAAATTTAAATACAGTAAACACAACAATTCATGTGAAACAACAGTGTGAGAACAAGTAACGAAAACATTTCGGTTGCGATCTGATCTTCACAAATAACAAAAATCTGATGGCCGAAAATTCTATGAATAAACAAGGTGAAACAAGTGTGATTATGTGCAATTAGGTATGTTTAGTCGAGTCCGTCAGTAAGGAAATTCAATGCAAAACAGAAATTCAATGCAAAATAGAAATTCAGTATCGTTTCGGATTAATAAACTGACAGTGTGTTTGCGTGGGTGACGATTCACACAAACATATCTGTGGGTTTAACGTTCCTAACGACATCTGACAAATAGAAAATCAAATCAGAAAGTGAAACGTACTATCGTATTCGTACAGTCAGCGCTCTGCAGGAAAATACGCGTAAGTTACGTTTCCTGACGAAACGGCAAAAATAAACGATTACGAACCTTAAAAATAATATTTACAAGAAATTATAACCTAGAAAGATCCAAGTTAAACTATTTTTATAAAACTAGACGTAATTAACATTACGTAACGAAATAACGAGGTTTAACGGTCTGATCGCGAACGAAACATTAAAAAAATAAGTAAAATATAATATTTTACGTTTTACAATTTTGAAACTCATCAAAAATAATCCAAAAACTCTAAATTACGGTTTATAATGCTTAATTGCGTAATCGGAATAACGCGCGCGTAAAAATACGCGAAAACGACACCGAGCAAGACCGAACACGCGGGTAAACTACACTTTTCGATATGATTTTCTAATTATTGGATATCATTCAGAACATTAAACTTTCAGATATATTCGTACAAATCGTCACTTATACGAATAATCCGTCAATTTAGCATTCATGTAACGACATCCTTTGTGGTTTTGTTCTGTACATTCTCACATACGTTTATACATAATAGAATCCTAACAAGCATTCATGTGACAGTTATGTGTTGTCAGATATGTTTCTGACTGTTAAACCGTGGATTTGAATCATGTTTCTGAAATGAATGTGAATTTGCTTTGTGTCAAACATCAAATGATAATAGTATTTATGTAATACACATAGCTCGTACCTGAGTTACTGTTCCTGTCACTATTCCAGTTACGTTTCCAGAACTGATGTTACATCTAGATTCTTGAATAGCATTGCTTCTCGAATTCGTTTGGCATTCTCCAAGTCAATTATTCTCGAATTCGACTGCTGTTCTCGAATTAGATTGTTGTTTTCGAACTCAATTAGATTTTTCGAAATCTCAATTAGTCTATCTTGGTTCTCGAATTGAACTTTTGGTTATTGACTTATCTGTGACAATCCGGCATTCCCGGATTAACCCCGTTAATCAGAAATTAATAGAAATGATACGATATTAAACAAAATCATACTAGAGGGATTGTAATTGAACAAAACAAATCTAGAAATAATAACAGTTACAAGAATTAAACATGTAATTACATAAAACAATCAATTTTGACATTTTAGGTCAAAATTCAAGTAGTAAATCAAGGAAAATTCGAAATTCATATTAATCGGAGTTGTAATCAAAATTTAAACTATCAAGAATCATCACATTGATGATTATTAACGGTTAATATCAGTTATTTGGTCATCAATTGTCAAAGTAAAGCGATTAACACCTCATAATGATGAAATCGTTACTAGTGGTAATGAAACCCACACAATCCGATCGAATATCACAAAATTGAACACTCAAATATCTTAGTCGGCATCTTTAGAGTCTGCTCTATACAACAATTCGAAGCAGAAGCTACGGGAGGATGGATTCTATCGAGAGCTAGGCCGAAATCAAGCTTAAAGTCGAATTACATCGAATTTACACCAATTCAGGTAAAAATTAGTTCCTACACAACCTAAATGGGCCGACTAAGCATAGCCCTATGCTAATTTCGAGTTCTAATATCACATTATACGAATTCGAGTTCTAGGGTTTATCACATAAAACAATTTGGGATTCTTGATATAAACGAGCATGAAAATTAAATTAAATTAAATGGTATAGAAAGTTTCGAATTTCTTTGTTGAACGAAAATCCTATAGTTTTTCAGTTCTACATAACTAAATTAAACGAAATTCTATCTATGTATAAGGGAAAAGGTTCGAATTCGGGTAGAATTATAAAACCGAAGGATTGGGACCAAAATAATCGAATTAAACCTACCTGTAAACTCGTTTGGATCTCTGGAACCAAAGCCACATGGTTCTGAGATTGATCGGGTTCGAATCATGGGTCAATTTGGTATCTAAAGGTTTGGTTTAAGCTTACAACAGGTAACCTGACTTATTGGAAGTTAAAAAAATTAAATTCGGGTTTCTAATGCAATTACTTAACAAGTTGGGTTGGTAGAATGGGGGTGTTGTGAGGGGGAGGTCGTGGGTTCAAAACCATGCACCATCGGTTTTGAATCAAAGTGTCATTTTTGGATTTTTGACCCTAACTCTCTCATTACGAATCCGTTTTAATACATTCAAGTTGCGTTGGAACTTTAATGGAACCCCGAACAGAATAAAATAATAAAATCTATATTTTGACATGAAATCATAATCGCGTATAATTACGCATGTTTAACGAAATCGTATATATTTGAACGATTTAAACAAACGAACTTAAATCCTTACATGCTTTCGTATGAATGTTTCAAACAAATTAACATACGTGTGTTGACACGTATGTAACCACAAACAAGATTTGGACATTTCGAATAACACAACGTTACTGTATTAATATAGATTCTTCGTAGAAGTTAATCTATGTGATCTCGCGAGCATTTGATCATTCGATTCACATTCTCAGGTACGTACACGACCCCTTTTTACATTTTAATGTTTTGGGGGAGAAAACATGTGGAATCAAACATTTTGGAAACATATTACTTGCATGAGTTTGCTGTTTACTATAAAGTGCGAACATAACACTAAAAGTCCTTACATATCGAACCGTTAGTTTGTCGTAGTCCAAAGCATGGTAGTTGAAGATAGATCTATTGGGTTTGACAAACCTCACTTGGTAGATGGGATCTACGCAGGTGTTTAAATAGCCTATTTAAACATTACTATTGTTTGCGTTAGACAATAGTGGAAAGGCAACCAAACGATAAACAGCCAGCTTCGGTGTCGACCGCTTATGTAAATAGTACAATGACTAGCTATCATGACTATGCAATGTGTGATTATGTTATCTGCAAACATTACATTTCAAACAGTTGTTCAAACATTTGTGTTTACATATACAAACCTGTGTATGCCCCAACCTTTGTGTTGGCTTTATTTACATGTTTTCTCAGGACACTAAGGCACAAGCAAAGACAAGCAGGGACTAGGACGTTGAGTCTCATGCATTCAATTTATTTTATTTGATGATTTAAAACATAGAACATTGTACTTATGGTTTTGCAACTTTTGCATTTTGTTATTGGTTTTCAAATGCTTCCGCAAACGTTGAAACTTTGATATTACAATTTAGACCAAATTTATGTTTGAAAAGCATATAGAGGTCTTTCGTTATGTCTAATGCCTGAGATCATGGTTTATCACGCCCTAAACGATATGATTCCGTTAGTTCAAATTTGGTGGTGTGACATTATCATTATTTGTCTTATCAATTAGTTCTGTTTTTTTTCTCAAATGGATTCCTCAAGTATATTGGTTGTTGCTTTGGCCAGTAAGCAAAATGATCTTGATGCCATCATGGGTACCACTACTTGAATCCCTAGACTTTCATCCGCTGCTGGTTTTCCTGAATGGAAATTTCGATCTGGAAAACATATTTGGACTAAAGAACCAAGGCTTTGGAAGGTGATTTTAATAGGCAAACAAAAGATAACCTATAAATAAATTGAAGGAAATGAGTTGATTAAAGATCCTGAACACTATACTGAAGAGGATTTTCAGATAATAGAGGAAGATGAGCAGGCACTTGGTTACAACATGTTTCAGGGAGAAAACTGATGCAAGAGAGCTATGGAGGGCTCTAATTGATATGTATGAAGGTAATACTGAGATGAAGGTGTCATGGACATAAATGTTAAACAACAAATTTAACATCTTCAACTACATTGTCGGGGAAAGTTTAGATGATCAGATTCAGAGATTTGTCTCATTGATCACAGAGATGCGTACAGAAAAAACTGACAATCAACCAAATGTGATCAACAAAAAGTTTCTAAATGCTCTTCCCAGGAATTGGAACATAAATGTTGGCATCATCAAATCAACAAAGAATCTGGATAATATGCCATTGACTGAGATGGTGTCGGTTATCAAGTCCTATGAAATGAATGATCAACAGACGGTTATAAACCATACAAACAATTACAATGCTACGGGCATTAGCAGTGCCAGCAGTGCTTTTATCACTTTGCCATTATCTGCATACCCTGTTCACAAAGTTGCTCTGCCTTATGTTTCCTCTGGCAAGTCTGTTTTGTCATCTACTGTCGGATCATCTGTTCTTGTTCTTCAAGCATCTGGAGTTAATTCAGGAAGCTCATCTTGATCAATTGTAGTACAACATGCCACACTCACTAAAGAAATTTTGGATAACATTGCTTTAGTTATATGATTTCTTAAATGCTCAACAGCTTTGGGATCTGGTGATTTGTTGCCACCATTTGCTGTGGTTGGATCTGAACTTGAGCAAATACATCCTAAAGATATGGAAGAGATGGATATCACTTGGCACATTGCTAATGTTGTTTTCGGAGCTAAGAACTTCACAAAAGCAACTAGGAGAAATCCTTGGGGTCTGTCTGACATAAAGAAGGTGAAGTTTACAAAAGATAAGCTTAGATGCTTCAATTGTCATGAGCCTGGTCATTAAGCTTGTGAATGCACTAAGCCAAAGAAAAATTCTGATAATTCTGAGTGCAATCTGATTCCAGCAAGTGGAGCTACAAGTGGTGATAACAAAGGAGATGACTCCAAGGCCCTAATGGTGAATCAAGACAATGCTCTTGGATGGGATGATCAGATCAAAGTTCTAAACATTTCTGAGTAATCTACAGTGGCATTGATGGACGACTCTGCTCATACACATCAGGAGCATGCTTTAATGGCACACCTTCTTGCTGATGCTGAAGTAAGTACATTTTTGTGCACTCAAGCATGCGTTGATAAAGTGACTATGTACAGGGTCCACAATACTAATCTCTTACTTGATATGTCATGACTTGAGCAAGAAAACTTAAAATTAAAAAGGGAAAATAAACATTTAATTGAAAACACTAAAGCTCAAAAGATTGACATCACTCTTTTAACAAGAGATTTGAGCAATGTGAAGTGTGTCATTAAGTCTTCTAATACCATACTTGATAAAGCTAAATCTGAAGCTGAACGACACAAAAACAAATTTGAAAACTCTGAATTAAATTTTTAAAAATTTGATGTATCCTATACTGTGGTAGAAGACATGATTAACAAACAGATGAAATGGCAAGAAAATAAGGGAATGGGGTATGTGAATCGTGTACATGAGGGTTTGGTTAAACCAATGGTCTGAGTAAATGCAAAAGGCCAGGAATTTGGGTTAAATTCTAACGAAGAGACTCCTATGACCGTGATTGGTGCAAAGGGAAATATTTTTGTAAATAACCCTCCCCATTGAGTAATACTTTCGTTTACACTCCCATGACAGAAGAAGAGCTAGCAAGGTCTGCCACTTTAAAATATGGTAGACAGGAAAATATGTTTGTTTCGACTTCACATTCAGTGACGACACCTGAACCTGAAGTCCATGTGACATCTTCTAACCTTTCTAATTCTTGCGCATATCAAGTAGTAGTGGAAGATTGGGTTGAAGAAGATGATGAACCAGTTGCTGCTATAAATTTTAACAATCCATCTTCAAAAATGATTTCTGATGAAAATTTTGTTTCAAAACCTCTGGATTTTTCTGTTTTCAAAACCTCAGTGCCTTTTCTTCCTTTTGCTTTAAGTACTAATAATGCTTGTTTAAATGTTGTTAATGTTGATTGCACTCGTTCAAATATCTCTAATTGGGATTTCATTAATATGTTGAATGCATCTGGTTCAAGATCTAGCAGTAGAACAAGTACAAATGGTGTCTCCAATTCTGGTGATGATTTGCAAAGTCACATTAAATTCATAAAACTGATACATGTACTGAAAATCCTAAGGTTGCTAGATATGTGCCACCCAAACCTAAAACAGAAATTAAAGCTCCATCTTCGAGATCTTTTCAAAATCACAACAAAAGGGGTGTCAAGCATGATGTCACACCCCGAGCCGGTGGGCTGGATCGACTTTCCCGTCGAGCGGAAGGTTCTCGGGGCGCGATATCGTGTGATAATCGAAATGATCAGATTGTTTACATGGCACATGATATAAAATGAGAAATGCTAAATGACATAGATATAGAATTACAAAGTTAAATTACATTATCATGTTCGTAATTTAACTAAGTAATCTACCAAAGTGAATCATAAAGCAGTTATCTTGTCTCCACACACGATTTACAAAAGTGATTCATTAAAGTAGGTCATCAAAAGTTATGCACACAAAATGTAGCTAGGTCCACTATAAGAGTCCACTAGCTAATGCATCCTGAGCCTGGTGACTAAACATGTTCGTCACCTGAGAAAAACATACATTTAAACAAAGTCAACACTAGGTTGGTGAGTTCATAAGTTTAGTGATTGAAAGCCATTAATTTGTTAACATTCACAATCACAAAGTCATACAAAAGTCTTGTTAATATTTGATTCATCTGTCTCACGCAATGGCCTCTCCATAGTTATATTTACAAATAAGATTTCATCCCATCAAGCATGCTTATATATAGGGCATACGAAAGGGTCGAGCCTACAACCCACCCAAACGCCATCCCACCACATGCTCAACAAAATTCGACACCACTTGTAATACAACTATGGATACCCATTTCGTTCTCACATGTGTTCAACCCATTTGATATTCTACCCATAAGTATTTATGTCTCATCCGATTCACCCATTGTCCTCTCCATAGTTATACTTACAAATAGTGTTTTACTCGATCAAGCATGCTTATATATAGGGCGTACGAAAGGGTCGAGCCTACAACTCGCCTAGACGCCATCCCACCACATGCTTAACAGAATTCAACACCACTTGCAATACAACCATGGATACCCCTTTCTATCTCCCATGTGTTCATCACGCGTAGTATTATTCACAATCAGAGTTTCCCATATGATAACCCATTACATTACCATGATATCAACCTGGCATAATAGGTATCTAAATAGTACAATTCTCCACAGTTATAAATGCTGGATTACCACAGTGATGAATGGTGGCATGTACTTTTATGTTGTAGAGAGTAATAATATCCAAAGTTATGAATGGTGGATTACCACAGTTATGAATGGTGGTATTACTTCTATGTTGTGAAGAGTAATAATATCCACAGTTATGAATGGTGGATTACCAAAGATATGAATGGTGGTATACTCTTTGACTTACTATTTCTCACATCTGATTAGGAAGTGATAGTAAGTCCGACACGTAGTCATAACCCAATAGGTGATCAGAATTGAATTGACTACATTGCAGCCACCACAAAGGCAAACCACAATGTCCTCAATTAAATCCGGATTCATTAGTTTTCCGAGACCTCACAACTATCTGCCACCAGCCTGTGACTCGAGAGAGGTCAGTCTCTCAGTCTACCGATCTACAGAATAGAAGTGGTGCAATAATTAGTAGACACTATCTACTCTTATCACCCATGTCAGAAATGATAGAGTTGGAATAGGCTGGCTAAAAGTCAAAAGAGTTCTTGTATTCCTCATCCCCTAGTCATCATCTCTGTGTCATCTGTTCTAAATGTTATGTGTTCTCTTAGTCTTTAACAATGTATTATAAGAACTTGTCTTATTACACAATGTTTGTAAATGTGTGAATGATGTTATTATCGTGAAGTTATGTTATCATGATTATCATTCTTATTATCACTTGTAATTGTCCCAGTGTTATCTCAGTGTCAACTCATTGTTAATAACAAAGTGTTTTAAGATTACATCTTAATACACTTATGTTATTTCAGTGATTGGATGATATCAGGAAATTATGTTATCGTGACATCATCATTGATATGTTGTACTGGTATAATCAAAATAAAATGAACACAATGCTATGATCTCTAGTCTTTAACATTGTTGCATAAGATCTCATCTTATCATACAATGTTAGCATATGTGAGGGATGACATCTTGAAACAATGTTATCAAGATGACAACCTTGATATCCCAAGTGATTGTCTCCATGTTGTCTCAAAGTTATGTATTCTCAATGATTTTTAACAGGGTGAAATAGGAGCTCGTCTTATTACACAGTGTTAATAATGTGACGAATGATATTATCATCATGAAATTATGTTATCATGATTATCATTCGTGTTGTCTCAGTGTTATAAGCCCGTTGTTATGAGATATAGTCTTGATGCATTGTGTCATTTATTTTGATGGGATAACATCATGATGTTATTCCTGTTAAGTTTTACATGTTATTTCACACACAAGCACACGTAATGACATGATCAGGTAATAATATGATAATTAAGATAAAAGTAAATATTATCTGTATCACATGATGATTGAAATAAAATACTAAAGATTTTAAATCAATAAAAGAGTTCGCATGTTTCTCAGCCCCGAAGTTGAAATCAAAAGATTAGAAAAGGGGCATATGAACTCGCCTTGTGTTGTAGTGGTTGACTAAGACCCAAAGAATGCACGCACTCACTGTTGTTGCAATGATGTTGGATTCAACCTGGTATTGATTTGTTTGTGTTCACATTACTAGCATTAGTATGTGTTTAAGATTTATAATGAGAATTGTGTGTATCGACTAAGTGTCACAAAGATCACTCTAGCGAGTTACTAGGTTTGTAACTAGTTAGTTTTATGATGTTATCTCTAATAAACCATAACCCAACATAAATGAAGGCTAACTTAGAAGCTCAAAGTTGGGTTTAAGGAAGTTCCCCCTAATAGGTATCGTACAAGAACCAAAAGAGAGAACTCGTGAATTAATCATCGGATCCCCCGCAAGGTTTTAAAGAAGAACAAAAACAGAAAACCTGTTGAACTGGGATAAGAATCCCCAGAAGGTGTGGTACATGAACCAAAAACGGGAACCTGAGAATCTCCCATTAGGTCTTTTTAGAAGAACCAAAAGTGGGAACATGTGTACTAACCTGAGGATCCCCCGTTAGGTCTTCAAAGAAGAACCAAAAGTGGGAACCTGTGTATTAACTTGAGCATCCCCCGTTAGGTCTTCATAGAAGAACCAAAAGTGGGAACGTGTATTAACTTCAGGATCCCCCATTTAGGTCTTCAAATAAGAACCATAAGCGGGAACCTGTGTATTAACTTGAGGATCCCCCATTAGGTCTTCAAATAAGAACCAAAGGTGGGAACCTATGTATTAACTTGAGGATCCCCCAATAAGAACCATAGGTGGGAACCTGTGTATTAACTTGAGGATCCCCCATTAGGTCTTCAAATAAGAACCAAAGGCGGGAACCTGTTGAACTAACCTGAGGATCCCACGCTAGGTCCTCAAAGAAGAACCAAAAGCGGGAACCTGTGAATTAAACTTTGTATCCCCCTTGAGGTTATTAAGAAGAACCAAAAGTGGGAACCCGAGAGTTAGCCTTCAGATCCCCTTTTAGGATTTTAAGGAATAACCAAATTGTGTAATTCTTGTACTGAATTACTTTGGACCATATCTAGAGGTTGGTATTGATGAAATCAAATCCCAGCTTCAAAACAAAGGGTTGGTTCAAGTTATTAGTCATTTTTAATGCTCAACCTAAGAGATTTAGAGTGATGAAAACAGGTTCCTAGTGGTCTCATAGCTCAAAACCAGTTAAAAAAACGAAGAAGATGATGAATAGTGAACAAACCTTCAGCACCGTAACTTGTCTCTAAGATTCCGGCCAAAATACTTCGAATCAGCTCTGATCCCTTGTACTACAAGGTTCCTCTCGTCGAGACGATCGTTTTGATATATTATACGCGCGATTTGGTGAAGAATCAAGGAAGTTATGGCTGATTTTGTATGAGTTTTGTAGAGAGAGAGACAGGTTAGACGAATTTTAAGAGAGAGAGAGATATTTTCTGCAAAAATGAAAGAGAAGAAGAAAATGAGGGTTTTATACCCCGGGTGTTTACCCGCGAGTTCGGTTTTGATCGGTTGCGTTAAATCGTGTTATTTCGTTATGTAACGTTAATTATGTGTAGTTTTATAAAAATAGTTTAACTTAAATCTTTTTAAGTTGTAATTCCTAATGACTATTATTTTTATTTTATATTTTATTATTTTGACGCTCGTAATCATTTATTTTCGCCGTTTCGTCAGAAAACTTAACTTACGCGCGTTTTCGTACAGAGCGCTAACTGTACAAATATGATCGTATGTTTCACTTTCTAATTTGGTTTTCTATTTTTCAGTTGCCGTTCAAAACGTTAAACCCACAGATATTTTGTGTGAATCGTCACCCACGCAAACACTTTGTCAGTTCATCGTTCGTAAACGATACTGATCTGTCGTTTGAATTGTACATTCTCACATACGGACTCAACTAATCCTAACTGTTTTCACATTGCTATGAATAGTTTCACATTTTTTTCTCACTGAATTGTCGGCCATCTGATTGCTGTTCTTTATGGATATCAGATCGCAACCGATATGTTTTTTTTTGTCATTTGTTCTTCACCACTGTTAAATCACTTGTGTTGTTGTATGTTCATATTTGAGTTATCATCGAAATATATACAACTATTAGTTGTTTCCACTGAATAGTTATCACGCACTGTTTATCACATGGCATTTAGACATAGTTTAAGTGCAAGTATACACACCGTACAGATTTGTCGGACGGTCAAGTACTAGTTCTTACACATGATTTTTCTACGAAGCAACAGGATTATCAAAGTACCAAACAATTAGTGAGACGTCAAACATGCTTTCACTGTAGAGTTCCTGGACACATTGCACGAAATTGCAAACATAACTCGCATGCTTCTTTCGCAGGAACCAATCAGAAGGCTAAGTTACGAAATGAGAAACAGTATAAGTCAATGATGATGCATAAATCTAAGACTAAAACTAAATCTCATTTTAAACCAAGGCCTTCTGATGGTAATTGGCGCAAAGTAAATCATCAAACCAAGCCCAAAGTTGCGTGGGAAAAATCTCATATTTCAAAAGCCCACAAATTTCAAAAATTCACATCTTCACCCTAATCATCCATTAAACATGCTAAGTTCAGATTACTTTCACTTAATGTTGCTACATCCACATATTGTTTTGGTCAACCCAGAAGCAAGATGGTATGGGTTCCAAAAACTAGTTAATCTTGTAATTTGTGCAGGAACGGCTATGGGGAAATATCCTCAAATTTTGGTATGTGAATAGTGGCTATTCCAGGCACATGACAGGAGACATCACGCAGCTTACAAATCTTGAGCATTATGATGGGGGAGTTGTGATTTTGGCTGGAGGTAGTAGAGGAAAGATCATTCAACGAGGAACGGCCTCAAACGGAGCTTTAAATATCGAAAATGTCAACTATGTTCCTGAACTCAAGTATAGTCTGCTCAGTGTGTCACAAATGTGTGACAAAGGATACCCCAGTCATTTTACAAGCAAAGAGTGTCTCATTCTCAAACCTGGAATCATCATCCCTGAAGACTGGGTTCTGGTCAAAGCTCAACGAAGACAAGGTGCGTATTTCTTGGATATGAATCAACAGCCCTCTAATGAAGTTGTGTGTCATCCTCGTCTAGGTCATGCAAATATCAAGAATCTGAGTCGAATTGCAAAGGGGAACATTGTTCGAAATCTTCCAATGAAAGACTTCATGATGATTGAGAGGTGTGTACCATGCGCTAAAGGGAAACATCACAGAAAGCCTCACAAGACAAAATTATTCACTTCCATTGACTCGCTTCCGCAGCTTCTTCATATGGATTTATTCCGTCCAATTAACGTGCTCAGTATCAATCTTGCATTGTACTGACTTGGTCATTACAGATGACTATTCACGTTTCACTTGGTTATTCTTTTTGTCAAATAAAAGTGAGACAGCAAACTTACTGAAGAAATTCATCATTCTCATTGAAAATCAGACTAATGAAATAGTCAAGGGAATTCGATGCGACAATGGCACAGAGTTTAAGAATGGTCAACTAAATGTTTTCTGTGCAGAAAAGAGGATTGCTAGGCAGTACAGTGCAGCCAGGACACCGCAACAAAATGGTGTTGCTGAACGGAGAAACAGAGTATTGATCGAAGCTGCACGTACAATGCTATTTGACTCAAATTTGCCGAGTCTTGCTGAACAAACGACATATGATGACTCCATTGGAAATTCTATACAAACACAAACCATATATTAAGCATTTCAAAATCTTTGGATGTCCTTGTACATTACTGCACTTGGACGCAATCCCAAAGTTCAATGCTCGAGCAGATGGATGCTATTTTTTAGGCTATGTTAGTAAAATAACATATCGTGTCTACAAAAAAGTCACCAAGCAAATTGTGGAGTCCTATGATGTTCGTTGGCTTGAGGAGAATGCAACTGACTCCCGACTTGGTCCAGATTGGTTTTTTGACTACTCGACCTTGTTCAAATCCTTTAGCATTCCATCTGATGTTCCTATCATTGATCTAAAGATTTCAAGTGTTACATTGGATGCCAATGAGTCTGATTTTGTACTTAACACTTCCTGGACTGTTGACCCTCCTACTCAAAGACCCACAACACAGCAGATCATAAAGGAAAAGAGATTCAGTCTGACACATCTACTGTCTCCAATCCTGATCAACAACAGTCTGTTTTTTAGCCCACTCACATCTTTTCTGAATCAATTAAAGCTGAATATACCACTAGTTCTTCTAATTCTGAATCCAATGTTGAACCAGACAATCTGGTTGTTCCATCTACAAATGAAACAGATCCACCAAATGCTATCGAACCCTCTCAAACTGGTGTTCCCAACCGCATTCAAAGAGATCATCCCATTGAAAATGTTATTGGCTCATTTGACACGGAAGTTCAGACACGGAGTCAGTCTCATGCTATTAATAACTGTTTGTATTCTTATTTTATCTCTCATATAGAATCTAAGAATATTTATATGGCTCTTGAAGAACCTGGTTAGGTTGAAGCCATGCATGATGAGTTGAATCAGTTTGATCGATTAAAGGTGTGGGAACTTGTTCCTATACCTGATGGCAAAAAGGCTCTTGGTACATGTTGGGTATTTCGCAACAAGCAAGATGACAGTGGTGTAATTGTCAGAAGTAAAGCTCCGCTTGTTTTTGAAGGCTTTCATTAGTTTGAAGGACTTGATTATGATGAAGTCTATGCTCCAATTGCTCGATTGGAAGCCATTCGTTTGTTCCTGTCATATGCCTCATACATGGGTTATACTGTGTATCAAATGGATGTCAAAACTGCTTTTCTCTATGGAAAGGTGAAGGAAGAGATATATGTTAGTCAACCTCCTAGTTTTGTTGGCTCAGATCATGCAGAGCATGTCTACAAACTTGATAAAGCCTTATATGGGCTTCATCAGGCTCCAAGAGCTTGGTATGCAACATTGACAGAACATTTGCTGAGTCATGGATACACACGGGAAACAATTGATCAGACACTGTTTCTTAAAAGAGTTGATGATGACATGATTTTGGTCCAAATTTATTTTTATGATATCATTTTCGGATCACCTAGTGAGCAGTTGTGCAAGGAATTTGAGAGCGTGATGAAGAAGAAATTTGAAATGAGCTCTTTGGGAGAAATGACCACCTTTTTGGGATTACAAGTTTGTCAAAATTCCGAGGGAATTCTTATTCACCAATGCAAGTATGTGACATATATGCTGGTGAAATTCGGTATGCAAGATTGGAACTCTGAGGTAACTCTCAGGGAAGAACGTCCGGTTCTCACTTCTGATGAACATGGCTCTAAAGTGGATCAAACTCACTATCGTTCAATGATCGGGTCCCTGATGTATCTCACTGCTAGTAGACCAGATATTATGTTTGCAGTTTGTCAATTCGCACATTATCAGTCTACACCAAGACTCTCTCATCTGACTGTAGTTCACAGGATCTTCCGATATCTAAAAGGAAAGCTCCGGTTCGGTTAGTGGTATCCTCAAAATTCTGAATTCGTTATCTATGCTTTCAGTGACAGTGACTATGGAGGATGTGACATTGATCGTAAATCAACTTCGGCTGGCTCTCAATTCCTGGGTGACAGGATAATTTCATGGCAATGTAAGAAGTAACAAACTGTGTCTATCTCTACTGCCGAGGCTGAATATGTTGCAGCTTCTGCCAGCTGCTCTCAGGTGATATGGATTCAACATCAACTGCTGGATTATAGTTTGAATTTCCATAATACTCCTATTTTTGTGATAACGATGCAACAATTCAAATCTGTAGAAACCCGGTTCAACACTCTAAAACCAAGCACATTGACATGAAAGTTCATTTTTTCAAAGACTGCTATGATCACAAACTCATTAAAATGGAACAAATTGACCCAAAATTAAATGTGGCTGACATGTTCACCAAACCGGTGAGCATCTCAACCTTCAATGTGCTTGTGGCTTTGCTAAAAATGATTTTTTTAGGACTATGTTCGTAAAAGTGATAGATGACAGTTTTTCTTGGAGTTTTATTCTTAATTTTTTAACAAATTTCTTTTCAATAAATTTTTTCATGTTACGAAGAAATTTAGGGGGAGAAATATGCAAAAGAAAATTAACTCTAAACATGTGCTGGGAAATGATATAAACTTTCATGATAAAGGGTATCTTTAAAAAATTCCTGAAAAATGTTGTATCTGAATGAACTAAAATTGAAATGATATGCTGGTAGGCTCACTTGACTGAACTAGTTGATCTATTTTGGGCTAAACTAAATAAATCTTATGTTGTGTCAAAATATCACTACTTAGAAGAGTGCATTATCTATTTGTCTGTCTTAGAAATCTTATGACACTTTTGATATGCACGAGATTCTGAAAGTATGTCGAAAATCGAGTGCTTTCTCTGAAAGAAATTTACTTATGTACATAAAACCTGTAGTGTTCATGGATGTCTTCTCTGTTCTGCTTCCGCAGAGACCTGAGAAATGTAGCTCTTTCTGTTCTGTTTACGCAGAGACCTGAGACGCTACCTCCTGCATACATGAGTATGTGCTACGAAATCTGGATCTGCTTACTCAAATAAAAGATGCCTTAGAGCACAGTCATGCAAAAAGCATGTTGAAAAGAGACCCTCAAGAGTCAAAAACCAAAGCTCCAATGTATATTAAGCCTTGTATATTAAAACCTATGATCCATTCTTGATTTCTCTCTCCAAAATCTCAGACATACAATCAGAATCAGATGAATGTTGAATTTTAAGTAGGAATTCTATGGCTTGATAGAATAAACCATAGGTATATAGGATTTAGTGTGATTTGCTCGTAACATACTTAAGGTACCAAAAAATGATGATTTAGTGAGAGACTGCGCTTAGATGGATAATATACTGGCAATCATGATTTTTTAGTTTATAAGGGTCAGCATTAAAAAGGGAAATTTTGACAAACTCGAGAACGATTGGATCCGAAAAAATAAATAAGTTATTTTGTCTCGTATATCACCCATGTTAGTTTCGAATTAATTTTTTAAATATTATGGGCCGATGTATGGGGTTAATAACACTTGGGCTTGGGAGTAAAAAGGGATAAAGGGTTCAATCAGGGTTAATCATCTTTTTACGGTCAAAATAACAGCCTCAGTCATTCTCGAATCCTTCACTTTCGTTTTCGAGTTGTTGAATCATGGTCTTCGTGATTTCGATAGCAGTGTGCACGTGTTCGAGTTTTGTATAAGGTAGTCACTGTTCATCATCTTGCTCACATAATTTTAAGGTTTCTGTTGCAGGTTATGTTCTCTTTTTCAAGAAAATGGGACAATTCTCGTTCGAAACTTGATTTGATAATTAAATTTGTTTTTGATAAAATGAAATGTTAAATTCGAATCACCATATGTTCTTGATCAACCTAGTTCCGACCTGATGTGGAAGATTGTTTGATTTCATCGGGTTTAAGTTTATAGGGTTTTTGTTAAGGGGATGAAGGGTTCTCGAATCTGAATTCGGGAAAAGGTGTAGTCACTCGAGAACGGGCTTATGAATTAAATCTGAGATTCGAAAAAGGAAATTAAGACTCGAGAATGGAAGTTGAACTCGAGAACCCAAATTGAATTCGAGAATGAACTCGAGAATGCCAAAATGAACTCGAGAACATACATTGAATTCGAGAATGAACTCGAGAATGATAAATTAAATTCGAGAAGGACATTGAGCACTCGAGTATGCAACTAAAATTACTCAAACTCGAGTTTCTTTGATTCTCATTCTGGAAGCTGAAATTGAATTTCAACTTAACCTTGAAATTTAAGGATCTGTCTGATGTGTTTCAAAAGAAGCGTTACTAACTTGATTTGTTTATGAGTTTTTGAAAATTTTCAGATTAAAATGGCTCAACAACTGCAGATACCATGGAAGGATAATCATAATTTAGCATTGTTGATATCTCCTCCACCAATGAGTCAGAAGCAATTTGCATCTACAATTCACGGCTTTAACACCTGCAAAATTTCTCATGCTATGAGGATGAATCCAGTTGTTCATGAGAACCTTGTTAATGAATTCTGACTGTTTACCAAGATAAACAAAGAAGGAGATGATATTACTGCACGAGTTCAAGATACAGAGTTTGTGATTTCATAGTCTATGATGAGAGAAGTTATGGCCTTCACTGAAAAATCCACAGATCCAGCATCTCTAGATAAAGGGGTGATTGAAGGATTTTGTATCAGAAATGGGTTATGAAGGCAAGTATCCGATGCTGCAAAAGAAATTTCTAATCCTTTATTGGAAATATACAGCTCATGTCTTCATGGTGTGCATGAGCGGAAATAAGCGAACTTTTGACACGCTGAACAAAGAGCAAACATCAGCTTTTGTAGCTCTCTCTATGAATTGGGGATTTAACTTTTCTAAGTTTGTTCTGAATGAAATGAAAGACATTTTGAGGGGGAGCAAATCACAAAGGTTCATGATGTATCCCAGATTTCTGCAAATGATCTTTGATGAGAGAATTCCTAATTAGCAAAGAGGAGTTGTGACGCGAGATTTCAAGCTATTAAGTGAACCGACATTCCCCGTGATGATGCAGAATCGAGGTGGTAAGTACAAGTTTGAAGGATTGCTCCTATTAATGAAGCTTGGACAATTTGCTGAAATAGAAGTTTTGGATCTTGGTGAAGCAGCTGAAATTCAAAATGCAGTGATTGAGGAAGAACATGATGCATAAGTCCTGGGTTCAAAGAGTTCAGATGAAGATGTTTATGTGGTACAGCCACCAGAGTACAAAATTGTTAATTGAGTTCGAATTTCTTATTAAATCTAAGTAAAAACCGAAATTGATTAACCTTAATCATTCTATTAATGATTGTTATCAGTTTCCATACGTTAAGGGCTCATTAATTCGTCGAATGGAACCCAAAACGACTTCAAAAATTGTAACCGTAGGTATTGGTTACTATACTCGTATAAATCGATTGCCATATCTCAAATTGGACACTCAAACACTTTGATCGGCATTAGTAGGAACTTTTGCATACAAAAATTCAATCTTAATAGATTCGGAGAGACGAATTGGATCGTGGAGTGGCCGAGCTTGAACTAATATTCGATCTCCTTCGATCGGGCATCAAATCAGGTAATGTTCAACTCCTAGGAAACCTAAAAGGTCCGATTAAGAACAAACCAACCTCAATTTCTAGTTCTGATATCAGTTGGTTTGATTTTGATTCTAGGGTTCATAGAGAAAGAACGAGTTGGGGGTTTTGGTTATGATGGATTTAAAAATGAAATCAAATATTAGCAACACTTTCATAATGTGCCGATTAACAAAGCTCATAAATCAATTTGATCATGTTATAACGAATTGGTTGGGTTCAAGTTCTTAGGGTTCATATGAAATCGGTTTTGGGGGTTTTTGATCAAATGAGTTTAAGAATCAAATTAAATAGCATGGATGACTTCAGAAGATCCCGATTAATGTTAGTGCTATGCTAATTTCATTATTGAACAACGAATTGATGAACTTAGAATTCTAGGGTTTTTTGGGTTAAAAGGTTTTGGGGATTCTGATGCAAACGGGTTTGAAAATCGAATTAATGGGTATGGGTAGATTCGTGGAACTAGGTTGAATGAAAACCTGATGAGTTTAAGGATTGAGGCAAACGAATTTGATGAGAACGTATGATGGGTTTTAGAAATCAAGTTCGAATCTGTGTACTCCCAAATAAGTGGGTTATAGTGTTTCGTTTTCGAATTAAAATCACCTAGAGACTTGGTTGAGTACCCAGAAGCAAAGCCCTATGGTTTTAAGAACTATTGAGATCAAATTCATGGTCAATTGGAACACAATTGCTTCGGCTATAATTTCCAAAGGGAAACCGGTTAGGAAGAAGCTTAAAACAATTAATTGGGACCTTCTATTGCAAAAGTAGAAGCAGACTTACTGGTAGGGTGTGAGTGATGGGAGTTGGAGGTCACGGGTTCGAACCCGGCTCCAACTGATTTTAGGTTTTAATCATTTTTTTAATGTTTTGCCCATAACTCCTTCGTTTTAACTCCGATTCGACTCGTTCGAATTGCGTTAGAACCAAAATTAGATTCTGAACATATTGGAATGATAAAATTCACATTTTAGTCCGGAAACATAATCGCGTATGATTACGCTTATTTAAATAAAATCATAAACAATTATATGATTTTATTTAAACGATTTCAGAGGCACGCGTACATACGTATGCACATTCCTAACACTCTAACATACGTGTGTTGACACGTATGTGATTTCAAGCACAAAACGACATCTCGAATAACACAGCGTTATTGTTTAAACACAGATCCTTCGTAAGTGGATTATCTACACGAGTTCACATATTTGATCATTCTGCAACAATCAAAGGTGCGTACACGGCCCCTTTCTTATTTTAACTGTTTTTGGGGAGAAAACATGTGCAACAAACATTTTTAGATACATATCACTTGCATGAGTTAGCTGTTTACATTATGTGACAACATAGCATTTACAAGTCCTTACACACTTCTAACCGTTTAGTTTGCCGTAGCGCAAAGCGTGGTAGTTGGAAATAGATCTATTAGGTTTGACAAACCTCACTTGGTAGATGGGATCTACGCAAGTGTTTGACTAGCCAATTCACATTACTATTGTTTGTGCTAGACAATAGTGGCAAGGCAAAACATGCGATAGCATGCAACAGTCAGCTTCGGTGTCGACCACTTATGTAAATAGTATAAATGACTAGCTATCATGACTATGCATGTGTGATTATGTTATCTGCAACCATTATATTCAAACTGCTGTTTTAAACATTTGTGAATGCTTAAACCTGTGTAATGCACCAACCTCTGTGTTGACTTGATTTACATGTTTTCTTAGGACGTTAAAGTACACATGCAAGCAAGCATGGACTAGGAGATCGAGTCGCATGCATGTCTTTAAATTTCATTTATCTGAATTTGAACATTTGAAAACTTTGCATTGTAATTTACTGCTTTCAACTGTTATGTTGGTTTTGTTTTAAAAACGCTTCCGCAACGTAGAACTTTGATATTACAATTATGTACCAAAGTATGTTTTGAAATTCATATAGAGGTCTTCGTTATGTCTAATGATCTGAGATCCTGGTTTGTCACGTCCCAAACGGTATGATTCCGTTAGTTGAAAATTGGGGGTGTGACAGAGACCTTCTTCACACACTTAGGATGTTGATTATGATTCTTTTCTGGTTGTAGAAACAGGAACAACAGCAGATGAAGGAAAGATGTATTACCTGATGATGAGCCAACTGATGTGGCAAAGCTTCAGAGCAAAGTGTTAGAATTGGAACAAGATTCTTTATCTCACACGCTGTTGATACAAGAGTTGAAGATGGAAAATGAAGTTAAAGACAGAAAGATTAAAGATCTTGAGACAAATACGGGTCATCTATCAGCTATTGTCTTGGACATGAAGCAAAAGTTACAAGAGAAATTCAAGGGTGAATTTCTTGATGAATCTAGTTCATCAACTACAGTTGAATATAAGCCAGAAATGAGTAGAGCTGATTTTGATGAGCTTAATAGACGCCGAGAGGAATGTCTAAGGAAATACTTTTCTAGTGATATTGGATTCAAAGTTAGTATGGAAAAATCCAGAGAACTCATGATGATCACTTAAAGAACTATTCAAGAGGCTAGAGATGCTGCAAAGTTTAAACCTACCAGGTTTATTGTTGATGTGTGAGACAACCGATTCAAGTATTATGATCATTCCTCTCTTTCAAGTCATTGACAGTGGTAGACATGGTGGAGGGCAAGACAACGATTCTTAAATCCAACCAAAAATAAGCAATGAGAAAGATTTTATACTTCATTACAGCAACATGTTAGGAAAGGCTTTTCAGACATGACTCTCACTAAATCTGTCAGAATAAAGAAGATGACAAACTCACTTGGAAATCCCATTGATATAGATGTTTTTGAAGTGAGATGGCCAGCTACAGATTGGATGAATAAGGTACCAATTCTCCCTGATTTACCTGAAGGAGCTTTGGATAATTTCAATTTTTGGGCCTATGATGAACAAACATATGGAGTAATTATCAACTGTGGAGAAGTGGAGTACACATTCTATGATCCAATTGATCTTATGTGCTTAAGTGAAAAAGATATCAAGTTATTGAACTATCAAGAAATGAAAGTGGATTAGGACCATTTGGAGGAACCACTTGAATTTGTTGTTTATGTTCAAGTTATTGTGAAAAATGAGGCATGGTCAGGAGGAAAGGGAGATTCTTCTACTTTAATGATTAAGTGTGGTGAAGCTGATGAACCTATGAGGAAGAAGAGTGCTGAAGAAACAAAAAACTAGGGGGAGATTGTTGGAATCTGTTAAAGTTTTGATGTTTCAAGTTGATTAGTTAGAAGGTTCTCGACATGGTTTGGGGTTCTCGAATTGTTTTGATTTTGGTTTTAGTTCATTGGCAATGGGCCGTGAGGCCTAAGTATTGAATGGATGGTATATAAACCCATCTGATTGTCATAATTAGGGTTAGAGCTTATTTGATAATATTTTTCATTTTTATTTGTTCTTGGGATTCCAAGTCTGTACTAGTCGGCTCTATTGAAGCCTAGTGCAATTGATTTGAATACTTGCTTAGTTCTTCATCTTGATCTTTGTTATTGTCTCTCTTGCACACACGTGATACCATTCCGCACTCTCAAGTGTGTTGTTTCAATCGATATCGGTTTAGATCCTTCATTGGGACTAACATGCAATGTAAAAAATTTGATCACCATGATTATCACCTGATATCGCGCCTCGAGACTATTCCGCCTGATGGAAAAGTCGATCCAGCACGCCGGCTAGGGGTGTGACACCTGGCGTATGATAAGCCACGTGCATCGTCCTACGTGGGTTTTTTACATTCTACAACATATTTTAGCCCAAAAACCTAGGGTTTCGTATTATTAACCTTTGGGACTACTTGTCATGATAATAGGTGAGTTCCAGGGATTAGAAAATCAAAAATTGACCATTCCAATCACGTCACATATTAGATCGATCTTGAATGCAGATTCAAGCGTAATTCGTTGTAATCACCCCCCTAGGTGAAAAATTATGTAACATCAGTGTCTGAACCGTAGTTCGAGAACAGTAGATGGTACTGTAGATCAGGTACGAAACTATGTGTAATACTTGCTATGTGATGTTCAATCCGAAACTATTACGGAACTATTGCGAACTTGTTTCAGAAACATGTTGAGAAACCATGGTTTAACAGTCAGAATCAATTCTGACAGCACGAATCTACTATGTGTACGTTAGTTAGGATTTTATTAT
This sequence comes from Mikania micrantha, assembly GCA_009363875.1. Taxonomy (NCBI): domain Eukaryota; kingdom Viridiplantae; phylum Streptophyta; class Magnoliopsida; order Asterales; family Asteraceae; genus Mikania; species Mikania micrantha. The sequence goes on along the minus strand of CM018684.1, from coordinate 19,704,794 downwards.
CTATGAATGTATGTGAGAATGCATAGAACAAAACCACAACGGACGTCATTATGTGAATATTCAACTGACAGTGTATTTTTGTGGGTGCCGATTCGCATGAATATATCCGTGAGTTTAATGTTCTGAATGATTTCTAATAATTAGAAAATCAAATCGGAAAGTACAATTGTCGTCGTGTTCGTATGGGTGACAATCTGTACAAATACACGTGAAAACACACGATTCGATGAAACAGTTAAATTAAACGTTTATGAAATTTAAAAAAATATATTTAGTTAATTTACTAGGACTTACCACCAAAATTAATTTTGAAAATTCTATTTTAAAATAACGTAACGTTTGGTTACTCGAAATCTGGAAACAACGCGTCTACGCGAAACCTAACGAACCCGAACGTACCTGAACACTAAAAACTTTAAAATGACTATAAATGTCATTTAAGACACTCACCAACCCACTCTCACTATAGAAATCCCAGAGCTTTCTCTCTCTACGCTTTCTCTCACTAGAAACCCATCTAAATCACTCAAATATTCACCAAATTGGGAGATCTTGGTTTCAAAACGACAACAACAAGGTGTAGATCTCAAAAATGAGGTAGAATCAAGCTCAAACTCACGGATTTTTAGGGTTTTCACAATTTTTGGTTCACTGAACATGGCGGCCGATTATATGCCTTCAAGCCTTAGGTAATTGAGAGAAAATAGTGTAGGAAGCTAAGGAACATCTTGGTTTACAGTTTGGGATTGTTGGAAATCGATTAAGATGTGGGCCAACTCAATATCGATACAAGAACTCATGAAGACCTGCAATATCGATGACCCGCAAATCAGCCAACTTCATCCATCGAGATTGGTAGTCTTGATGGGTTAAATTCGACGGGGAATGGTTCGAGATTACTAATGTCGATGACCTCCAGGGTTCTGAGCATAAGTAACCATCGATACTGCTATTATGGATGGTCAAGTGCTCATCAAACTTGGGACTGTCGAACAAGATAGTATCGACAAGGAGGTATGCTGTTCTATCGATATTACATGGTGGATGGTGTTTGATATTGCTGGTGGCCATAGATATTAACTACCTTTATGATATCCAAATATTCCAAGCTTGGAACCAGCTAAAAATATTAGAAAATGAGTTCTTGGGACTGGTATGAACATGGGGTGCTGAGTGGGAAGCATTAGGGTTTTCAAAAGTTGTTAACCGATTTTGGGTACCATCGATACTAAGGATTTCAACACAAAAGAATTCCTAAACCCTTTTAACATATAAACGTAGGTTTTATAAAGATAATGGGATTTAAACACTTGGAGATTCAGTAATCAAAACAAGGAAACTTGAGGTTAATATCGGCAATTGTCCTAAATGGGTAACTAACTGTTAACTTAAAAATCTAGGATCATACATATTACTTAAGGATTTTCTCAACTAATAAACTAAGTTTACTTACTAATCTACATTAAAATAAAAGGTTTTTACATGGTTAAGGGTGTCGAAATAGCTAAAGAACAACAAGGTGAGATCAATGGGAACTCAAACAAAACCACTAAGTATGGGACAATGACATTAATATGTAAACACCCAACACTTAGAATTTTCATCACATTGGTATTCAATTTAGTTATTCAAATGGATAACTTAGTTGATAATCAATTCAAAAAGGAACAAGAACAATGTTGTAACAAAGAACCATGCAAGGACTTGGTGATTAACCTATATAGGTTAACTCAAGTTCTAACATGTTTAACTTGTATTTTCAGAAAATAACTTGGATTTTCATTAAAAGGTAATGATTAATAACATGTAACCATAGTTTTATAAGAATCATCATAACTAATTTTATTTGAATATTATAAAGTAATTTAAAGGATTTTCCATTAAAATAAACTTGAACTTTTCTAATTTGAATAACAATTTATAAATGGTGATTTACTAAATAGTTGTCTTTAAATATCATAAACCTTATGTAAATAAGGTTGAATCTCAATTAGTTAAGGGGTAAGGGTTCATAGAGGGTTTGAAACTTAGTGTTGGTGCACAAAATGTCCCTAGTTCAGTTTTGTATGATCTTTTGATGTATAAAGTTTATGTCATTAATGAAATCAGTATTTGTATATTGTTCTTAATGTTTATTTTAGTTTATTTGTGTTTGATTATGTTTAACTTTGAATTGATATGTCTTATAGACCCATTCGGGTCAATGACTATAAGAATGAAGTCATTCGGCCGAATGAACGCTTACAGAATGACTAGGGCTATCGAATGAGACACCCGCATGATTCATTCGGTGGACCAAGCTCATTCGGCTGAGCCATTCGCCGAATGAGTTGTTTCGGCCACTCATTCGGCTGAATGAGTACAGTCTATAAATACTAGTTCAAACAGATCCAAACCTAACTATCTAGAGCCCTTCTTCTTCCCAGAGCACTCTAGTGTCAAACCCTAGAAGTTTTTAGCGGTTCTTGCCTGTCCAAGTTCGATTCTCATCCCGTGGTGTTCGATCTTGATTCAAACGTTCATCCTTCACATTCAAATCACCACGGGTGTTGTTGGTTTCAATTGGAAAACCCTGGAATAGGATTCTGCACTATTCCAGAGGCTGTTGAGCAGATCTCCGTTGGAACTGGGTTGTTTCCGGGCTCCTAATTGGTCCTACAAAGTGGTATCAGAGATTTGGCTCTTGATTCTGCTCGATTTCCATTCCAAATCATTGAATTAGAGATTGAGTGTTCGAGATTTGCAAAAACCCTAAGTTTCTTGCTCATCAAGTCACTGTTTCATTGAAAATCAGTGGGTTTTTGTAGTTGTTTTGTCAAATCGTTCATCACAATTGGCTGGTAATCATGTCTTGATGTTCTGTACCAAATTTGGTGCTTAGATTTGGTCTAGATTGAAAGTTATCGTGATTTTTGCAGCTGAAAACCCCAGAGGATCCGAATGAGCCACCCGACCGAATAGATCTCCCGAATAACCCCCTTTTGGCCGAATCAGTCACATTCACCGAATAGCTCTCTTTCGTCGAATAGCTTCAGTCGGTCGTCCTCTCATTCGCCATATTAATTCGTTCGGTCATAGTGTCATTCTGAGCTTCTCATTCGGACTACAATCCATTCTGATCAGGGAAGTCTAACAAAGCTCCCAAGTTGCTTTCATTTGATGATTACCCTAACTGGAAATACAGATTCGAGATTCATATCAATGGAGTTGATACCAACTTATGGATGAAGATAGAGGGTGGTTATCTGAGACCTCTTAATGAAGATGGGAATCCAATGTTAGTCACACGGATGACAAAACCTGTGACAACACATGAACCAGGTTTATATTAAAACCTTAATGACAACGCATTTTTTTTAGCATGATCTGATAGACACAAATATTGGAAACATTAAGTAGAGAAATATGTTATTAGTTGACAGCAATAAAGTACATATGCCATATAGGTTAGAAACAAGAGAGTTATATTAAAAAATTTTACTTAACAATCCAAGTATTACAAGAAATTTGTATCCTTGCAAATAATTATGATGATCTAAAATGTGTGAAACATAAATAATGCATTATAACATTTTACATTTTCAATACAACAATTAAACAAAACACTACTCTTTACATACATATATACACGACACATATCAATATGTATACATATATATATGTACACATTTTGGTTATACATACATACATGCATAGGTTTATTCATTTTAAGACTCAACAAATTAAAACAACATATATGTATACACCTATATACATACGTGACACACACAAGAATTTATATAGATATATATATATATCTACACACACGGTTATACATATATATTTACACTCAATCTTATCACACCTCCTATCACCACCAATAACAATACTCCCAACTGTTTTCCACACACATCACCATCAAATATTTTCCATTTGACAAGATATCTCTCTCTTCCTCTAACCTTTTTTTCGGCACCCATGCATACATACATGCAAATGGGACAAAAACCTTACACTATCACCCAATTCAACCAACCAAATCCACCCCTTTTTCCTCCACCCTTGACCGACCCATCTCTCTCTCTCTTCCTCTCTTTAATTGGCATTACACACACACACACACTTCATTCTATCACTTAACACTCTAACAACTCAAAGAAAATTCTCTCTACTCTTCTCCCTAATGATAAACTCGGTTCCAGCCCCTTGACACTAAAATTCGACGGATTGGAGGTCAAAGCAAGTGCACACCACGAGTTTAAGGTGTTTGATCGACAACAAGGGTTACATCGACACAAAGGTTAGCTAGTTTGTCTCAAAAGCTCGAAAATCATGTTCTATCTACCCCCTTCTCGCCACTATCCTTAACAGCCCCTAAACACCCATCTAAATCTTTTTGAAACCATACAAACATGAGTTTTGATGCCAATACCCGAGAAACACACATGCATGTACATGCATGTGTGAAAATTCGACACTTTCTAAACTAAAATCATGATTTTCAAAACCATGATCCTTACATATTCAAAGAAATCGATTTTTATCCTATCTAGAACACTAAAATCTATGGGGGATGAGTACACAAGACAATCCCTACACATGCAAGTCTTGCATGTGTAAATCCATGAGTTGGAAAAACCCATAACTTCCATATTCGTGTTTCTAGCTATCTCTAAAACCTTTCTACACTTTGAATAGGTTATATCAGACCTAGAAATCATCTTGAGAAATTTCTCACAAGTTCACAACGCACGGGTATGACTTATGACTCTCTAAAGCCCTATATCTATGCATGCATGTATGTAAAAATGGAATTATAACTCTTGAAATGATAATGTATGTATCACGAAATTTTGAGCAGGTTTATTTGTGATAATATTCTTGTAAATATTGTGTAAGAGATTGGGTTTATGACAATAGATAAACCATATAGGTGATTTTGACCAAAAGTTAAATATTTAGGCTTAAAATTGTTTTAAAATGTCAAAATCTATGTAAACAGCTTTCTGGATGAAATGATTGGTCAAAATAGGGTTATAATATTATAAGTATTACACTCAAAAAGTTTGAGTATTTATTGATACACCCAAAATAAGTTATAGATTTTATAAAATCTCTATAATACTTGATAAAATCGGCAAAAATAGCATCCATGTGATAAAAATTCTAACTATAATTTATTTCAGTCATAATGTATATGTATAACCTGGGAAAATTATTAAAACTAAAAACAAATGATTTAATATAATTATTTGCCACTTAATATGTTAATGAAGCCTAAAAATACGAAATAAATTCGATACTGTCCAAAATATGAAATAAATATTTTTTCCAGAATGGTAATCATATTGTGATGTTACACTAGCCTAAGGACACATTTATTAATCTGTACAATAAGTTTTAGAATTTTTAAAGACCCGAAACAATTACTGTGAATTTTTGAAGGTTTTAAGTAAATAAAAATGTAATTTTATACAATATCCATCTATAAAAATAATAAGCAAAGGTTAAACATCAATTTACCCAGACCTTTTACTGATAAAAATAAATAAGAAAATTTTTATAAATTTATAAAACCTATATTAGATATTACAATCTCCTATTAAATGATTTAAAAATATTAATCATCATACAACCACTTATTTAAAACACTTGCAAACTATGTTAAATATATATATGTATATATATATATACATGTATAATTGCTAAACAATTAAACTCTTAAATATTGGCAAGTAATTATCTATACATATTTATGAGGTAAATTGGTAATATGGCATGAGAAACAATGACACATCAATATCTTATGGCATGAATATTTACTAAGAGTCCAAACATAAATTAGGTAATTGAACCAATCGAGGCTAACCAACAAACCATTCAATCATCAGTTAACCGAGCACCATCACTAGCACAGGTGAGTTCATGTGATCCCTTTTCTTTTTACTGTTTTGGGATACTAAAAGCATGCTCCATAAACTGTTAATAAAATTATATTTATGTGATAATGAACGTCCGTTTCAAATAAAATTATTTCCCCTAGACATTAAACATAATTTACAACCATTAACTCATAAGGAGAGCCGGTGAGTTTATGGGTAGTACTACTTGGGGAATCCCACACGCACAGTGGCCCGAAAGGGTGGCCTTATAGAAATAGGGTTGAAACCCCACTGAGGTTAATGTCAACCGTTGTGGCATATATTCTTTATGATACATTTACACCAAGAGAAGGAACGGGTCTCAGAATGGGAAGTAAAAATTAGAATGACCATGTTATGGGCTAACATTATAAGAGGCAAACGCCCGGGCATGTAGCAGGGTTGGTTGTATTTTATTGAATTATCACATGTTATGCTTTATTGTATTATTGTTACTATCGTGTCATAATATTAAACTCATGTTCTCACCAACTTTTTAGTTGACGTATTTTAGCATGTCTTTCAGGTTGAATGATAAGAGTAGGCGAACTGCATCAGCTTCTAGAGGCGTAGTGTAGCTTTTAGAATGAAGTTAATTGCAAACAATTTATGTTATTGGAAAATGTTTTATTTGGCCCTGCATGGCATTTAGACAATTGTTGTGTGTTGTGACTTTATTTGCTTTAGTTTACTTTGGGCTATGGATTATTTACACTATGCTTCCGCCAAGTTAGTTAAATGATTTGAGATCAATCGTTGTGCCCTAATCTCCTTGAGTTGGGGTGTGACAGGTTGGTATCAGAGCCCAAGGTTATAGAGAATGAGGTGCCTTAGTATACCTAAGACTATGACCGAGAGATTGGGACAAATAGGAAATAGGATACTTAGAAAATAGGGAATAGTGCTTTAGAAGTTTAAGACAAATTAAAATATCAAATATTCAAACAAATTATTGCAGGAAAATGGACGCAAAAGGCAAAGGCATTAGCAAGGGAGGACCATCTAGCCGACCCAGGGTTTATGCGAGAAGAGATTTCCCACCCGTAGTTCGTGAAGAATTGCACCGTCAGTTTCCTCAACACTACAGTCCTATGCCAGAAGATGCCTACATCACGTCTTCGGAGTCCGAACCCATGGAGCATGATGATGTTGCATCATCCACACCTAGTAGATCCCGTACTAGGTCTATGTCACCCTTACTACCCCGTAGGGAGCCAAGCGACGCACCGGTGAGGAGGCCTACCCCAGTCATGGGGGCAAGGCCAGGAGCCTCTGCTTCGTTTCGTATACCTAGGAGTGGGCCGCTTCACCTTGGTATGGGGGAACCCCACGTGACTTAACCCGCATGCCACAGTATACACGCAGGGTACTCTGCGAGGTATGGAGGGCAGATGGCAGGACCGAGTAGAGAGAGAGCTTCGGAGGGTAACCCGTAGGGAGAGAAGAATCTCATGTTATGGTCAGCTATGTTCGAACAGGAAAAGAGGGCGAGCCACCTGGCGGAGCAGTTCCAGAGACACGTGGGAGCAGTGACCTTACAGCTAGAGATGACCCGTAAGGTGCTGAAAGAATCCCGGGAGACTAATCAAGCATCGAAGAAGAAGGGTTTCTTCTCATCCATGTGGGATTCTATCCGCGGCAGGAAGAATTAAAGGCTTTACCATTTGTATTTGTTATGATTGATTATGAAACATTTTATTCTCAGGGCTGCGTACCCAGTATTTTTATTTATGAAACAATGTTATTATTGGGAGTGTTTCCCAAAAACTTTATGATTTGAAACATGGATGCAATGGATGGACTGATTGATTATGAAATATTGAATTATGAAATATTGAATTATGATACATACGATTTGGTTGTTTGGATGACATTATATGATGATGGAAATTGTTGAGGTAATGTATTGGTATGATACAAGAATAGTGATTTAACTCATGGTTGATAGTGAAATTTATACAATACAATGATTTATATTTAACTCTTGATTGGTTGCTTAAATAAATATTTTATATACTAAATTGATACATTAGTATGCTTTAAATAATTGCTCAACAAAAATAAATGACAAATAAATTTTCTCTATGTGTGAAACTTATAATATAGAATGCCTCCTCGACGTAGTCAACGATTAAACCGTGTTCAACCCAATACGGGAGCGAATCCGAACCCACGAGCTGGACGAAGAAATCCAAGAAACCCAAGGAATCCACCACCACCTCCCCCAGAAAACTCAGTTAACCATATAGATAATAGAGAGAATCCCCCGGAGGGCAACCCAAACGCAGATGGAAATGGAGGAGATCGAAATATGGAGGATAGAATGACTAATCTTATTACTAGGCGTATCCAGAATGCAATACCAACTATTGCAGCTCAGATCAGGGCGGATATGAATGTTGAAAACCAAAATGAAAATGCTCACGGAGCAGGAGGACCAGAGATCGAACAGGCAGAGATGGAAGAACAGAAAGGGTGTTCATACAAGACTTTCATGGCGTGCAAACCGAAGGATTTTGAAGGTAGGGATGGTGCCGTAAGGGCAATCAGGTGGTTAGAGGATATGGAGGCAGTTTTAGACATCAGTGATTGCAAGGAGGATAACAAGGTTAAATATGCAACTCACTCTCTAAAGGGATCTGCATTAACATGGTGGAACACCATTGTCAAAACCAGGGGTCGAAACACAATTAAGGCCATGAAGTGGAAAGACTTTAAAGATCTGGTTACTGAAAAGTTTTGTCCAATTAATGAACTGGAAAGAATTGAAGCTGAATTTCTAGCACATGAAATGATTGGGTTGGATCATACGAAGTACATTAATCGATTCAACGAGTTAGCATTGTTAGTTCCACACCTAGTTACCCCTGAGACCAAAAGAATAGGAAGATACATCTGGGGATTAGCACCATAAGTTAGGGGGTTTGTCAGGACAGCAAGACCAGCTACTTTTCAGTCGGCAGTGGAGCTAGGAGGAACACTTACTGATGAAATAGTGAGGTGTGGGAAAATAAGTCAGGAAAAGGTGGGTGATAAGAGGAAGTGGCAAGACAACAGGAATGATAGGAAAGGGGATCAAAAGTTTAGGAGATTGGAAGGTAGGACAAACGACTTTGGTAAAGCAAAGGAATCGGCTGCGCCCAGACCAGGAAGGAAAATATACCTAGGAACTAGTCCTTGGTGCGACAAGTGCAAGATACATCATCAAGGGGAATGCAACCCAAACTACTGTTACAAGTGTAAGAAAGCAGGACATCTACTTAAGGATTGCAGGGTCAAGGACGTAGCTAGATGCTATGAATGTGGGGACACCGGGCATTTAAGGAATGTGTGTCCAAAATTGAAGAGGGATAAGCCACAAAAAGCAACAGGAAGAGCATTTGCACTCACCGCAACTGAAGCTCAGAAAGATCCAGAGATGATAACGGGTACGTTTCTTTTAAATAATCATGTAGCTAGTGTATTGATTGATACGGGTGTTACATTTAGTTTTATATCAACAAAATTCCGATCTTTACTCCATAAACAATCTAATTGTTTGAAAGACATATGTGAAGTAGAGATAGCCACTGGAAAAGTGATAAGTATAAAAAAAATGTCGAAAGACTGTGAATTAGTTATGAAAGGACAAAAGTTTATGACAGATTTACTGCCTATTGAATTAGGAGGCTTTGATGTAGTTATTGGAATGGATTGGTTACCTATGAATAAGGTAGAACTTAACTGTGAACATAAGATTATGACAATCCCCTTAACAAATGATAAGAAGATGATAGTGATTGGGCATAAGGTTAGAGAATTACCGCGCATCATTTCGTATGCAAAGACTGAGAAATATTCAAGGAAGGGAAACATAATTTACTTAGCAAATGTGATCACCAAGAAAGAAGATGTAGTACCCAAGGAAATACCAACTGTATCTTAATATTTAGATGTATTCCCAGAAGAGTTGCCGGGAGCGCCGGCACCGAGACAAGTGGAATTCCGAATTGATTTGATACCCGGGGCAGCACCAGTAGCTAAAGCACCTTACCGCTTAGCACCTTCCGAAATGCAAGAGATGGTGATTAAAATACAGGAGCTGATGGATAAAGGTTTCATAAGGCCGAGTTTTTCTCCATGGGGAGGCCCAGTATTATTTGTGAAAAAGAAAGACGGGACGTTGAGAATGTGCATTGACTACCGAGAGCTGAACAAAGTTACTATAAAGAATCGTTATCCACTCCCAAGAATCGACGACTTGTTTGATCAAATTCAAGGGGCAAGCTATTTTTCAAAGATTGACTTAAGATCAGGATATCATCAATTGAGAGTTAGGGATGAGGATGTCCCTAAAACCACTTTCAGAACTCGTTACGGACATTATGAGTTTATGGTGATGCCATTCGGACTTACGAACGCACCTGCTGTGTTTATGGATCTCATGAACCGGGTGTGTAAACCATACTTGGATAAATTCGTGATTGTATTCATTGATGATATACTAATATACTCAATGAGTGCAAAAGATCATGAGGAACACCTACGAAAGATGCTGGAACTCTTAGGAAGGAAAAGTTATATGCTAAGTTGAGCAAATGTGAATTTTGGATGAGAGAAGTACAGTTCTTGGGACACATTATAAATGAAGAAGGAATACAAGTAGATCCTTCAAAGATAGAGGCAATTAAGGAATGGGAGACACCAAGAACTCCAACCGAAATAAAGCAATTTTTAGGATTGGCCGATTATTACAGAAGATTTATTGAGAATTTCTCAAAGATAGCATTACTTTTAACTACTTTAACACAGAAGAAAGTGACCTTTGAATGGGGAGAAAGACAGCAAGAAGCATTTAACACACTTAAGCAAAAGTTGTGTAGTGCACCTATATTATCCTTACCAGAAGGAAACGAAGATTTTGTGGTCTACTGTGATGCTTCTAGAATGGGACTGGGTTGCGTGTTAATGCAAAGAAAGAAGGTAATTGCATACGCGTCACGACAATTGAAAACTCACGAGAAAAACTATACCACCCATGACTTAGAGTTAGGAGCTGTAGTGTTTGCTCTAAAGATATGGAGACACTATTTATATGGAACAAATTGTGTAATCTACACTGATCACAAGAGCTTACAACATATACTCGATCAGAAAATACTAAATATGAGACAAAGGAGATGGGTAGAGTCGTTAAGTGATTATGTCTGTGAAATACGGTATCATCCGGGAAAGGCAAATGTGGTAGCAGACGCCTTGAGTAGGAAAGAGAGAGTGATTCCGTTAAGAGTAAAAGCACTAAAGATGACAGTAGGAATTGACTTTAAGGAAAAGATCCATAACGTTCAACAGGAAGCCTTGTCCAAGGAAAAGTTAAAGGAAGAATCATTGACAAGAATCGAGAAACAATTTGATGAAGAAGATCAAGGTAGATTGAAGGCATTCAAAGGAAAAATATGGATACCTCTGCATGGGGGTATGAGGGAAGTAATTTTGGAAGAAACCCATAGGTCTAGATACTCAGTACATCCCGGCAGTGACAAGATGTACCATGAGATAATAGAAAAATTCTGGCGGCCTGGGTTAAAAAGATCAATAGCAGAGTATGTAAGCAAATGCTTAACTTGTGCAAGAGTAAAAGCAGAGCATCAAAAACCATCTGGATTGTTACAACAACCAGAGATACCTGCATGGAAGTGGGAATAGGTCACTATGGATTTTGTGACCAAGTTACCTCGGAACGCCAGTGGTCATGACTCGATATGGGTAATCGTTGATAGGTTAACTAAAACGGCACACTTTTTACCCATACGGGAAGACTACATGTCACACCCCTGCGCCGCGTGCGGAATCACGGCGCGGTGACGTACGAATGGTTGAATCATGCACAAGTATTGAAATAGAACAACCACAATGCATTACTAGGTTTCATAATGTTTAGACAATTGTTTAGTTACAGACAATCTATCTACCGAAAGATTGACAACTACAGACCCAAAAATATTGTTTACAAAATAAGACTTCAAACAAGACAATTAAACAATTAGGATTTAATGTGTTTCTAATCCATCATATCTTGTTTCTTCATGTTGTTCTATCTTAGAATGGTCTCCTTAGTTGTCGCTTAGAAATCCTTAAACCTGATTACCTGAAACACGTGAAAAGTAACTGTCAACTACAAAAGTAGTTGGTGAGAACAATAGATTTTAACAATTGTAAATGTGAATTTGTACTGTAAGGCATATGAATAAAGCAATAAATGAATTACATGGATGAGTTGCAACCCAAACTAACATCAAGTCTGTAAAACGTGTGTAAACAGTCAACGACTGTTCACTAGAAAAGCCAACATATAATCAAGTCCCAAACTACGTTTGGAGTCAGAAAATGTATTAGCAACTTTGATAAAACCATAATGTAACCAAATCTGCAGTTTGCTTATAAAACAAATTTAAAAGCTAACTCCAGACTTTGGTCTGTCCCAATGTGTCCGCTTTCCCTTGTTGTGATCACCTAATACTAACGCTAATGAATATGTAACTTGATGTGTATATAAGTTTCTTCACAAGAGTGGACACCATGCTTTTGAACTTTGCTTTAAACCATTGATTAATGCCTTATTTGATAACATGATTTGAAAACCTTGTTTGAATACCATGAATTGAATCCTTTGTTTGAATGCCATGAATTGAACCCTTTGTTTGAACAACATTGTAAAAACAATGGATTGAATACCTTGTTTAAAACCTTTGATTTGATACCGAGAATAGTGACCTTGTATAGTAACAAGGTTTATAACATATTACTTTCGAAAACACGAGTTTATAACAAAAGAGTTTATAAAATCCATTATTTAAAAGTGTATCATTGATAAAACCATTTGAGTAAATCTGCTATAAAACAGTTCAAAGAAACTTTATAAAACCTTTTTAGCAGAAAGAGTTTAATAGTTGATAAATCCTTTAAAACAGTTGATGAGTCCCTTGGATTTGTACATTTAACCTTTAATGTTTGTAGAATACATACAACTTGTATCATGAAATATATATGTAAGAGACATATTTGTTCACGTGTTCCACCCCAAAACAGTTGAAAAACAGTAAAAGAGGGGCTAATGTTCTCACCTGTCTGCAGTAGACTCTGAACTATAGCAAATAGCAAGTAGCAAACAGGACTTCTAACTGGTTCCTATATCATTGTAATCATACATAAGATATAAGAGTTATGATTGTGTAGGCTTTGATTCATTGATTGACTTGTGTTAACTTGAACTTGATTAACTCTTGAATACTTGTTCTCATGTTTGAAAATGTTATGTGATTTTGAATACATTGATTGAGTTACTTGATTGATAAGTGATTCATGAATCGAATGTGTCATGTTCTTTTATGCACAAATCTTATGCATGAAATGACTAGTGTTGATGATCTTGATAACCGTTGTTTAGCATGTAAATTGAAAAGATGTTCAAATTGTTTTAATTCGTTGGGAATTATGAATTGATCTCATAATTATGTTAGGTTATAAACTTAACCCAAATGAGATCAATTCACAATTATTCTAAGTTGTGGTCAAGAATTGGGCCTTGAGCCCATAAAACCATGATGGACTTAAACAAGTCCATGGGCTTCTTGGTCTACACATGGGCCAATTGGGTATGATGTTAGGACAACTTATGGGCCTTAGCTATAACATCTGTACATTTAGTCATAGTAGTTGTAAACAGAGTTAGAACAAATGTGTTTTCATATCAAATCAGTCAATGTGATTCATGTATTCATAATGTGCTTGTGTGATAGGATCTTATTATTTAGGAACAACTATGTATTATTTATTTACAGTCGAATCGCTAGGCAAGAACAGTATTGTATTATATCGAAACAGTGGTGGGACGGCGTCAGGTACGACACGTAGCTGGAATCTGGGGTATGCCCTATATATATACTGCGTTCGGTGTAATGGGATAGTGTTAGTGCGTAGTGTTGAGACGAATATTATGACAATCAATTAATTAAACAAGAATCGTAATACGTAAGCGAGACTGAGTATAGTTATGGGTGATGACCCATAATGATACAAATGTTGAACTTATAATTATGATTGAACGACTTTAAATAATTAACACGATCGATAAACGTACGCGATTGCGGGTATACACGTAAATGTATTAGTTTAACGTTCTGACATCGCACGAATCATAAAAATAATTAAAATAATTATTTTACATTTTTACAATTTTGAAACTCATCAAAATGATGAGAATAATAATCCTTTAATTAAAATTGCATAAAATACGCGTTACGCGACGAAAACGCGAACCGAGCGACCGAAACGAACCCGAATACCACACGGACTATAAAAGCCATGAAGATGGTTATTTTCCTCATTTAATCAGCCACCAACCCTTCCTCTCTCTTAAAAAATTCGTCAACCCTTTCTCTCTCTAGAAAACCAAACTTCAAACGCTCGTAACTCGCTTATTTCTCAACGGATTTCGGTGTTCTTGGCGCCCATGCATAGCTCTCGACATCCCCTACACGAAAGTACAAGAGATTTGTGGATTTTTCCGGCCAAAATCAAGGTATAATCGAACGAATAATTCTGAAATTAGGGTTTTCGTGGGTTTTGGTCGAGTTTGGTTACAAACGGGTCTAGATCATGATTAGTCGGACCACAACCTTCATGAGGCTCATACGCATGCATCTACATCAGGAGAAACCATAAACCGGGGGTTAGATCTGATGACGGAGACGAAACCCTACAGGTTCGTTTTGTTGCAGGTCGAGCCGAACCCTCATGGAACTCCATGAACCTACAAGGTTCGTTGATCATCATCAGCCGAATCTTCATTTCATGGCCGAACCTTATCAAGACCTAGCGAACCTGTGCCATGACAACGAACCCATGAGGATGCCACGAACCCTTGTATACATGCAGCGAACCATAGGTTCGTCACCTTAGCCACCGAACTTGTTGACAATATGAGCAGCGAACCCTTCATTTGATGACCGAACACTTAGCCATGCAGCCGAACCCCATGCATCAGTCACGAATCTTTCTGTTAGCAGCGAACCCAGCCGAACCTTGCTAAGACCTCATGACCACGAACCTTTCATCACCAAGCCAAACCCTTCTGATGCAAACTTCGGCGAACCTTGCATGCACATCATAAGAGCCGAACCCTGTTGGGTTCTTGGCCGAACCTTGGTGGTGTCTCAGGACTGGCGAACCTAGGCCTTTGAACTCCAAAGGTTCGCTGCCCAAGTTGGCAGCCATGATCCTTTCGGTCCAACCCAATTATACCTGGCCCAATTCCATTAGTAAAAGGCCCATAGGTTAAACCAAGCCCAAGGGAGTTAGGTCGGCCCATTACGATCTTTTATTGGCCCAATATTGCCCTTGGACACTTACATGGCCCGCATACACATTGGTTGGCCCAACTAAATTCCTTTAGGCCCAATCCAATCCCATTCGGCCCATTAGGATCCTAATTGGCTCAATGACACCCTTGGCGTTTTACAGGGTCAATAAACATATTGTTGGCCAAACACCACATTCAATTGGCCCATTATTAAACTAAATGGCCCATGACTTTTGATTAAACCCTCATTGTTTCATCGGCTTAAGGCACATGGTGTGGCTTATAATGCAAAGTAATTATGGATTAATCTTGGTTGGGTTAAGTTTAACTTAAGCTAAGATGAGATCAATTCATAAACTCAAGAGTCTAAAACATTTGAACATATCTATACGTTGTCATATTAAACATCGGTTATCAAGATCATTAACACTTGTCATTTTATGCGTACAAGTGGTGTATAAAAGAACATGACACATTCTTTTCATGAATCAATTATCAAACAAGTAACTCAATTATGACTTTCAAGTTCACACAACATCTTTAAACATGAGAACAAGTATTCAAGTGTTAATCAAGTTCAAGAGAACACAAGTCACTCAATGAATCAAAGTCTATACAATTATAAATCTTATATCTTATGTATGATTACAATGATATAGGAACCAGTTAGAAGTCCTGTTTGCTACTTGCTATTTGTTATAGTTTAGAGTCTACTGCAGACAGGTGAGAACATTAGCCCCTCTTTTACTGTTTTACAACTGTTTTGGGGTGAAACACGTGATCAAACTCTATATTTACAATCGTATTTCATGATTCAAGATGTGTTCTATATTAAAAATTTACAGGTTCATTGTACAAATCCAAGGGATTCATCAACAGTTTTAAAGGAATTATCAACTATTAAATTCTTTCTACTAAAAAGGTTTTATAAAGGTTCTTTGAACTGTTTTATAGCAGTTTTACTCAAATGGTTTTATAAATGATAAACACTTTTAAATAATGGATTTTTATAAACTCTTTTGTTATAAACTCGTGTTTTCGAATGTAATACTTATAAACCTTTTTATTATACAAGGTCACTATTCTCGACATCATATCAAGGGTTTCAAAACTAGGTATTCAAACAATGGTTTTCATTGTGATGTTCAAAACAAAGGATTTATTTCATGCTGTTCAAAACTAAGGATTCAGTTCATGGTATTCAACAAGGTTTTCGAATCATGTTATCAAATAAGGCATTAACACACTGGTTTTAAAGCAAAGTTCAAAAGCATGGTGTCCATTGTTGTGAACAAACTTATAAACACATCAAGTTTCATATTCATTAACATTAGTACTGGGTGATCACAATAAGGGAAAGCGGACACATTGGGACATACCAAAATGGAGTTAGCTTTTAAATTTGTTTTATAAGCTAACTGCAGGTTTGGTTTCATTATGGTTTTATCAAAAACTGCTAATACATTATCTAACTCCAAACGTAGTTTGGGACTTGATTATATGTTGGCTTCTTTAGTAAACAGTCTTTGGACTGTTTACCATGTTTGACATACTTGATGTTAGTTTGGGTTGCAACTCATCCATGTAATTCAATTATTGCTTTATTATACTTATGCCTTACAATGCAAATTCATGTTTACAAATGTTAAACCTTTTGTTCTCACCAACTACTTCTGTAGTTGACAGTTACTTTTCACGTGTTTCAGGTAATCAGGTTTAAGACTTTCTAAGGGATAACTAAGGAGACCACTCTAAGATAGAACAAGACGAAGAAACATGCTAGGATGGATTAGAAACACATTAAATCCTAATTGTTTAATTGTCTTGTTTGAAGTCTTATTTTGTATTGTCACACCCCAACCCGAGGGGATTAAGGCATGACGATTGATTTCAAATCATTTAACTAACTTTGCGGAAGCATAGTTTAAATAATCCATAGCCCAAAGCAGACTAAAGCAAATAAAGTATCAAACACACCAAGAATTGTCTAAATTTGCCACGCAGGGCCCAACTAAAAACATAATTCAATAATCATAAAATTGTTCTTAAATCAACTCCATTCTAAGCCATCACTATTCCTCTAGGAGCTCATCCGGTTCTCCTACTCTTACCAATTCAACCTGAAAGACATGCTAAAATACGTCAACTAAATAGTTGGTGAGAACATGAGTTTAATAATATGACACTATCAGTAATAATATAACATGTGATAATTCAATAACAATACAACCAACCCTGTTCCATGCTCGGGCGTTTGCCTCATACACTGTTAGCCCACAACATGGTCAAAACAAATATACTTCCCAATTCCGAGACCCGTTCCTGCTCTCGGTCATTCATGTATCATAAGAATATATGCCACAACGGTTGACAATAACCTCAGTGGGGTTTCAACCTTTCTTTTACAAGGCCACCCTTTCGGGCCACTGTGCGTGGGGGATTCCCCATGTAGTACTACCCATATACTCACCGGCTCTACTTATGAGTTAATGGTTGTAAATTATGTTTAATGTCTAGGGGAAGCAATTTTATATGAAACGGACGTTCATTATCACATAAATATAATTTTATAAACAGTTTATGGAGCATGCTTTCAGTATCCCAAAACAGTAAAAAGAAAAGGGATCACATGAACTCACCTGTTACTGATGTTTGGTTATCTGTCGAGTGAAGGGATTGATGGTAAATCTTGATTGGTTCACTTGCCTAATGTATGTTTAGATTTTAGTAAATATTCATGCCATAAATATTGATGTGATATTGTTTCTCATTTAACCTTATTTTCAAGTATTCAAAATCTTTCGAGTTTAACCATTACACATGGATATAGGTTTACATATTTATATGTTTTTCCTCATTACTTATTATCAGTAAAGGGTCTGGGTAAATTTTTATTTACTCATTCCCTATTATTTTTATATTAACCACTTGTATCAAAAATTGTTTTTATATGTTTAAAATCCTCAAAAATTTCCAGATAATGATTCTGATCACTAAAAATTCCGAAAGTATTTATATAGTCTCATACTGATGTTATATAACTCCTATAAAATTTTCAGAATTTTTAAAGCTCGTTTACTATTTCAAACAGTTTTAAACATTTTAAATCCCATTAATATTATAATAAATATTTCCCGATATGTAAAAATTACCAAACTTTTTATACAGTAAACAAATCATGTTCTTTGGCTACTGTAGAAATTTCATAAATTTAAGAGGTCATTTACTATATAAAATGATTTTTGCACTATTTATTATATTAAATAACAAATAAATAGTTAACAGTCACTAAAATTTACCATATTTTTACTGAGACCTCCCAGTATTATTAGAATACTGGAAAAATATTTACTTCATATTTTGAACAGTAACCAATTTAATTCGTATTTTTAGCCTTTACAAACATTTTAAATGGCAAATAATTAGTTTAACCTATACATTTTTAGTTTCAATATTTTTCCCAGGCCTTTTAACTATATTTATACCGAGATAAATTATACTTCGGATTTTTATCACTCAGTAGCTATTTTTGATGATTTTATCAAGATTTATAGGAATTTTAATAAATCTATAACTTATTCTAGACATAACAATAAATACTCAAACTTTTTGAGTGTTATCCTAACATTATTATGTGCCTATTTTAGTTATACTTTCTGTCCAGAAAACTGTTAACATAATTTTTTATATTTTACATACTTATAAACCTTAGAAATTGGTTTTTGGGACAAAATTAACAATATAACATTCCTATCATCAAAACCCAATCTTTTATACAATATTTTCAACAATAAAATCATATCTATACTGGATCAAAATTTCGTGACATACACATTAGCATTTTAAAGTTGTAGTTTTCATTTTTACATACATGCATGCACATATAACTATTTGTTAAGGGGTGTGGTTCTTACACTTGAGCTTATCACTTGTGTGCAACGTTTCCAAGGTGATTGTGGGCTGTTAAGAAATGTAGAAAGCATAGAATGGATTTAGAGTTCATGCTACATACGAGAATGGAAGTTATGGGTTTCCAAGATCATGATATTACACATGCAAGACTTGCATGTGTATCCATGATTTTAAGTACTATTCCCCCATGGGTTTTAAGGTTCATATTAGAATAAAAATCGTTTCTTTTGAATGGGTATGGGTTATAGTATCAAAATCATAGCTTTAGTTTAAGAAATGTCAAGTTTTTACACATGCATATACATGCATGTGTGTTCTTGCGATTTAGCCGTATAACACTCCCATTTTATAGTTCAAAAACGATGAGAATGGGTGTTTAGGGACGGTTAAGGATGGTGATAGGAAAGGGGAGTAGATAGAATATGATTTTGGAGTCTTTAGTAACCAACTAGCTAACCTTTGTGTCGACCAACTCCTTGTACTCGTGTGGTGTCCTTGTGATCTTCCAACCGTCGCTCCTTTGCTTCCAAAGTGGGGCTGGAACTTGGCAATATTGAGAGAAGGAAAGAGAGAGCTTTCTTGTGTTAGGAATACAAATGAGGAGGGAGTGGAGATGTGTGTGTGTTTGGCCGATTATAGAGAGGAGAGAGATAGAGATTTTCGGTCAAAGGGAAAAGAAAAGAGAAGAGAGGGATTGGGGAGTCGGTTATGGGGTAGAGAGGAGGAGGGGATTGGTTAAAAGTGAGGTGAGGGTGAGAGGTGGTGTAAGACTTTTTGTCTTATATTCTTGTTTGAGTGTGTGAGAATAGAGAGAGGGAGATATAAATGTGTATGTGTATCATGCGTATATATGCATGCATATTTATATATATATGCATCGTGTATATGCATGTGTATATATATGTATGTGTGTCGAGATGTATAATAATAAAGATAGAATATATAAGTGTTTGTAGATGTGTGTGGATAGCAATATAAGAGGGAGAGAGAGAGATTGTTTTGATTTGATGGTAATGCATGGGGGAGGGATTGGGTAATTTAAAGGTGGTGTAAGGTTTTTGTTGTTATGTGTGTGTGTCTAACGTATGTATATATGTATATGTAACCGTGTATATATATATGTATATATATATACCGAATATATGTAGGTGTGTGAGTCATGATATACTCATGCATGTAAGGACAATAATATATATATATATATATATATATATATATATATATATCATGATATTATGTATAGATAATATAAAGAGTTGTGTTTTATTTATTTAAATAACCTATGCATGTATGGATATATGTGGGTGTCGCACACATGCATGTATGTGTAAACATATATTAGATTTTCATTTGTTGAGTCTTGAAATTAATACCCCTATGCATGTATGTATGTATAAGTGAAATGTGAACATATATATATTACTTTGTGTGTGTATGTCGTGACATACATATGAATTTTTAATATGATAATTATTTATTAGAAGGAATTTAGCATTAGATATTGTAATTATCATATTTTCAAGCATGCTTATAAATATATATATACATATATGAATATGTGAAATTATTGTTTCGCTTTATTTTCACTCGTTGTGTCACAAGGATATTTTATGTTTCATAGAAGGATTCTTGTTTCTAAATTTTATGGCATGGTTGTTCTATTGTTCTCAACTAATGACATAATTTCTCTACTTAATGTTTCTAAGAAGTGTGTTTATCTAAACATATTAACAAAATGCATCGTAATTAAAGTTTTAATATAAACCTGATTCGCGTGTTGTCACAGTCTCCCCTACTTGTAGAAATTTCGTCCTCGAAATTTGCTTTGTCATAGTCAACTTGTAGTTTGAAATAGTTGAGGGTACTTCTTACGCATCTCCGATTCTTTTTCCCAAGTAAACTCGGGCCCTCGTTTGGAATCCCAACGTACTTTTACAATTGGTATTTTACTACGCCTTAGCTTCTTGATCTGTCTGTCCATGATTTCTACAGGTTCCTCCATGAATTGCAATTGTTTATTGACTTTTGCTTCTTTATAAGGTATGATCAAACTTTCGTCCACTAAGCATTTCTTGAGGTTTGACACATGAAACACGTCATGTATTCCCTCTAATTCCAATGGAAGTTCTAGCTGATAAGCTACAAGTCCCACTCTTGCTATAATTTTGAAAGGTCCAATGTACCGGGGGTTCAGCTTCCCATGTCTGCCAAAGCGTACCGTACCCTTCCATGGTGATACCTTCAGCATGACTTTATCTCCTACACTGAACTCCAACGGCCTTCGTCTCTTATCTGCATAACTCTTCTGTCGGTCCTGAGCAGCCTTCATCCTTTCCTTGATTTTATGAATCTTATCAGTAGTTTCTTGCACAATCTCAGGCCCTGTTAATTTGTTCTCACCTATTTCATTCCAACACAGCGGTGATCTACACTTTCTCCCATATAATGCTTCAAACGGTGCGGCTTGAATACTAGTATGGTAGCTGTTATTATAGGAGAATTCAACTAATGGCAAGTGGGTGTCCCAACTTCCTCCAAAATCTATTAAGCACGCTCTCAACATGTCTTCCAATGTCTGAATAGTTCTTTCACTTTGCCCATCCGTTTGAGGATGGTAAGCCGTACTTAGTTTTAATTTGGTCCCCAGAGCTTCTTGAAGAGTTTGCCAAAATCTTGAGGTGAAGCGACTATCTCTATCCGAGATTATTGATGTTGGCACTCCGTGTCTCGACACAATTTCATTCATATAAATCTTTGCTAACTTATCCATCTTGAAATCTTCCCTTATGGGTAAAAAGTGTGCTGTTTTTGTTAACCTATCAACGACTACCCATATTGAGTCATGACCACTTGTGGTCCGAGGTAACTTGGTTACAAAATCCATAGTAACTTGTTCCCATTTCCATGCAGGTATCTCTGGTTGTTGTAACAATCCAGATGGCTTTTGATGCTCTGCTTTTACTCTTGCACAAGTCAAGCATTTGCTGACATATTCTGCTATTGATCTTTTTAATCCAGGCCACCAGAATTTTTCTTTTAACTCATGGTACATTTTGTCACCAACGGGGTGCACTGAGTATCTGGACTTATGGGTCTCTTCTAAAATTATTTCTCTCATACCCCCATGCAGAGGTATCCATATCTTCCCTTTATATGCCTTTAATCCACCTTGATCTTCTTCATCAAATTGTTTCTCACTTTTTGTCAATGATTTTTCTCTCAAGTTTTCCTTGGACAAGGCCTCCTGTTGCACTTTATGTATGCTTTCCTTTAAATCAACCCCTACTGTCATTTTCAAGGCTTTTACTCTTAGTGGAATCACTCTTTCTTTTCGACTCAAAGCGTCTGCTACCACATTTGCCTTTCCCGGATGGTACCGGATTTCACAGTCATAATCACTTAACAATTCTACCCATCTCCTTTGTCTCATATTCAGTATTTTCTGATCAAGTATATGTTGTAAACTCTTGTGATTAGTATAGATTACACAATTCGTTCCATATAAGTAGTGTCTCCATATCTTTAGAGCAAACACTACCGCTCCTAATTCTAAGTCATGGGTGGTGTAGTTTTTCTCATGTGTTTTCAATTGTCGTGATGCGTATGCAATTACTTTCTTCCTTTGCATTAACACACAACCTAGTCCCATTCTAGAAGCATCACAGTACACCACGAAATCTTCATTCCCTTCTGGTAAGGATAATATGGGTGCACTACATAACCTTTGCTTATGAGTGTCGAATGCTTCTTGTTGTTTTTCTCCCCATTCAAAAGTCACTTTCTTCTGAGTTAACGTAGTTAACGGTAGAGCTATCTTTGAGAAATTTTCAATAAATCTTCTGTAATAACCGGCCAATCCCAGAAATTGTCTTATTTCGGTAGGGGTTTTCGGTGTCTCCCATTCCTTAATTGCCTCTATCTTTGAAGGGTCAACTTGTATTCCTTCTTCGTTTATAATGTGCCCCAAGAACTGTACCTTCCTCATCCAAAATTCACATTTGCTCAGCTTAGCAAACAATTTTTCCTTCCTTAAGAGTTCTAACATCTTTCGTAAGTGATCTTCATGATCCTTTGCACTCTTTGAGTATATTAGTATATCATCAATAAATACTATCACGAATTTATCCAGGTATGGTTTACACACCCGGTTCATGAGATCCATAAACACAGCAGGTGCGTTAGTAAGCCCAAAGGGCATTACCATAAACTCATAATGTCCGTAACGAGTTCTGAATGCGGTTTTCGGAACATCCTCATCCCTAACTCTCAATTGATGATATCCCGATCTTAAGTCTATCTTTGAAAAATAGCTTGCCCCTTGAAGTTGATCAAACAAATCATCGATTCTGGGGAGTGGATAACGATTCTTTATAGTGACTTTGTTTAGCTCTCGGTAGTCGATGCACATTCTCAACGTCCCGTCCTTCTTTTTCACAAATAGTACTGGGGCTCCCCATGGGGAAAAGCTCGGTCTTATGAAACCTTTATCCATCAGCTCTTGTATTTGAATCACCATTTCTTGCATTTCGGAGGGCGCTAAGCGATAAGGTGCTTTAGCTACTGGTGCTGCTCCTGGTATCAAATCAATTCGGAATTCCACCTGTCTTGGTGCCGGCATTCCTGGCAACTCTTCAGGGAATACATCCATATATTCAGTTACAATTGGTATCTCCTTGGGTACTGTTTCTTCTTTCTTGATGACTACATAGGCCAAGTAAATCATGTTTCCCTTCCTTGAATACCTCTCCGTCTTTGCATACGAAATGATTTGCGGTAATTCTCTCACCTTATGTCCAATCACGATCACCTTCTTATTGTTAACTAAGGGAATTGTCATAGTCTTATGTTCACAGTTAAGTTCTACCTTATTCATGGTTAGCCAATCCATTCCAATAACTACATCAAAGCCTCCTAATTCAATAGGCAGTAAATCAATCTTAAACTTTTGTCCTTCCATAACTAATTCGCAATCTTTCAACATCTCTTTTATACTTATCACTTTTCCAGTGGCTATCTCTACTTCACATATATCTATCAAACAAATAGGTTTCTTATCGAGTAAGGATCGAAATTTTGTTGATATAAAACTAAATGTGGCACCCGTATCAATCAATACACTAGCAACATGATTGTTTAAAAGAAACGTACCCGTTATCATCTCCGGATCCTTCTGTGCTTCGGTTGCGGTAAGTACGAATGCTCTTCCGGTTGCTTTCTGCGGCTTATCTCTCTTCAGTTTCGGGAACACATTCCTCAAATGCCCAGGGTCTCCGCATTCATAACACCTAGCTACATCCTTGGCTCTACAATCCTTGAGGAGATTTCCTGCTTTCTTGCACTTGTAGCAATACTTTGGGTTGCATTCTCCTTGGTGATGTATTTTGCATTTGTCACACCAAGGACTAGTTCCTAGGTACAGCTTTCTCCCTGGTCTGGGTACAGTTGATTCCTTTGCCTTGCCAAAGTCATTTCTCTTTCCTTCAAATCTCCTAAACTTGTGATCTCCTTTCCTATCATTCCTGTTATCCTGCCCCTTCCTCTTATCTCCCACCTTTTCTTGGTTTATCTTCCCACATCGCACTATTTCATCAGTAAGCGTTCCTCCTAGCTCTACTGCAGACTGAAAAGTAGCTGGCCTTGCTGTCCTGACATATCCCCTAACTTGTGGTGCTAAACCCCAGATGTACCTTCCAATCCTTTTAGTCTCAGGGGTAACCAAGTGTGGTACAAGTAACGCCATCTCATTGAATCGATTGATATATTTGGTGTGGTCCAAACCAACCATTTCATGTGCTAGAAATTCCGCTTCGATTCTTTCCAGTTCATTAATCGGGCAGAATTTTTCAGTAACAATATCCTCAAAATCTTTCCACTTCATGGCTTTAATGGCGTTTCGTCCCCTAGTCTTGACAATGGTGTTCCACCAAGTTAACGCAGATCCCTTAAGAGAGTGAGTTGCATATTTCACCTTGTTATCCTCCTTGCAATCACTGATATCTAACATTGACTCCATATCTTCCAACCACCTTATTGCTCCTACAGCACCATCCTTTCCTTCAAAATCTTTGGGCTTGCAGGCCATAAAGGTCTTGTATGAGCACCCCTTACGTTCTTCTGTTTCTACTTGTTCGATTTCTGGCCCTCCAGCTCCGTGGGCATTTTCGTTTTGATTTTCTATATTCATATCTGCCCTGATTTGCGCGGCGATGGTCGGTATCGTGTTTTGGATATGTCTAGTGATAAGATCAGTCATTCTGTCTTCCCTATTCTGGTCTCCTTTATTTCCTCCTGCATTTGGGTTACCCTCTAAGGGGTTTTCTCCATTTTCAGCGTGATTTACTGAGTTTTCCGGGGGAGGTGGTGGTGGATTCCTTCTTCGTCCAGCTCGCGGATTTGGATTTGCTCCCGTATTGAGTTGACCACGGTTCAGTCGTTGGCTACGTCGGGGAGGCATTCTATATCATGAGTTTCACACGTAGAGAAAGTTTATTGTCATTAATTTTTGTTGAGAAATTAAGCAGAATATACAAACGTATCACTATAATAACCAATCAAGAGTTAAATGTAAATCATTTCATTGTACAAAATTTATTATCAACCATAAGTTCAATCACTATCCCTGGTATCATGCTTATTACATCATTTTAACAACTCCCATCATTATGTATCATATACTATCAACCAAACAATCATGTCATTTGCATCATAAACCAATGTTTCATATTGCATTCATAAATTCAACCATACATTTCCAGGGAATCACATCCCAATAATACATTGTTTCATAAATAGAAATACTGGGTACGCAGCCCCAAAATAGAATGTTTCATAATCAAACATAACTAATATAAAGGATAAGGTCTTCAGTTCTTCTTGCCACGGACGGAGTCCCATAGGGATGAGAAGAAACCCTTCTTCTTCAGTGCTTGATTAGCTTCTCGGGATTCTTTAAGTTCTTTACGAGTCATCTCCAGTTGTAGGGTTACAGCTCCTACGTGCCTCTGAAACTGTTCCGCTAGATGACTCGCCCTCTTTTCTTGCTCGAACATGGCTGACCACAACATAAAATTTTCTTCTCGTTGTGGGTTACTCTCCGAAGCTCTTTCCCTGCTCGGTCCGGCTATCTCCCTGCCATATCTTGCCGAGTGTCCTGCGTGCATGCTGTGGCGCGCGGGCTGGGTCACGTGAGGCTCTCCCATACCCGGGTGAAGGGGTCCACTCCTGGGTATACGGAATGAAGAAGAGGCTCCTGGCCTTGCCCCCATAACCGGGGTAGGCCTCCTCACCGGTGCGTCGCTCGGCTCCCTTCGAGGTAGTAACGGTGACATGGACCTAGTACGGGATCGACTAGGTGTGGATGTCGTGGCATCATCATGCTCCATAGGTTCCAACTCCGAAGTCGTAATGTAGGCATCCTCTGGCATCGGGCTGTAGTGTTGAGGGAACTGTCGATGCAATTCCTAACGAACAGCTGGAGGGAAGTCTCTCCTCGCAAAGACTCTTGGTCGGCTCGATGGTCCACTCTTGCTGATTCCCTTATCTTTCGCGTCCATTTTCCTGCAATAATTTATTAGAATATTTGATAATGTAATTTGTCCTAGATTCCCTAAAGCAATAATTCCTATTTCCTAAGTATCCTATTTTCTTACCTATTTGTCCCAATCTCTCGGTTATAGTCTTAGGTATGCTAAGGCACCTCATTCTCTATAACCTTGGGCTCTGATACCAACCTGTCACACCCCAACCCGAGGGGATTAAGGCATGACGATTGATTTCAAATCATTTAACTAACTTTGCGGAAGCATAGTTTAAATAATCCATAGCCCAAAGCAGACTAAAGCAAATAAAGTATCAAACACACCAAGAATTGTCTAAATTTGCCACGCAGGGCCCAATTAAAAACATAATTCAATAATCATAAAATTGTTTTTAAATCAACTCCATTCTAAGCCATCACTATTCCTCTAGGAGCTCATCCGGTTCTCCTACTCTTACCAATTCAACCTGAAAGACATGCTAAAATACGTCAACTAAATAGTTGGTGAGAACATGAGTTTAATAATATGACACTATCAGTAATAATATAACATGTGATAATTCAATAACAATACAACCAACCATGTTCCATGCTCGGGCGTTTGCCTCATACACTGTTAGCCCACAACATGGTCAAAACAAATATACTTCCCAATTCCGAGACCCGTTCCTGCTCTCGGTCATTCATGTATCATAAGAATATATGCCACAACGGTTGACAATAACCTCAGTGAGGTTTCAACCTTTCTTTTACAAGGCCACCCTTTCGGGCCACTGTGCGTGGGGGATTCCCCAAGTAGTACTACCCATATACTCACCGGCTCTACTTATGAGTTAATGGTTGTAAATTATGTTTAATGTCTAGGGGAAGCAATTTTATATGAAACGGACGTTCATTATCACATAAATATAATTTTATAAACAGTTTATGGAGCATGCTTTCAGTATCCCAAAACAGTAAAAAGAAAAGGGATCACATGAACTCACCTGTTACTGATGTTTGGTTATCTGTCGAGTGAAGGGATTGATGGTAAATCTTGATTGGTTCACTTGCCTAATGTATGTTTAGATTTTAGTAAATACTCATGCCATAAATATTGATGTGATATTGTTTCTCATTTAACCTTATTTTCAAGTATTCAAAATCTTTCGAGTTTAACCATTACACATGGATATAGGTTTACATATTTATATGTTTTTCCTCATTACTTATTATCAGTAAAGGGTCTGGGTAAATTTTTATTTACTCATTCCCTATTATTTTTATATTAACCACTTGTATCAAAAATTGTTTTTATATGTTTAAAATCCTCAAAAATTTCTAGATAATGATTCTGATCACTAAAAATTCCGAAAGTATTTATATAGTCTCATACTGATGTTATATAACTCCTATAAAATTTTCAGAATTTTTAAAGCTCGTTTACTATTTCAAACAGTTTTAAACATTTTAAATCCCATTAATATTATAATAAATATTTCCCGATATGTAAAAATTACCAAACTTTTTATACAGTAAACAAATCATGTTCTTAGGCTACTGTAGAAGTTTCATAAATTTAAGAGGTCATTTACTATATAAAATGATTTTTGCACTATTTCTTATATTAAATAACAAATAAATACTTAACAGTCACTAAAATTTACCATATTTTTACTGAGACCTCCCAGTATTATTAGAATACAGGAAAAATATTTACTTCATATTTTGAACAGTAACCAATTTAATTCGTATTTTTAGCCTTTACAAACATTTTAAATGGCAAATAATTAGTTTAACCTATACATTTTTAGTTTCAATATTTTTCCCAGGCCTTTTAACTATATTTATACCGAGATAAATTATACTTCGGATTTTTATCACTCAGTAGCTATTTTTGATGATTTTATCAAGATTTATAGGAATTTTAATAAATCTATAACTTATTCTAGACATAACAATAAATACTCAAACTTTTTGAGTGTTATCCTAACATTATTATGTGCCTATTCTAGTTATAATTTCTGTCCAGAAAACTGTTAACATAATTTTTTATATTTTACATACTTATAAACCTTAGAAATTGGTTTTTGGGACAAAATTAACAATATAACATTCCTATCATCAAAACCCAATCTTTTATACAATATTTTCAACAATAAAATCATATCTATACCGGATCAAAATTTCGTGACATACACATTAGCATTTTAAAGTTGTAGTTTTCATTTTTACATACATGCATGCACATATAACTATTTGTTAAGGGGTGTGGTTCTTACACTTGAGCTTATCACTTGTGTGCAACGTTTCCAAGGTGATTGTGGGCTGTTAAGAAATGTAGAAAGCATAGAATGGATTTAGAGTTCATGCTACATACGAGAATGGAAGTTATGGGTTTCCAAGATCATGATATTACACATGCAAGACTTGCATGTGTATCCATGATTTTAAGTACTCGTCCCCCATGGGTTTTAAGGTTCATATTAGAATAAAAATCGTTTCTTTTGAATGGGTATGGGTTATAGTATCAAAATCATAGCTTTAGTTTAAGAAATGTCAAGTTTTTACACATGCATATACATGCATGTGTGTTCTTGCGATTTAGCCGTATAACACTCCCATTTTATAGTTCAAAAACGATGAGAATGGGTGTTTAGGGACGGTTAAGGATGGTGATAGGAAAGGGGAGTAGATAGAATATGATTTTGGAGTCTTTAGTAACCAACTAGCTAACCTTTGTGTCGACCAACTCCTTGTACTCGTGTGGTGTCCTTGTGATCTTCCAACCGTCGCTCCTTTGCTTCCAAAGTGGGGCTGGAACTTGGCAATATTGAGAGAAGGAAAGAGAGATCTTTCTTGTGTTAGGAATACAAATGAGGAGGGAGTGGAGATGTGTGTGTGTTTGGCCGATTATAGAGAGGAGAGAGATAGAGATTTTCGGTCAAAGGGAAAAGAAAAGAGAAGAGGGGGATTGGGGAGTCGGTTATGGGGTAGAGAGGAGGAGGGGATTGGTTAAAAGTGAGGTGAGGGTGAGAGGTGGTGTAAGACTTTTTGTCTTATATTCTTGTTTGAGTGTGTGAGAATAGAGAGAGGGAGATATAAATGTGTATGTGTATCATGCGTATATATGCATGCATATTTATATATATATATATCCATCGTGTATATGCATGTGTATATATATGTATGTGTGTCGAGATGTATAATAATAAAGATAGAATATATAAGTGTTTGTAGATGTGTGTGGATAGCAATATAAGAGGGAGAGAGAGAGATTGTTTTGATTTGATGGTAATGCATGGGGGAGGGATTGGGTAATTTAAAGGTGGTGTAAGGTTTTTGTTGTTATGTGTGTGTGTCTAACGTATGTATATATGTATATGTAACCGTGTATATATATATGTATATATATATACCGAATATATGTAGGTGTGTGAGTCATGATATACTCATGCATGTAAGGACAATAATATATATATATATATATATATATATATATATATATATATATCATGATGTTATGTATAGATAATATAAAGAGTTGTGTTTTATTTATTTAAATAACCTATGCATGTATGGATATATGTGGGTGTCGCACACATGCATGTATGTGTAAACATATATTAGATTTTCATTTGTTGAGTCTTGAAATTAATACCCCTATGCATGTATGTATGTATAAGTGAAATGTGAACATATATATATATTACTTTGTGTGTGTATGTCGTGACATACATATGAATTTTTAATATGATAATTATTTATTAGAAGGAATTTAGCATTAGATATTGTAATTATCATATTTTCAAGCATGCTTATAAATATATATATACATATATGAATATGTGAAATTATTGTTTCGCTTTATTTTCACTCGTTGTGTCACAAGGATATTTTATGTTTCATAGAAGGATTCTTGTTTCTAAATTTTATGGCATGGTTGTTCTATTGTTCTCAACTAATGACATAATTTCTCTACTTAATGTTTCTAAGAAGTGTGTTTATCTAAACATATTAACAAAATGCATCGTAATTAAAGTTTTAATATAAACCTGATTCGCGTGTTGTCACATGTATCTATATTTTGAGTCTGTAGTTGTCTTTCTTTTGGTAGATAGATCGTCTATAACTAAACAATTGTCTAAACATTATGAAACTTAGCAATCCATTGTGGTTGTTCTTATTCACTACTTGTGCATGATTCAACTGTTCATACGTCACCGCGCCGTGGATTCCGCACGTGGCGCAGGGGTGTGACAGGTTGGTATCAGAGCCAAGGTTGTAGAGAACTAGGAAAAACCCAATGTTTAATGACCTAGGCTATAACCTAAGCTACCCAATAGGACTAAGTGCTATAGGCTTGAGGATACTTAGGATCTAAGTAACTTAAGTGAGCATTAAGTCTACATTAAGCTTGAAAGATCTTAGGGACATTTTTCTAAGATTAGATATCGAGTCAAGGAATTTGAATCGGAATTCTATAATTTTAGAAACCGAATTAAATTCCTCTCACATATTCATTTAAGGATTTCAGAGGCAAGGATCTGTATTCTTAGTATCCTTGATCTGAAATTCTCACACAGAGTTAATTAAAGGATTCCAGAGGCAAGGATCTGTATTCTTAGTATCCTTGATCTGGAATTCTCAATCAATGTTCATCAGAGGAATTTAGAGGCAAAGATCTGTATTCTTAGTATCTTTGATCTAAAATCCTTATCATGTTCATTATAGGAATTTAGAGGCAAAGATCTGTATTCTTAGTATCTTTGATCTAAAATCCTTGTCATGTTTATCATAGGAATTCAGAGGTCAAGATCTATAAATTTAGAATCTTGATTTGAAATCCTTGTCATGTTATCATTATCAGGTGTTCATTATCATAGGGACTTTATAACTTAGAATCTGTGTAACAGTATTCTTTAGTTGAAGATCACACAGGAGATCATCATACTCAATACTGTAAGTATTAGGAACCTAGGTTAATCAACCTAGGACAAATATACAGAAACCTAAGGTTTTAATTTCTAGTAAATTAAGAACCATGGTTTACACATTCATAATCATAATCAAGGAACAAGAGACAGACATGAATCAATCACAATCAATCAAGAGTTGGAATCTTAGCTCCAAATGCAAACGGCAGATTAACGCTGACGTGCTGAGGTAAGTGGTGGGCGGTGAGAGCTTGCCCTATATATAAGCTTATTTTGGTATGTCAGGGGGAATCCGGCGTTCGTATTTGAAGTAAAGATTCGGGAACAACCGGAATCATTGAACATTAGTCAAACACATGAGATACAAACATTTGAGAGACAATCATTGGTGAATCAAATCATAGTGCTATTCAAACTTGGATGAGCCAAACATTGTGGTGAATCAATCAAGTTGTGAACATTCTTTCAATGTAAACCTTAAGTGAAATTCTTAAGTGATTACATGACTAGTACTTACTAACATAGGTTAACGGGAAAGTGTAGAGCACACGTATGATTTAGTTCTACATGTTAACAACTGTTAGTAGGTGCACACATAACACAATCATAATCCAATCATGGATTCAATCATAGTTCAAGTTGATCAAAGATCATGGGATTCTTAATCAATGGAACACACTTGCAAATCAGTACAAAACATGTTGCCAAATGCTAACAAGGACATGATCGTGGTATATCGAAGCGGTGGTGGGATGGCGTCTGGGCTGGCAGTTTGCTTGACCCTTTCGTATGCCCTATATATAAGCTATCTTCGGTATATCGGGAAAGTGTCAGTGTGTAGGTTTGGTGGAGAGAGATCATGAGACATCGTGCATATTCACATGATAAGTATGCAAATAAGTTAATAACTTATACGTGTACTGGATCATATTACAATTGAATGATAATATTAGTAGTATGGATATATTACTAACTTTATCACGCAAATTCAATTGTATCCTTCCTCATTACTGACCCGCTTGTGGCTTCTATTCGTAGAATGCCTCCTCGACGTGATCCTAACGGAGGGGGTTCAACAAGTGACAACGATGATGAGATCAACAAGATTGCCTGAGCCATCGCTTTACATATGAGAGATGTCATTCCGGGCATGGTCACTGATATCACCCAGAATCTTCGGGGGAGTACCAGTGATTCAGCAAACAACTCAAACACCAACAACTCAGGAACTGCTAACTTCACCTTCAAGCAGTTCAACGATGCTAAGCCTCCTAAGTACTCTGGTACAGAGGGAGCTACCGGTCTACTGCAATGGCTGGAAAGCATTGAAGATATTCTCGACTTCACTGGATGTCCAGAGAATCTGAAGGTCAAGATGGCCTCAAGCACTTTTCACAAAGGCGCACTCACCTGGTGGAATTCTGAGAAGAACACCAGAGGACGCGAAGTCGCATTAGCTTTACCGTGGGACGGTTTCAAGAATCTGCTTGTGGAAAAGTTTTGTCCACGACACGAGCTGAAGAAACTTGAGGTGGAGATGTGGAATCTGGTGCAAGACAGTGGTGAGAACGCGAAGTATATAACTCGATTCCATGAGTTGTGCATTCTGATGCCACACTTGGTTACTCCTCTATCCCGCAGGATAGAGAAATACATTGAAGGCTTACCTCTAGTTGTTAGGGGAACTGTTATGGGGAATAACCCCACTACTCTGGAGGCAGCAATTCAGCTTGGTGCTACCCTCACTGAAGAATATGTGAAGTCTGGGGTGCTCACCCAAAAGGGGTACAAGAGAGCACAGACTGATGAAGGCAAGAAGCCTGAACAACATCACCACAAGAAGAAGAAGCAAAAGACAATCAAGAACTTTGCAGCACTGACGGCGGCAACACCCACTCATGCCATACCCATTACTGCTATGCCACAACTAGTTACTGCCAGAAAGCCTTATACTGGCTCGTTTCCACTTTGCACCAAATGCCAATATCATCACCTACCCAACACTCCATGCAAAAAGTGTCTCAAGTGTGGGCGTATGGGACACTTAGCAGCTACATGTCAATCTGCTCATCTTGCTACTGCAACAACTGCCACTACTACTCCTACTGCTACAGGTGGAAGGGCCTGTTATAATTGTGGAGCAGAGGGGCATTGCAGGAACCAATGTTCCCGTCTCAACAACAATACTGCTTCTGCTCGTGCTTTTGTGATCGAAGCTACCGAAGCACGCGAGGAGCCGGCAGTCGTCACGGGTACATTTCTCATCAATGGTCATTATGTTTCTATCATATTTGATACTGGTGCTGATAAAAGCTTTATCTCTGCTCATACTGCTTCTTTGTTTAATATGAAACCATCTATACTTACTGCTCCCTATACCGTAGAAGTAGCCAATGGTAAAACCATAGTTGTGGATTCCATAATACATGGTTGTGAACTAAGATTAAACGACCATATTTTCTGTATCGATCTTATTCCTATGACTCTCGGAAGCTTCGAAGTTGTAGTAGGAATGGATTGGTTATCCAAAAACAATGCCGAAATTGTATGTTCGAAGAAACTCATTCGAATTCCTCTACCGTCTGGCGAAACGATGAGAGTTTACGGCGAGAAACCCTGTCGCGGATTGAAGATTGTATCGTGCATCAAGGCTAGGAAGTACCTGAAGAAGAAATACTTTGCATTCCTAGCTCACGTGGTAGAAAAGAAACATGAAAAGAAAGCAGTTAGAGACGTCCCAGTTATCAGAGATTATCCAGACATATTTCCAGAAGACTTACCTGGACTACCACCAGTCCGACAAGTGGAGTTTAGAATTGATCTCGTCCCTGGAGCAAACCCAGTGGCGATGTCACCGTATCAATTAGCACCGTCTGAGATGCAGGAACAGTCTAGTCAACTTCAAGAACTCCTAGACAAAGGTTTCATAAGACCGAGTTTCTCTCCATGGGGAGCTCTAGTTCTCTTTGTTAAGAAGAAAGACGGTTCGTTTCGCATGTGCATTGATTATCGTGAGCTGAACAAGTTGACAGTCAAGAACATATATCCTCTACCTAGGATCGATGATCTGTTTGATCAATTACAGGGAGCAACTTGCTTCTCTAAGATTGATTTACGATCCGGGTGTCATCAGTTACGAGTAAATGATGAGGATATACCAAAGACTGCGTTTAGGACTCGATATGGACACTATGAGTTTGTGGTTATGCCATTTGGGTTGACCAATGCACCTGCAGTGTTCATGGACTTGATGAATTGAGTCTGCAGGCCATATTTAGATCAGTTTGTTATTGTCTTTATTGACGATATACTGATTTATTCCAGGTCGGAACAAGAACATGAGGATCATTTGAAGAAAGTCTTAGAATTACTAAGAGCTGAACAACTTTATGCTAAATTCTCAAAGTGTGAATTTTGGCTAAAGGAGGTTCACTTCTTAGGACATGTCATAAACAGGGGTGGAATACATGTAGATCCAGCAAAGATTGAGGCGATTAAGAACTGGACTACTCCATCTACTCCAACAGAGATTCGTTCATTTCTGGGTCTGGCAGGCTATTACAGGAGATTCATTGCGAATTTCTCTAAGATTGCCTTGCCACTTACCACACTAACTCAGAAAAGTCAAGCCTTTACATGGGGACAGAAACAAGAAGATGCATTTCAACTTCTTAAACAGAAGTTATGCAATTCCCCTATCTTTAGTCTTCCAGAAGGCAGTGATGATTTCATTGTCTACTGCGATACTTCAAACCTTGGTCTCGGTTGTGTACTTATGCAGCGGGACAAGGTAATTGCGTATGCTTCAAGACAGCTTAAGGTTCACGAGAAGAATTATACCACTCATGACCTTGAGTTAGGGGCTGTGGTCTTTGCATTGAAGATTTGGAGACACTACCTTTATGGTACTAAATGTGTCATCTATACAGACCACAAGAGCCTGTAAGACATTCTCAATCAGAAGGAACTCAACATGAGACAACGACGTTGGGTTGAGCTTCTAACTGATTACAACTGTGAGATTCGTTATCATCCGGGTAAAGCCAATGTGGTGGCGGATGCTCTTAGTCGCAAGGAACCAGTCAAACAAATTCGTGTAAGAGCCATGGAGATCAACACACAGCCAAACTTGAAAGACCTGATTCGCATTGCACAACAACAAGTAGTAACAGACAATCAGCTGAAAACAGACTTAGATTGCGGAATTTAGAAGAAACTAGAACCCCGATCCGATGGGGTGTTATATCTCAACGGCCACATTTGGATTCCAAAGTCTGAAGAATTGCGCACACTCATCTGTGATGAGGCTCATAAGTCGCGATACTCAGTTCATCCTGGAGCAGATAAGATGTACCAAGACTTACGGACATCTTATTGGTGGCCGGGAATGAAGAAAGACATAGCACTATACGTGGGAAAATGTCTAACATGTTCCAAATTCAAAGCAGAACATCAAAAGCCTTCGGGAGTTCTACAGCAACCTGAAATTCTTCAATGGAAATGGGAGCAAATTTCCATGGATTTCATAACTAAGTTGCCGAGAACTCCGCGAGGTTTCGATTCGATTTGGGTGATCATTGATCGACTCACCAAATCTGCTTATTTTCTCCCGATCCGAGAGGATTACAAGATGGAGAAGTTATCCACATTGTACATCAACGAAATCATTGCGCGTCATGGTACTCCAACATCAATCATATCTGATCGTGATAGTCGTTTCACTTCTCGCTTTTGGCAATCATTGCAAAAGGTTTTGGGAACTCGTGTTAATCTTAGCACGGTGTATCATCCCCAAACCGATGGTCAAAGCGAAAGGACTATCCAAACACTCGAGGACATGCTTCATTCTTGTGTCATTGACTTAGGTGGAAGTTGGGACACTCACCTTCCACTTATCGAGTTTTCGTATAACAATAGCTATCATACAAGTATTCAATGTGCACCATTTGAAGCTTTGTATGGTAGGAAGTGCCGATCACCGGTCTGCTGGATCGAGGTTGGTGACTCACAGGTTGTAGGACCAGAACTCATTCAAGAAACAACAGACAAGATCACAATCATTCAATCACGGCTTAAGGCCGCAAGAGATCGACAAAAGAGTTATACCGATCGATGTCGAAAACCGCTTGAGTTTCAAGTCGGTGACCGAGTCTTACTCAAAGTTTCTCCCTGGAAAGGCGTTGTCCGATTCGGGAAGAAAGGGAAACTTGCACCATGGTACGTTGGACCTTTTGAGATCCTGGAACGGATTGGTCCCGTAGCCTACAAACTCAAAATTCCAGTGGAGCTAAGCAATGTTCACGATACATTTTACGTATCGAATCTTAAGAAATGCTTGGCAGATCATGATGTTCAGATTCCACTGGAAGACATACAGATTCAAAACAACATGCAATTCATAGAACGTCCGGTTGAAATCATGGATCATGGGGTCAAGAAACTTAAACGCAGCCGTATCCCGATCGTGAAGGTATGATGGGAGGGCAAACGCGGTGCTGAGTTCACCTAGGAACGTGAAGACCAGATGAAGCTTAAGTACCCTCATCGTTTTACAGTACCTTCTGCTAATTAATTTCGGGACGAAATTCCCTTAACTAGGGGAGACTGTAACATCTGTACATTTAGTCATAGTAGTTGTAAACAGAGTTAGAACAAATGTGTTTTCATATCAAATCAGTCAATGTGATTCATGTATTCAAAATGTGCTTGTGTGTTAGGATCCTTATTATTTAGGAACAAGTATTTATTATTTATTTACAGTCGAATCGCTAGGCAAGAACAGTATTGTATTATATCGAAACAGTGGTGGGACGGCGTCAGGTACGGCAGGTAGCTGGAATCTGGGGTATGCCCTATATATATACTGCGTTCGGTGTAATGGGATAGTGTTAGTGCGTAGTGTTGAGACGAATATTATGACAATCAATTAATTAAACAAGAATCGTAATACGTAAGCGATACTGAGTATAGTTATGGGTGACGACCCATAATGATACAAATGTTGAACTGATAATTATGATTGAACGACTTTAAATAATTAATACGATCGAAAAACGTACGCGATTGCGGGTATACACGTAATTGTATTTGTTTAACGATCTGACAACGCACGAATCATAAAAATAATTAAAATAATTATTTTACATTTTTACAATTTTGAAACTCATCAAAATGATGAGAATAATAATCCTTTAATTAAAATCGCATAAAATACGCGTTACGCGACGAAAACGCGAACCGAGCGACCGAAACGAACCCGAATACCACACGGACTATAAAAGCCATGAAGATGGCTATTTTCCTCATTTAATCAGCCACCAACCCTTCCTCTCTCTAAAAAAATTCGTCAACCCTTTCTCTCTCTAGAAAACCGAACTTCAAACGCTCGTAACTCCCTCATTTCTCAACGGATTTCAGTGTTCTTGGCGCCCACGCGTAGCTCTCAACATTCCCTACACGAAAGTACAAGAGATCTGTGGATTTTTCCGGCCAAAATCAAGGTATAATCGAACGAATAATTCTGAAATTAGCGTTTTCGTGGGTTTTGGTCGAGTTTGGTTACAAACGGGTCTAGATCATGATTAGTCGGACCACAACCTTCATGAGGCTCATACGCATGCATCTACATCAGGAGAAACCATAAACCGGGGGTTAGATCTGATGAGGGAGACGAAACCCTACAGGTTCAAGCCGAACCCTCATGGAACTCCACGAACCTGCAAGGTTCGTTGATCATCATCAGCCGAATCTTCATTTCATGGCCGAACCCTATCAAGACCTAGCGAACCTGTACCATGACAACGAACCCATGAGGATGCCATGAACCCTTGTATACATGCAGCGAACCATAGGTTCGTCACCTTAGCCATGCAGCCGAACCCCATGCATCAGTCACGAATCTTTCTGTTAGCAGCGAACCCAGCCGAACCATGCTAAGACCTCATGACCACGAACCTTTCATCACCAAGCCGAACCCTTCTGATGCAAACTTCGGCGAACCTTGCATGCACATCATAAGAGCCGAACCCTGTTGGGTTCTTGGCCGAACCTTGGTGGTGTCTCAGGAATGGCGAACCTAGGCCTTTGAACTCCAAAGTTTCGCTGCCCAAGTTGGCAGCCATGATCCTTTCGGTCCACCCCAATTATACCTGGCCCAATTCCATTAGTAAAAGGCCCATAGGTTAAACCAAGCCCAAGGGAGTTAGGTCGGCCCATTACGATTTTTTATTGGCCCAATATTGCCCTTGGACACTTACATGGCCCGCATACACATTGGTTGGCCCAACTAAATTCCTTTAGGCCCAATCCAATCCCATTCGGCCCATTAGGATCCTAATTGGCTCAATGACACCCTTGGCGTTTTACAGGGTCAATAAACATATTGTTGTCCCAACACCACATTCAATTGGCCTATTATTAAACTAAATGGCCCATGACTTTTGATTAAACCCTCATCGTTTCATGGGCTTAAGGCACATGGTGTGGCTCATAATGCAAAGTAATTATGGATTGATCTTGGTTGGGTTAAGTTTAACTTAAGCTAAGACGAGATCAATTCATAAACTCAAGAGTCTAAAACATTTGAACATATCTATACGTTGTCATATTAAACATCGGTTATCAAGATCATTAACACTTGTCATTTTATGCGTACAAGTGGTGCATAAAAGAACATGACACATTCTTTTCATGAATCAATTATCAAACAAGTAACTCAATTATGACTTTCAAGTTCACACAACATCTTTAAACATGAGAACAAGTATTCAAGTGTTAATCAAGTTCAAGAGAACACAAGTCACTCAATGAATCAAAGTCTATACAATTATAAATCTTATATCTTATGTATGATTACAATGATATAGGAACCAGTTAGAAGTCCTGTTTGCTACTTGCTATTTGTTATAGTTTAGAGTCTACTGCAGACAGGTGAGAACATTAGCCCCTCTTTTACTGTTTTACAACTGTTTTGGGGTGAAACACGTGATCAAACTCTATATTTACAATCGTATTTCATGATTCAAGATGTGTTCTATATTAAAAATTTACAGGTTCATTGTACAAATCCAAGGGATTCATCAACAGTTTTAAAGGAATTATCAACTATTAAATTCTTTCTACTAAAAAGGTTTTATGAAGGTTCTTTGAACTGTTTTATAGCAGTTTTACTCAAATGGTTTTATAAATGATAAACACTTTTAAATAATGGATTTTATAAACTCTTTTGTTTTAAACTCGTGTTTTTGAAAGTAATACTTATAAACCTTTTTATTATACAAGGTCACTATTCTCGACATCATATCAAGGGTTTCAAAAAAAGGTATTCAAACAATGGTTTTCATTGTGATGTTCAAAACAAAGGATTTATTTCATGGTGTTCAAAACTAAGGATTCAGTTCATGGTATTCAACAAGGTTTTCGAATCATGTTATCAAATAAGGCATTAACACACTGGTTTTAAAGCAAAGTTCAAAAGCATGGTGTCCATTGTTGTGAACAAACTTATAAACACATCAAGTTTCATATTCATTAGCGTTAGTACTGGGTGATCACAACAAGGGAAAGCGGACACATTGGGACATATCAAAATGGAGTTAGCTTTTAAATTTGTTTTATAAGCTAACTGCAGGTTTGGTTTCATTATGGTTTTATCAAAAACTGCTGATACATTATCTAACTCCAAACGTAGTTTGGGACTTGATTATATGTTGGCTTCTTTAGTAAAGAGTCTTTGGACTGTTTACCACGTTTGACATACTTGATGTTAGTTTGGGTTGCAACTCATCCATGTAATTCAATTATTGCTTTATTATACTTATGCCTTACAATGCAAATTCATGTTTACAAATGTTAAACCTATTGTTCTCACCAACTACTTCTGTAGTTGACAGTTACTTTTCATGTGTTTCAGGTAATCACGTTTAAGACTTTCTAAGGGACAACTAAGGAGACCACTCTAAGATAGAACAAGACGAAGAAACATGCTAGGATGGATTAGAAACACATTAAATCCTAATTGTTTAATTGTCTTGTTTGAAGTCTTATTTTGTATTTATATTTTGGGTCTGTAGTTGTCTTTCTTTTGGTAGATAGATCGTCTGTAACTAAACAATTGTCTAAACATTATTAAACTTAGTAATCCATTGTGGTTGTTCTTATTCAATACTTGTGCATGATTCAACTTTTCATACCGTGGATTCCGCACGCGGCGCAGGGGTGTGACATTAGCAATTGGATCGAATATAGAAACCGGTTTAATGGTTCATGAGCCGAATGGGTGTCATTGAGCCAACAATTATCTAATCAATTGGGTTAACGGATTTGTTATTGGGCCAACTCAACATAAATTGGATTTAAAGAATGTAGTTGGGCCGAGATTCCTATTGTGCTTGATCAAGTCATGTGGGCCGCATGTAATCGACTTTAGGCCAAATGGTTTTGTTGTTGGACCGATGCAAATGAATGGTTGTATATTGTTGTTCGGACTACACAAATGGCAGCCGTATAGCCCATCACCAGCCACTCAGGGCAGCGAACCTTTTAGGTTCTATGGGCTAGGTTCGGCTGGAGGTTGATGAGGGTTCGCTTGGAATGTAAAGGTTCGTCGACACCCAAGGTTCAGCCATGGTTTGGTGGTCTTGTAGGTTCGTTTGGATTAGGGTTCGGCAAGTCATGATGGTTCGGCCGAGGTGAAGGGTTCGGCTTGCATGGGGTTCGGCGGAGGTTCGTGAAGCCATGCAAGGTTCGTGCAGGTTCGGGAAACCCATTAGGGTTCGTCTATTGGTTCGCGGCAAGTCTGGGTTCGCGCATAGTGAGGATGGTTCGTGAGGTGATCCGACATGCAAGGTTCGTTGCTATGGAATAGGTTCATGAGATCGCGGGTTCGTGGCTCCATTAGAGTTCGGCTGATGATTGGTAGGCTCATTCACATGAAAGGTTCGCTTATAGCCCAATGGTTCGACCACCTTAACAGGTTCGGCCGAGGCTACACCCACGAACCCTGTGCGAGCATCATCACCTCCATCGAACCACCAGCTCCAGACCACGATCTAAGTCATTCTAACCTTGAGAAAGGTTGCTATATGTGCGAGACTCAAAGGATGGTGCCCATAACCGGCTAGATCTCAAATTCGAACAACACCCCAATGAAAACCCTATTTTTCAGCTTTTTCTTTCGTTCATACCTTTGATTTGGCCGGACAAAATTCCAGATCAGTTGTACTTCCGTGTAGGGAATGTCGAGAGCTACGCGTGGACACCAAAAACACCGAAATTCGTTGAGTAACGAGCGAGTTACGAATGTTTAAAGCTTGATTTTCTAGAGAGAGAGGGTTTACGAAATTTGTAGAGAGAGAAGGAGTGGTGGCTGCAATAAATGAGAAAATAGCCTCCTTCAAGGCTTTTATAGTCCGTGTGGTATTCGGGTTCGTTCCAGTTGCTCGGTTCGCGTTTTCGTTGCGTAACGCGTATTTTACGCGGTTTTAAATAAAGATTTGTTATTCTCGTCATTTTGATGAGTTTCAAAATTGTAAAAATGTAAAATAATTTATTTTACTTATTTTTATGTTTCGTTCGTTGTCAGATCGTTAAACAGATACAATTACGTGTATACTCGCAATCGCGTACGTTTTCCGATCGTATTAATTATTTAGAGTCGTTTAATCGTAATTATATGTTCAACATTCGTATTATTATGGATCTTCACCCATAACCCTACTCAGTCTCGCTTACGCATTACGATTTTGTTTATTTGATTTGTTTGTCATAATATTCGTCTAATCACTACGCACTAACACTATCCCATTACACCGAACGCAGTATATGTATAGGGCATACCCCAGAGTCCAGCTACCTGCCTTATCTGACGCCGTCCGACCACTGTTTCGATATAATACAATACTGTTCTTGCCTAGCGAAATCGACTGTAAATAAATAATACATACTTGTTCCTGATTAGCTAAAATCCTATAACACACAAACACATCATGAACATATGAATCACATTGACTGATTGGACATAAATACACCATGTTCTAACACTGTTTACGACTACCATGACTAAATGTACAAATGTTACACTACAAAATGGAGAAGTTAGCAAAGATATATATGAATGAAATTCTGTCAAGACATGGAGTGCCTATATCAATAATCTCGGATAGAGATAGTCGTTTTACGTCAAGATTCTGGCAAACTCTTCAGGAAGCTCTGGGAACCAAATTGAAATTAAGTACAGCCTACCATCCTCAAACCGATGGGCAAAGTGAAAGGACTATTCAGACATTGGAGGACATGCTGAGATCATGTGTAATAGATTTTGGAGGAAGTTGGGATACACACTTGCCATTGGTTGAATTTTCCTATAATAATAGTTACCATGCTAGTATCCAAGCGGCACCGTTTGAGGCACTATATGGGAGAAAATGCAGATCACCACTGTGTTGGAATGAAATAGGTGAAAGTCAATTAAACGGGCCTGAGATTGTTCAAGAAACTACTGATAAGATTCATAAAATCAAAGAAATAATGAAGGCTGCTCAAGACCGACAGAAGAGCTACACATATAAGAGACAAAGGCCTTTGGAGTTCAGTGTGGGAGACAGAGTCATGCTAAAGGTATCACCATGGAAGGGTACGGTACGCTTTGGCAAACGTGGGAAGTTGAACCCCCGATATATTGGACCCTTCAAAATTTTGGCACGAGTGGGACTTGTAGCTTATCAACTAGAACTCCCAATGGAATTAGAAGGAATACATGACATGTTCCATGTGTCAAACCTCAAGAAATGTTTGGTGGACGAAAGTTTGATCATACCTTACCGAGAGGCAAAGGTCAATAAACAATTACAATTCATGGAGGAACCTGTGGAAATCATGGACAGACAAGTCAAGAAGCTGAGACGTAGTAAGATACCAATTGTAAAAGTACGTTAGGATTCCAAACGAGGGCCTGAGTTTACTTGGGAAAAAGAATCAGAGATGCGTAGGAAGTACCCTCAACTATTTCAAGCTACAAGTTGACTACAATAAATCAAATTTCGAGGACGAAATTTCTATAAGTTGGGGAGATTGTGACAACACATGAACCAGGTTTATATTAAAACCTTAATTACAGCGCATTTTTTTTGCATGATCTGATAGACACATATATTGGAAACATTAAG
Organism: Mikania micrantha; assembly: GCA_009363875.1. Lineage (NCBI taxonomy): Eukaryota > Viridiplantae > Streptophyta > Magnoliopsida > Asterales > Asteraceae > Mikania > Mikania micrantha. The sequence continues at coordinate 19,661,025 of CM018684.1, read as the reverse complement.
TAGACAAATATGTTATTAGTTGAGAGCAATAAAGTACATATGCCATACAGGTTAGAAACAAGAGATTTATATTAAAAATTTTTACTTAACAATCCAAGTATTACAAGAAATTTGTATCCTTGCAAATAATTATGACGATCTAAAATGTGTGAAACATAAATAATGCATTATAATATTTTACATTTTCAATAAAACAATTAAACAAAACACTACTCTTTACATACATATATACACGACACATATCAATATGTATATATATATATGTACACATTTCGGTTATACATACATACATGCATAGGTTTATTCATTTTAAGACTCAACAAATTAAAACAACATATATGTATACACCTATATACATACGTGACACACACAAGAATTTATATAGATATATATATATATATACAAACGGTTATACATATATATTTACACTCAATCTTATCACACCTCCTATCACCACCAATAACAATACTCTCTACTCTTTTCCACACACATCACCATCAAATATTTTCCATTTGACAAGATATCTCTCTCTTCCTCTAACCTTTTTTTTCGGCACCCATGCAAACATACATGAAAATGGGACAAAAACCTTACACTACCACCTAATTCAACCAACCAAATCCACCCCTTTTTCCTCCACCCTTGACCGACCCATCTCTCTCTCTCTCTCTTCCTCTCTTTAATCGGCATTACACACACATTCCATTCTATCACTTAACACTCTAACAACTCAAAGAAAATTCTCTCTACTCTTCACCCTAATGATAAATCGGTTCCAGCCCCTTGACACTAAAATTCGACTAATTGGAGGTCAAAGCAAGTGCACGCCACGAGTTTAAGGAATTGGATCGACAACAAGGCTTACATCAACACAAAGGTTAGCTAGTTTGTCTCAAAAGCTCGAAAATCATGTTCAATCTACCCCCTTCTCGTCACTATCCTTAACAGCTCCTAAACACCCATCTAAATCTTTTTGAAACCATACAAACATGAGTTTTGATGCCAATACCCGAGAAACAAACATGCATGTACATGCATGTGTGAAAATTCGACACTTTCTAAACTAAAATCATGATTTTCGAAACCATGATCCTTACATATTCAAAGAAATCGATTTTTATCTTATCTAGAACACTAAAATCTATGGGGGACGAGTACACAACACAATCCCTACACATGCAAGTCTTGTATGTGTAAATCCATGAGTTGGAAAAACCCATAACTTTCATATTCGCATTTCTAGCTATCTCTAAAACCTTTCTACACTTTGAATAGGTTATATCAGCCCTAGAAATCATCTTGAGAAATTTCTCACAAGTTCACAATGCACGGGTATGACTTATGACTCTCTAAAGCCCTATATCTATGCGTGCATGTATGTAAAAATGGAATTATAACTCTTAAAATGATAATGTATGTATCACGAAATTTTGAGCAGGTTTATTTGTGGTAATATTCTTGGAAATATTGTGTAAGAGATTGGGTTTATGACAATAGATAAACCATATTGGTGATTATGACCAAAGGTTAAATATTTAGGCTTAAAATTGTTTTAAAATGTCAAAATCTATGTAAACAGCTTTCTGGACGAAATGATTGTTTAAAATAGGCTTATAATATTATAAGTATTACACTCAAAAAGTTTGAGTATTTATTGATACACCCAAAATAAGTTATAGATTTTATAAAATCTCTGTAAAACTTGATAAAATCGGCAAAAATAGCATCCATGTGATAAAAATTATAACTATAATTTATTTCTGTCATAATGTATATGTATAACTTGGGAAAATTATTAAAACTAAAAACAAATGATTTAATATAATTATTTGCCATTTAATATGTTAATGAAGCCTAAAAATACGAAATAAATTCGATACTGTCCAAAATATGAAATAAATATTTTTCCCAGAATGGTATCATATTGTAATGTTACAATAGCCTAAGGACACGTTTATTAATCTGTACAATAAGTTTTAGAATTTTTAAAGACCCAAAACAATTACTGTGAATTTTTGAAGGTTTTAAGTAAATAAAAATGTAATTTTATACAATATCCATCTATAAAAATAATAAGCAAAGGTTAAACATCAATTTACCCAGACCTTTTACTGATAAAAATAAATAAGAAAATTTTTATAAATTTATAAAACCTATATTAGATATTACAATCTCCTATTAAATGATTTAAAAATATTAATCATCACACAACCACTTATTTAAAACACTTGCAAACTATGTTAAATATATATATGTATATATATATATACATGTATAATTGCTAAACAATTAAACTCTTAAATATTGGCAAGTAATTATCTATACATATTTATGAGGTAAATTGGTAATATGGCATGAGAAACAATGACACATCAATATCTTATGGCATGAATATTTACTAAGAGTCCAAACATAAATTAGGCAATTGAACCAATCGAGGCTAACCAACAAACCATTCAATCATCAGTTAACCGAGCACCATCACTAGCACAGGTGAGTTCATGTGATCCCTTTTCTTTTTACTGTTTTGGGATACTGAAAGCATGCTCCATAAACTGTTAATAAAATTATATTTATGTGATAATGAACGTCCGTTTCAAATAAAATTGCTTCCCCTAGACATTAAACATAATTTACAACCATTAACTCATAAGGAGAGCCGGTGAGTATATGGGTAGTACTACTTGGGGAATCCCCCACGCACAGTGGCCCGAAAGGGTGGCCTTATAGAAATAGGGTTGAAACCCCACAGAGGTTAATGTCAACCGTTGTGGCATATATTCTTTATGCTACATTTACACCGAGAGCAGGAACGGGCCTCGGAATGGGAAGTAAAAATTAGAATGACCATGTTATGGGCTAACATTATAAGAGCCAAACGCCCGGGCATGAAGCAGGGTTGGTTGTATTGTTATTGAATTATCACATGTTATGCTTTATTGTATTATTGTTACTATCGTGTCATAATATTAAACTCATGTTCTCACCAACTTTTTAGTTGACGTATTTTAGCATGTCTTTCAGGTTGAATGATAAGAGTAGGCGAACTGGATTAGCTTCTAGAGGCGTAGTGTAGCTTTTAGAATGAAGTTAATTGCAAACAACTTATGTTATTGGAAAATGTTTTATTTGGCCCTGCGTGGCATTTAGACAATTGTTGTGGGTTGTGACTTTATTTGCTTTAGTTTACTTTGGGCTATGGATTATTTATACTATGCTTCCGCCAAGTTAGTTAAATGATTTGAGATCAATCATTGTGCCCTAATCTCCTTGAGTTGGGGTGTGACAGAACCACAGAGGAAACTTTATGATTATGAGAAGAAAGCGTATGCTATTCTGTCCCAGTCCATTGTTACTGATATCTTTCATCAGTTCAGACAGTTTACTTCATCTAAGTTTCTGTGGGATGCTTCGCAGCAGAGATATGAGGGAAATGATGCATTGAAGAACATCAAGTCAAAAGCTTTAAGGAAGGAGTGTAACAATTTCATGTATGTGGGAAACGAGTCACTAGATGATCTGATTGCAAGATTCTACCATCTTCTGAATGAGCTGTTTAATCATCAGGTCAAGACTACAACTCAGGAGAAGATTCAGTGCTTGGCAGATGCTCTACCTCCAAAGTGGGAGTCATTTCTTATGGTTATAAAGCAAAATGAGATGATGGCAAGTATGGACATCAATGATTTCATCCTGAAGTTGAAAGAGCAGGAAATTGAAAACAAGTGGAAGGCTAAAAGAGTTGCTCAAGTCTAGGACCCTTCACTGTATTATTCTACTCCTACTATAGAGAGAGCCTCTTCTCATGCTCCACTGAAGACTGCTTTTGTTTCTCAAACTACTGAAGCTCCAACTTCCAATCAGATTCATTTCAGTCAACCATATTCATCATCTACCTCTTAGAAAGAAGTTAATCAATCAGTCACCAGTCTAAAGACAGATAACTTTGATAAAGTGACTGTAGAGGTTGCAAAGGAGCATATGGGTCTTCTGTCTACTCTTGTTAGCTCCTATGATGGATTAGTAGCAGGACAGATTGGCAATCCTTACTTGACAAATGATGATTACTCTCAGATAGACCCAGATGACATGGAGAGTATTGATATCATGTGGGCTCTAGCTAGTTCTGTGAGAAGAGCAAAGGATTTTGTGAAAAGGACTGGCAAAGACATCAATCTGAATAAGGATTCAAAATTTGGTTTTGACATGACATCTGTCACTTGCTACAATTATAGGGAGAAGGGACACTTTTCAAGACAGTGCAAACAATCAAAGAAGTCTGGCAACAAGAATCATTTTCAGCATCAGAGATCTTCTGCATCAAATCCAGAGAGAAGACTTGCACCCATTGATACTTCTGCTCAAGCAAGTTCTTCAAATGCAAGCAAAACATTGTCGGCCCTACTTCACTCGGTCGGCCCAGTCTCATTCTGTCGGCCCAGGTGCCATTCGGTCCAAGCCTTGTTTCGGCCAAGAACACTTTCAGTATGCCACCCTCAATCGACTAAACATCATTCGGCCACCCACTTTCGGCCAAAGGCCCATGCGGCCCAGCTTCATACGACTAAGACCCTACTTCGGCCCATGTCACTTCGGTCAGACCATTCGGTTGGACACATGGGTTGGAGGCTAAGTGATCTTGAACTCACGGGGTAGAGTTGGTAGATATATGGATGGAGAAATCTTTAGATATGTGCATGCATGGTGTGTGTGTGTGTGCATGGGAAGAAACAAATTATGGTTTCCAAAGACAAGGATTTTCTTAAATCATATTAACAACTGAAAACTTGGGCTTCCACTTACAAGAGTTTTCATAAACCACATTATAATCTAAACATGGGTTTTGATATCATTGAGTTCAAAACACTAAGGAATTTATAGAGGATCAGGATCATGGTCTAAGGTTAAATTGTTTATCTCACAACTAACACTGAACACTTAGAAATTTCATGAGAACCTACAACTACATTAGGTTGTTCTTATGAACTACCTAGGATGGGTTGTACACAGAAGCGATCAAAGAATGATTGGACTAACAAAAGCTAGTAATGGGCCCGAGGTTAATCAAATAAGATTAACCTAAGCCCATCATGTTTAATTATACTTTCTTCAATTAACTACGTTTTTAATAAAAGAAATTGATTTAAACACCTTATTAATTAAATTTAATGGCTTTTAATAAAATGATTTGAATTAGAAAAATGTTTTAATTAAAGACTTGTTGTGAAATTAATATAAATCTTATCTAATTAAGGTTTAGATGTGCTTGATATTGGGACAAGGGTTATAGATGGGTAATACGTTAGACTAGATAGAAGGAATCTTAGAAAACACATTAGTAACATAGGACACTTAGTTGCTCACCAAGACCAACACCCTAGATACGACTATTATAAATACTTATAGTATTCAAATCTCTTAAAACAACTCAGGTGTTGAAGATACTTAAACTACAAATTCACGAGCGCGCATTATCTGTTGTGATTCATACTTAGCAACACACGTGAGTTCCTTTGTCCCTTTTCAAACTAATTTGTTTTACTTCGGGACTGAGAAGCATGTTTATACATTTTAAATAAATGTTTAAATGTTTCTTAAACAGTTTTATACTTATTCATAATGATAATGCTTTATACACTTATTCTAGATGCTAATGCTTTATACACTTATACTTAATACTAAGTCTCTATACACTTATTCTAAATGCTAATGCTTTATACATTTCTACTTAATGCTAATACTTTATACTCTTATTCTTAACGCTAACGCTTCATACACTTATACTTATTTGCTTAAAACTCTTGAAGCTTCTAAATGCCTAAGAAAACAAATGCTAAAACTCTGAAATGCTTTTATAAACTATACTTTTGAGGCTCGTATACTTAAACTCAAAAAGACTCTTATGCTTGAAATGCTTGTTATGCTCGAATGCTCGAAATTCTTGCAACTCTTGTATGCTTGATATGCTTGAAATGCTAAGACAGCACGCTAGTACTTGTGCAGAGAATACGTAAATGCTAAGCTATGTGAATGCTATAAACTTGTATGCTAAAGCTATCGGCTATTGTAGAACAGACTGATAGGCCTCTCAGTGCTTGCCATACAGTGTTCTTCATAGTCAGGACCTTGAGGAACAGACTGTTGGCCTCTCAGTTCTTGCCACACAGTGTTTCCTTATTGTCCACCTATGTTGTGTAATGAGCGACTAGGATGATTCTGGTTTCCTTTAGTTGACTTTGTGTCTTCTTGGGAAGTTCTATATCAAAACACCGATGTGCCGAATCATATAGCTCCGTTATGGATTGATACTGAATTTCCTAGGGTGTTCAGTGATCCATAAAGGAACCTCTCAAACTTGACTTTCAAATGCTATGGTGTGTATGCTTGAAACTCTTAAACATAAAGCTTAAAGCTATGATGGAAATGGGATTGGATGGTACGTAAAATGCTTAATTATTGTTCACAACAATGTCATATGTGGTTTAGTATGCGGTGGGATGACGTCTGGGCGGCTTGTAGGCTCGACCCTTTCATATGCCCTATATATAAGCATACCGAGCTGGATATTACAGGTGATGTTAATGAGGTTAAGGTTGTTACCGAAAACGTTTGCAAAAGCTATTTTTCAAATATTAAGCTATATGAACTCACCAACCATTTTGTTGACTTTGTTTTCTTACATGCTTTCTCAGGTGATGTACCGGAATAAGCTAAGGCTCATGGATACATGTTAGGATGCCCAGTTAGAGGACCTAGTAGTTTCTGGAAAGCACATATTTTGTTGATTGTTGTGAATCACTTTTGATATCTTGTACAGATACAAGATAGTAAACATTTGATTATTTTGATAGGTTTACTCAGTTAAATTACCATACATTGACAAATGTAATTTAACTTTGTAATCCTAGTTTAATGCTATTTGTACTTTAGTTTTTCTCAATGTTGATGCTATGTAAACAATCTGATCACTTTGATTATCACCCCAATAGCACACCCCGGGACTATTCCGCCCGACGGGACATTCGATCCGACCCGCCGGCTCGGGGTGTGACAGATTGGTATTAGAGCTCAAGGTTATAGAGAATAATAGGTCATTTACTTGAAACGGTTTGGCCTAGACTATAACTTAGGGACCCTCATGTAGAGAACATAGGATTTATGCTTGCATTGTGTCTTCTGCATTCGATCACCACACTAACCAATATTCTCTTGGTTATGATCAGAATGCAGCCAAGAAGACCACCTCCTCTACTGCCACCGCCACAAAATTTAGTTCCACACTTGTCAACGCCATCACCAGCTGATTCACCTCCTCCGCCTCCTCCTCCTCCTCCCCCACACACTCCACCTCCAGACCCGAATGCAACTCCAGATCTAGACCTTGCTACTATTGCGTTGGAAACATTACTGAGCAGTCAGCTGACCAACCAGCTAAGAGATGTCATCCCAAATATGATTAACAAAATTCAAGGCCACGGTAATAACTCTAGGCATACTACCGGAGAAGCTAGTGGAAACACCGGCACTACTCAAGACTGTTCCTACAAATCATTTGTAGGATGCAAACCGCCAAGCTTTAGCGGTGTTGGAGAAGCTGTTGGACTTATCCAAGGGCTAGAGAAGATGGAGACTACACTGGACATTAGCGGTTGTCCAGAACACCATAAGGTTCGCAACGCTGCTGGGTCTTTTAGCAAGCGGGCCTTAACATGGTGGAACTCTCAGATAAGAGCTCGAGGCAGAGAAGAAGCACTGGTGATGCCTTAGGCAGATTTCAAAATCCTCTTAAGCAATGAATTCTGTCCAAAGCATGAACTTCAGAAGCTAGAGATGGAACTGTCAAATCATGTGATGAAGGGGGCAGATCACATGACTTTCACTACTCGCTATCATGAACTGGTAGCTTTGGTGCCAGAGATGGTGCCAACTCTGGAAAAGCTGATTGATCGTGTGGGAGGATTACCATCCTACATTCAGGGCATTGTACTTGCTGCAAACCCTGCGACCCTAGAGTCAGCCATCTCCATTTCAGCTAAACTCACTGATGTAATGGTGACATCAGGAGCTTTGAAGAAAGACTCGGGCAAAGCTAAGGAAGAACCGTCAAAGAAGCCCGAACCTCATCAGAAGAAAAAGCAGAAGGTCGTCAAGAACAGTGTGATGGCCACCCCTTAGCAACAAGTTACTGCAGTACCTGCTAATGCTGCACACAAACCCTATGTTGGAATGCACCCTCAGTGTGCACAATGCAAATTTCATCATCCTGTTACTGTGAAGTGCAGGAAATGCAACGGCTGTGGCTGACTAGGCCACTGGAGTCAACAATGTCGTACTCCAGCAACACCGGCTGTGAACAATGCTGCTATGGCATTACCTCCACCACCAAACTCTGGCAATCACAACAACAACAATAGGGTATGCTATAACTGTGGAGAACTAGGCCATTTCTCCAAAGACTGTCCGAAGAGAATGCAACAGGGAGTTTAAGCACCTCGTGGGAGGGCATTCGTGATTGGAGCCACTGCAGCACGCCAAGACCCTAACGTGGTCACTGGTACATTTCTTTTACATGACTCTTATGCATCTATTATGTTTGACACTGGTGCAGATCAGAGTTTTATTTCCTCTGACTTTGCACGCCAACTTAATCTTACTGAGGACTCTTTAGACTCCCCTTATATTATCGAAGTAGCGAATGGGAAAAAAATCACAACTAGTACAATATTTAGGAACTTCCCACTTACACTTGCTGGTCATACATTTACCATCGACTTGATACCAATGGAGTTGGGTAGTTTCGACATCATTGTTGGTATGGATTGGCTATCTCTCAATAGAGTGTAAGTCATCTGTTCTGAAAAGCTGCTTCAAATTCCACTGGCGAAGGATCGTGTAGTGGAAGTCCGAGGGGATCAGGGAAAACGTAGTGTCAAAATCATATCCTGCATAAAGGTGCGTAAGTGTCTACAGAAGCGGTGTGTAGCTTTTCTGGCTCATGTGGTGGAGAAAGAGAAAGACAAGAGAAAGATTCAAGACGTGCCAATAGTGGGAGAATACCCAGAAGTGTTTCCTAAAGACTTACCATGTTTGCCACATGTGCGACCGGTAGAGTTTCGCATTGACTTAATTCCAGGAGCAACTCCTGTTGCTAAATCTCCTTACAGGTTAGCACCTTCAGAGATGGAGGAATTATCAAATCAACTACAGGAACTGCTTGATAAAGGATTCATCAGACCGAGCTACTCACCTTGGGGAGCTCTGGTTTTGTTCGTGAAGAAGAAAGACGGGTCTTTTCGGATGTGTATAGACTACCGGGAGCTAAACAAGCTAACTATCAATAATCGGTATCCATTGCTGAGGATTGATGATTTGTTTGACCAATTACAAGGAGCTCAGTATTTTTCGAAGATTGATTTATGGTCCGGATATCATCAGCTTAGAGTCCAAGACGAAGACATACCGAAGACGGCGTTCCGAACTAGATATGGCCATTACAAGTTTATGGTGATGCCTTTCGGATTGACAAATGCACCAGCGGTTTTCATGGAGCTCATGAACCGAGTGTGCAAGCCGTATCTGGATCACTTTGTCATTGTCTTTATTGATGACATACTGATTTATTCCAAAAGCAAAGCAGAGCATGAGCAGCATCTCATGATGATCTTGGAGCTGTTGAAGGAAGAGAAACTCTATGCCAAATTCTCTAAGTGTGAAATTTGGCTAAGTGAAAATCAATTTCTGGGTGACGTGGTCAACAATGAGGGAATACATGTAGACCCCGCCAAGATCGAAGCAATAAAGAACTGGGATATTCCGAAGATAGCGACGGAGATACGGTCTTTTCTAGGTTTAGCAGGTTATTATAGAAGGTTTATATCGAACTTTTCTAAGATAGCCCTGCCTCTCACCAAATTAACGCTAGAAAAGCGAGTCGTTTGTTTGGGAGCAGAAGCAAGAAGATGCCTTCCAGACTTTGAAGCCAAAGCTATGTGATGCTCTGATCTTATCCCTCCCAGAAGATTGTGATGACTTTGTAGTGTACTGTGATGCATCCCATCAGGGACTTGGTTGCGTGTTAATGCAACAGGACAAAGTCATTGCGTATGCCTCGAGACAACTAAAGATTCATGAGAAGAACTACACTACTCATGATTTGGAACTGGGAGCAGTGGTATTTGCACTGAAGATCTGGAGACATTACTTATATGACACTAAGTGTACCATATTCACTGATCACAAGAGTCTGCATCATATTTTCGATCAAGAAGGAACTCAACATGAGGCAACGACGTTGGGTCGAGTTTCTGAACGATTACGATTGTGTGATCAAGTACCATCCGGGCAAGGCAAATGCTGATGCCTTGAGCTGGAAGGAAAGGGTCAAACCTTTGCGCGTCAGAGCAATGGAAATGACTGTACAAACAAGATTTAGACTTCGGTGGAAATTCGAACTCTCATTTGCCACTGATCGAATCCCATACAATAATAGTTACCACAGCAGCATTGGATGTGCGCCATTCGAGACTCCTTATGGTCGAAAATGTCGATCACCGGTCTGTTTGACTGAAGTGGGAGATAATCAAATAACTGGACCAGAGCTTATTCAAGAGACTACCGATAAGATTGCTCATATTCAACAAAGGCTACAAGCAACCGGAAGCAGACAAAAGAGCTATGCCGACAAACGGCGCAAGCCGTTGGAATTCCAAGCGGAGACCGCGTCATGTTAAAGGTATCCCCATGGAAAGGCGTAGTCCGTTTTGGAAAGAAAGGCAAATTAGCACCACGATACGTGGACCGTTCGAAATCATTGAACATATTGGTCCTTTGGCGTATAGACTATGGTAACAGATGAACTTAGTGGTGTGCATGACATGTTTCACATCTCGAACTTGAAGAAATGCCTTGCTGACGAATCACTCATCATACCAGTTGAAGAAATTTAAGTGGACGAACATTTACACTTTATCGAAGAACCTTAGGAGATTATGGATCGCAAGGTTAAATAACTGAGGCGAAGCCGTATTCCGGTTGTCAAGGTTCGATGGAATTCAAAGCGTGGACCCGAGTTTACTTGTGAACGCGAAGATCACATGAAGTCCAAGTATCCCCAACTGTTTACAGAGGAAGCCGTACCGGATAACGATTCTTAAATTTCTGGACGAAATTTCTCTAACAAGGGGAGACTGTAACATCAATTCCGGAAACGTAATCGGAACAGTGATCTGCACGGTAACTTGCACAGTAACTCAGGTACAAACTATGTGTATTAATTGTATGCTATTATCTTGTAATGCATGACACAAAACTATTATGCAATTGTTTCTGAAACCCGATTCAAAACCATAGTTTAACAGTCAGAAACATATCAAACAACACAAGATTTTCACGTAAATGCTTGTTAGGATGCTATTATGTATAAAAGTATGTAAGGTTGAACAGAACAACACAACAACGGACGTCGTTACGAGAATGCTAAATGGACGGATTATTCGTATAGGTGACGATCTGTACGAATGAATACGTGCGACGACTGTATGATTCGATTTAAACAGTAGATTTAATATTTCCGAATATTTAAATAAACAGGAGATATTTAGTTAATTTACTAGGAATTACCACCTAAAATAAATTTATAAACATTACTTTTAAGACCGAGACGTTCGTTACGAAAAAGAGGCGAAACCGACGTTTTTATGCGAAACCGAGCGAGAACGAACGAGACCGAACACGTGGGTAAGTTGAAAGCTTTTAATGAGGCATTGAATGTCTCATCTTTCCCACAACTACCACCTCTCTCTCCTCGTTACCGTCACTTTCTCTCTCTACATTCTCTCTCTAGAAACCCTCACTCTACCTCCTTCCTTTCTCAACCAAATAAAGCCATTTTGGTGTCTAAACGACCACCACATCACGTAGATCTTGAAAGTACAGTTGATCTGAGCTTTGAACTGTCTGATTTGAGGTAAAATGAGTTCTTAGGTCTCTTTTTTTGGGGTTTTTGAGGCCCTTTGGATCGGCCCATCATCTAGCCGGTTATACACCATTCTAACCCATAGGATTCACACTACATCATCTTATAATAGAGTAGGAACAAGCCTTACTTCACTCCCTAGTCGATTAGCTCGAAGACCATGGCTGCCCATCTTGGGCCTCGACAGGCCGAATGAAACTCAAACAGCTAGGCCGAATGGCCAGCTAGCCGAAAGACACAGCCCCTCGGCCGAAAGGCTCAAGACCGAAGAAACTTCATTCGGTCTGCCCACTTCACTCGGTCGGCCCTACTTCACTCGGTCGGCCCGGTCTCATTCTATCGGCCTAGGTGCCATTCGGTCCAAGCCTTGTTTCGGCCAAGAACACTTTCGGTATGCCACCCTCAATCGACTAAACATCATTCGGCCACCCACTTTCGTCCAAAGGCCCATGCGGCCCAGCTTCATACGACTAAGACCCTACTTCGGCCCATGTCACTTCGGTCGGACAATTCGGTTGGACACATGGGTTGGAGGCTAAGTGATCTTGAACTCATGGGTTAGAGTTGGTAGATATATGCATGAAGAAATCTTTAGATATGTGCACGCATGGTGTGTGTGTGTGCATGGGAAGAAGCAAATTAGGGTTTCCAAAGTCAAGGATTTTCTTAAATCATATTAACAATTGAATACTTGGGCTTCCACTAACAAGAGTTTTCATAAAGCACATTATAATTTAAACATGGGTTTTGATATCATTGAGTTCAAAACGCTAAGGAATTTGTTGAGGATCAGGATCATGTTCTAAGGTTAAATTGTTGATCTCACAACTAACACTTAGTACTTAGAAATTTCATGAGAACCTACAACTACATTAGGTTGTTCTTATGAACTACCTAGGATGGGTTGTACACAGAAGCGATCAAAGAATGATTGGACTAACAAAAGATAGTAATGGGCCCGAGGTTAATCAAATGAGATTAACCTAAGCCCATCATGTTTAATTATACTTTCTTCAATTAACTACGTTTTTAATAAAAGAAATTGATTTAAACACCTTATTAATTAAATTAAATGGCTTTTAATAAAATGATTTGAATTAAAAAATGTTTTAATTAAAGACTTGTTATGAAACTAATATAAATCTTATCTAATTAAGGTTTAGATGTGCTTGATATTGGGACAAGGGTTATAGACGGGTAATACGTTAGACTAGATAGAAGGAATCTTAGAAAACACATTAGTAACATAGGACACTTAGTTGCACACCGAGACCAACACCCTAGATACGACTATTATAAATACTTATAGTATTCAAATCTCTTAAAACAACTCAGGTGTTGAAGATACTTAAACTACAAATTCACGAGCGCGCATTATCTGTTGTGATTCATACTTAGCAACACACGTGAGTTCCTTTGTCCCTTTTCAAACTAATTTGTTTTACTTCGGGACTGAGAAGCTTGTTTATACATTTTAAATAAATGTTTAAATGTTTCTTAAACGCTTTTATACTTATTCATAATGATAATGCTTTATACACTTATTTTAGATGCTAATGCTTTATACACTTATACTTAATGCTAAGGCTCTATACACTTATTCTAAATCCTAATGCTTTATACATTTATACTTAATGCTAATACTTTATGCTCTTATTCTTAAACACTAACGCTTCATACTCCTATACTTATTTGCTTAAAACTATTGAAGCTTCTAAATGCCTAAGAAAACAAATGCTAAAACTCTGAAATGCTTTTATGAACTATACTTTCAAGGCTCGTATGCTTAAACTCAGAAAGACTCTTATGATTGAAATGCTTGTTATGCTCGAATGGTCGAAATGCTCGAAATGCTTTAAACTCTTGTATGCTTGATATGCTTGAAATGCTAAGACAACAGGCTAGTACTTGTGCATCGGATACGTAAATGCTAAGCTATATGAATGCTATAAACTTGTATGCTAAAGCTATTGGCTATTGTAGAACGGACTGATAGGCTTCTCAGTGCTTGCCATACAGTGTTCTTCATAGTCAGGACCTTGAGGAACAGACTGTTGGCCTCTCAGTGCTTGCCACAAAGTGTTTCCTCATTGTCCACCTATGTTTTGTGATGAGCGACTAGGATGATTCTGGTTTCCTTTAGTTGACTGTGTGTCATCTTTGGAAATTTTGTATCAAAACACCGATGTTGCGAATCATATAGCTCCGTTATGGATTGATACTGAATTTCCTAGGGTGTTCAGTGATCCATAAAGGAACCTCTTAAACTTGACTTTCAAATGCTATGGTGTGTATGCTTGAAACTCTTAAACAGAAAGCTAAAAGCTATGATGGAAATGGGTTTGGATGGTAGGTAAAATGTTTAGTTATCATTAACAACAATGTCATATGTGGTTTAGTATGTGGTGGGATGGCGTCTGGGGGGGTTGTAGGATCGACCCTTTCGTATGCCCTATATATAAGCATACCGAGCAGGATATTACAGGTGATGTTAATGAGGTTAAGGTTGTTACTGAAAAGGTTTGCAAAAGCATTTTTCAAATATTAAGCTATATGAACTCACCAACCATTGTGTTGACTTTGTTTTCTTACATGCTTTCTCAGGTGACGTACAGGAATAAGCTAAGGCTCAGGAATGCATGTTAGGATGCCCAGTTAGAGGACCTAGTAGTTTCTGGGAAGCACGTATTTTGTTGATTGTTGTGAATCACTTTTGATATCTTGTACAGATACAAGATAGTAAACATTTGATTCTTTTGATAGGTTTACTCAGTTAAATTACCAAACATTGACAATTGTAATTTAACTTTGTAATCTTAGTTTAATGTTATTTGTGCTTTAGTTATTCTCAATGTTGAAGCTATGTAAACAATCTGATCACTTTGATTATCAACCCGATATCACGCCCTAGGACTATCTGCACATAGGGACATTCGATCCGGCCCGCCGGCTCGATGTGTGACGGTCTACAAGCTAGATAAGGCTTTATATGGATTGTATCAAGCTCCGCAAGTGTGGTATGAGACATTATATACTCATCTTCTGGACAACGGGTTCAGAAGAGGTGTCATTGACTGCACACTGTTTATTCGAGAGAAGGATGGTGACTTACTCTTGGTGCAAGTTTATGTGGAAGACATCATTTTCGGTTCTACAAATGATAGTCTGTGCAAGGAGTTCGAGAAGGTCATGAAAGACAAGTTTGAAATGAGCTCAATGGGGGAGATGAAATTTTTTCTTAGGTTGCAGGTGGATCAATCTGAGGAAGGGATATTCATTCATCAGACCAAATATGTTGGTGACATTCTGAGCCGGTTCAGAATGTCGGATGCAAAACCTGCTATACCCCACTGGCTGTTAATCACGGGATTACACGAAACGAAAAGGGGGAGTTAATTGATGCCACTCTGTACCGAGGAATGATTAGGTCTCCCATGTGTCTTACTGCCTCTCGGCCAGATATCAAGTTCGCCACATGCTTGTGTACTCACTATAAGTCCAAACCAAGAGTATCACATTTGGTTGATGTGAAGAGGATTATGCGTTATCTGAAGGGTACACCGGATCTTGGTTTATGGTACCCTAATGATGATAACTTTGAGCTTACTGCATACAGTTATTCAGACTATGGCGGATGCAAAAGGAATTTCAAGTCAACATCTGCGGGATGTCAGTTCTTTGGAACTCATTTAATTACCTGGCAGTGCAACAAGCAGACGTCGGTGTCTACTTCAACATGTGAAGCTGAATACAATGCTGCTGCTAGTTGGTGTTCACAAATCATCTGGATACAACAGTAACTCAGGGACTATGGGTTACATTTTTCTAACACTCCTATTTATGTTGATAATACTGCCGCCATAGCTGTCACTAAGAACCCAGTCCAGCACTCGAAAACCAAACACATCGACATCAAATATCACTTTATACGTGATTGTTTTGAAAAGAAATTCATCGATGTTATTAAAATACACACCGATCACCAGAAAGCAGATCTTTTTACAAAAGCTTTTGATAAACCCTGATTTTTATATATGCTATTGGCTAATGGTGTTTTTCAAAAGGATGAAGTCATTCCTTCATCTGAAACTAACAAATGATCATCGCTTTTATTAGTTAGTTTTATTGCTTTAATTTTTATTGTGTTAGGTTTTTAGGGGAGAAAAAGTAGTTTAACTTGAAAAACCAAAAACATTTGAAAATATTAAAAATCCAAAAACATTTGAAAAAGTTAAAAAAAAATCCAAAAACATTTGAAAAATTGTAAAATGAGAAAGCCTTGTTTGAGAAAGTAATGTGTTAACCTATCATGTCTTAAAAGCTAAGGTGAATGCACAAACTAAAAACACATGAGAATTGTGAATTGATGTACTGATAGGCCGACATTACAAAATGAATAAACTATTTGTGATAACTTAGAAAGTCTGACTTGGGGGATCTACTTTAGAAAACTAGCTAAGTCATAAATTTATTTTTGACTCAAATCAGGCATACACTTGTTATCATAGGATCTAATAAGGTTTCCAATGATTCATGAATTCAAGTCTGTACACGTGCCATACTGCTTTGTAAAAACCTAGCTGAAGCCGTCCATTCAGATGAGAATGATTGAATGACAAGAAAATAAAAGTAAATCAAGCTCGTATTAAGCTTGGAAAATACAAAATAAAATAAGTTTGATTCCATACACGTGCCATATTGCTTTGTAAAGACTTAGCTGAAGCCGTCCATTTGGATAGAACAAGTTAATCGTGTCAACACAATTCTGTATACGTGGCATATTGCTTTGTAAAGACCTAGCTGAAGCCGTCCATGAGAATGTGTTGAACATGAGAGACAAATCAAAAAAAATACAAAAAGATAATAAAATTTGGAACCTTATGGAATTTATGATTTTAGGTACTAA
Organism: Mikania micrantha; assembly: GCA_009363875.1. Classification (NCBI taxonomy): domain Eukaryota; kingdom Viridiplantae; phylum Streptophyta; class Magnoliopsida; order Asterales; family Asteraceae; genus Mikania; species Mikania micrantha. The sequence continues at coordinate 19,644,145 of CM018684.1, read as the reverse complement.
GTTATGCAGAGATGAGTTACAAACTGATATTGATCTGTGTTGGTTAAATAAAATGGGTATCTTAGTCAGAAAACATGAGTTATCATCAAATTTGTTTAAAGGTGATGTAGTGTCAGGCTTAAAGTGGACAAGTATATCAGTAATCATATCTAAGACAAATGTGTTTGAAGTATAACATTCAGTAATGCCAATTTGATGTGATTAGGTGTATGTGTTAGTTTCTTGATAGACTTCTCACAAAAATACTTGTTTCTGTGTTTTCAGTTGTTAGTTGTACAGTCGTATTTTGTTTCTGAAAAATACAAAAAGTTTTTATATTTTCAAATTTTTTGGATGATCATTTGTGTGTTCGGATGTTTGATTATCTCTGAATCCATCACCCACCAGACTACTCTTCATAATGGAATTTGTTTAACTAATAATCATGTTAAATTTGAAATTGAGTTGTGTTTGTGAGTGACAAGTTTTCATTCGTGCGAATGAACAAGGAGAATAGGTCATTCGACCGAATGACATCATTCCAGCGAATGAGTCTTTCGGCCGAAGTAACTCAGTCGGTTGTTTCATTTGCTGAATGAAATTTTTTTAAAGGGTTCTTTCGGACGAATAAAATTGGGGCGAATCAATTCATTCGATTGAGTTATTCGCCGAATGACAATTCCTATTTATAGGACTTCTTCGGCCGAATCAGTTCATTCCCCAAAATTCATTCGTTCGCCCAACTGTGTGTTCCTTTCAGCCGAAAGACACTCTCTCTTCTGTTCTTCGAATTCTCTTGGATTAAACTGCTTCTTTTGCTGAGATTTCTTCTTATGACCATCACAGGTACTTGTCGATCCATGATGAGCAACTTTTATCCACAGATTCGTTGTAAACAAGACCGGACTTAGGGATTTTGGGTTCTTAACAATCGCCATTTAATAAATGTCCACATCGAACTCAACATCACTTGATATGTTCATTAAAAGCGTTAATCGGTCGATTCTAAGTCTATTAATGTAATATTTATGGATTGATATTGAATCTCATACGGCCGACCGAAAAACGTCTTTCGGGCCTAAGGATCCGACCGAATGAATTTAGCGACAGAATGGAGCCCTTCGGTCAAATAAACCTCTTTCGGTCGCTACTCTCAGTCGCTGGTCATACGGTTGACCAGCTTCATTCGCTGGTTTTTCTGTTGACTGAGCTCATTCGGTCAACATACTTATTCAGTCAAAGCCCATTCCGTCAAAATGGTCTCATTCGTACAAGTGTTTTACTTGTAAAATTTTTTGATTTGATTCAACTGTTTAACTGAATTGTACTCACACGTTTATTCTTTTGTTTTTCAGTATGGCTGAGTATAAAGCAGTGTCTAAGAACAACATCTGTGCGCATTTGGATCTTGCCTCCAAGAACGCCAAGCATTTCCGTGAGATTATCACTTTTCTCAAGCGTTCTAGGATCTTTGCTGCCATATCTACTGTATATGTGCCATATCAGTCACATCAACAGGATTTCTAGAGATCTCCAAATATTGATTGTGAGGTTGAGCCATCGGTGATCAGGGGAAAGGTGCAGTAGCATGATGTTGTGGTTTCGGCTGAACATATCAGGAGGATATGTGGATTCCAGGAAGCACCAGACCAGCCTATTTTACTTGATCGCTGTCTTGTACGAGGATGCTTCATGTGATGCAAGTATGATGGTGATCTGGGAGTTGGGATCCTCAACAAAGCTTTTCTATCTCCACAGTTCAAGTACCTAGCACATGTACTTATCCATTGCTTGGGTTGGAGGAGAGGTGGATTTGATGATCTAAGGGAGACCATTCAGTGTGCTTTTGTCGCCCTGGTGCTGAATCTGCCCTTCAACTTTTCTGAGATGATCTTTACCCACAGGAAGGAGAATGTGGTGCTTAAGGGTGACAAGAAGTTTCTTATGTACCCTCGGTTTCTACAGCAGATATTTAATGCTCAGGTGCGTAACCTGCCGAAGTCCAGCACATATGTTATTAGATTTGAGCACATGAACGACAGTACTCTCAACAGAGTACTATCTTACAAAGGGAAGGAGACGAAGCCTCCTGTTCGTACTTTATTTGCTCATCTACAGAGACCTGATTATATTGCTCCTGGTGGTCGGAAGCGGAGGCATGACGACTCAGATTCAGACATAGAGGACATTGTGGTACCTGGTGATGATGGTGATGATGAAGGAGATAATGGTGCTGGTGATGTGGGTGGTAGTGATTCTGAAATTGTTGTTAGTGCTGCTGATGTTGGTACTTCTGGTGGAGATGTTGATGAGGCTAGTGCTAGTGGAAGGGGTGTTGGTGTTAGTTCTGGTGCTGATGCAGGTGTGGGAGGTTCTGGTGGTGGTGAAGAAGAAGTTGATGTAGATGCTTTATTAGATCTGGACTTTATGGCTACTACACAGGCCACCATCTCTACTCCACTACAGATGGCTGGTACCACTTCAGTTGAAGATCGAGATGATTCAAAGGAGTCAGGTGATGCTGGTGGTGAGGCTGAAGGTGAAGCATGCTCTGACAGCTCTTACTCTAAGGATACTTCTGATGAGTTTAAGAATGTCATGGTGGGCACTAGGCTGGTGCAGAAGATGAGGAGACCTAGTGAGACTGAGCTTGAGGAGATCAGGGATCCTTCCTTTATTCCTGAGTTTGCTCCTACTCCTCCTCCACATACTTCTACTGCTACATCCACTGCAGCTGTGTCTATTGCTAATACTGCTGTTCAGGCCACCTCATCTCCCTCCAGCAAGAGAAGAAGGACTAGGTTTGTCCTGCAGAGGAGGTCAGAACTGTCGACTTTTGCAACATCCACTGTTACATCAGCTGCAACAGTTACAGTTTCTTCACTGACCAGGTCACGGGCTATTCCTTCTCGTATTACTGTTGCCCCTCTGACATCCTCTGGTGTTCGTGCTCCCATCTACACTACCGCTTCTACTGGTCCCTCCGTCACACGAGCCGATACGATTATACCTACTGTTTCAGTGACTGAGCAGCTCAGTACACTAAACAGTTTGTTACTTAGGTTGATGGAGAGGAACCATCAACAGGAGGAGGCTATTGCCCAGCTCACCCTGAGGGTCAGTGAGCAACCGAAAATTTTGAACTCGAAAATACTTATGAAAATTTTATAAAAATATTTCTTAAGATCTGGAGTCCCAAATTTGTGTAGTAGCAAGATGGAGTAGAGTAGAATGATAAATTACCAAACTTGCTACAGAAAGTTGCTACCTTGACGATGAAAAGAGCACTCCAGCTCTGATACCACTTGTAGGTCTCAAACCGGATCAAGAACGAAACTTTATCTTCTAAATCATCATCAATAAACTCTAACAAGTGCGGAATCCAAGTTAGAATCAAGAAAGCAAGTGAAAAATATAATCTTTGTATTGATACTGAAAATTCGAGTACAAGTGCCTCAAGACGTCTAGAGAGAAAATGCCTCGGGATTCCAACCTAAACCTGTACAAAAATACGTCTATTTATACTAGGTCTAAGAGTACTCGAAGTTTAGCACAAAAGAACTTCGAGTACTCGAATACATAGTGTATTCGAAATGCTGTACACGAAAATTATCTGAAATCTGGACTTTGACTTCTCTATTGTTTGACTTTGTCTTCTCTATTGCTTGACTTTGTCAGTCTTCATCGTATACTGGGCTCTACAAACTCCCCCTAGACTGGCTAAGTCATCCAATAGGAAGGGTGACCTTGTGTGGTCCAGCTCCTTCATAGACTTTTAACTCTATAGCGTAGGCAACTGTGCGAGTGAACGGCTTAGCTTCCTCATCGGATCCAGAATGAACTTGTATTGGAGATTGGTGAAGCTTCATCATGTCTTCCTTGTCATACTTCAATAGATCCATCGGGTCAAGAATCATATCGATATCGTTAACATCATCCTTGTTCTTGATGATGACTGCTGCAAGGTTCATACTATCAAAATACCAAGACAGGAAGTTAGCCAACGAATTGTCAGGAACTCTTGGGAAACTGGTACTGCTATCTCAACATGAGGTGGAGGATATTTGTAGTATATCCATGGCTTCTTCGTTTTTGGATCAATAATACATGTCAAAGCAAAACGCCTTCCCTTGGCGGTGCGCATCACGGAAAAATTCTTTTCACATTGGTCTTTAATGAACTTGGCAAACAGGTCAGCCTTTGAGTCCTTGGAAGGATTGAAGAACATAGCTTTGTTGATGTTTCGGATATCAACTTTAGGCATTGTACAGAAATCTCTTGGCCTCTTATAGTATTAAACATTCCCATTCATCCTTTTGACCAGATAGATGTCCCTTTCTTTGTCATATAACCAGCAACACACGTTGGATCTGTTGTTATGAACAGCGAACAGGTTTCTGTCATCAGAAATAAATGTATGCTCTGGATGTTCGCTATTCATCTCCTTGAACCAAGTATCTTTAACCACAGGAGGAGACGGTTTCATCACTAATTCCTTCGAAAAGATAATCATCGGGAAGATCATTGAAGAAGTCGTCAAGCCCGGCATTCTCCATATCAGTTCCTTGAAGACCGTCACCGAATAGAATTTCATAGGGAATATCTCCAAAAAGATCATCGTAATTGCTTGCAGGCTTGGTATTGGAAGAAGAGGGATTTCCTGTATCACCTCCTTCATCTTTATCATCTGAAGGCCCATGATCCTTCTTGTCAGAGGATTCCTCTTTCTTTTTAGCTCCACAATCATCATCATCATCGTTGTCATCATCACTATCATCACTATCATCATAATCTTTGTTATCATCATCGGACTCTGGAACTTCGATTCCTTTCAGTCTTTTGATTTCCTTTTGCATCTAATGGTTTTCCACGCAAAGAAATCTAATGAACTTTCGGTGCATCTTGAGTTGTCCTTTAAACTCATTCAATCAATCAACGATTTTAAGCATCCCATCCTGCATAAAACGAATGTTGGCATCTTTTTCTTCAACATCCTGTTCGAGCACAAAAATCCTGTCTTGTAAACTTTCAAGATTGACAGGTATCCCCTTTGGCTCGTATGGTGACTCTGTGTGCAGAGGGGATTTTCCCTTGTCACTGCGTGAGCGAGGTGGTGATGAAGAAGTCTTGGTGTGAGGAATGGAGGTAGTGGATCTAGCTGGGATCTTGATAACTAACTTGGGTTTAGTGGGTTTGGTGGGATCAGTGGGTTTTGGTTGTGAGGATAGCTTAGGCTTGAGTTGTGATGGTGATTTGGGTTTTGAGAGTGGCTTGGGCTGAGTGGGTGGAAGTGACTGTGAAGATGGAAGTGGTTGTGAAGGTGGAGGTGGTAGAATCGATGCAGCTGATGAGAATGATAAGTCAGAAAACATCTTCTGCAATCTGGGATCTCTGGTCCTCTTGGACATAGTCTTCTGCCTCTTTCTCTTTGGTTATGATTCGGGTGTCGGAGTGTAATCTAAATCTTGTGCTTCCTCCCTTTCTTCCCTCGTTGGTGAGGCTTCTCAGCAATAAAATCTTCACTAGAAGATGAGGATGCCTCGGAAACATGTCCCTCGGCAATCGTGCCTGTATGTGTTCCCGCAGGAATGTCATGCTCCTCAGCGACAAAGGCAACAGGAGTGCCTTGGCCCTCTACCACATTTTTATCTCCAACGAATCGTCCAAACTTTATCAGAGGCCTTTCCCCAGTATAGAGTTTCTTCCCGCGCTTGTTCATCTTCATATATCCAAAAATGTCATCTCTCATTATCTTGATCTCCATAGTACCAAGTGTAGGAGTCAGATAGGAATATTTCTTATTGATGACGATCTGCAAGAATCTAGGGAAAGCTAGGAACCGCTCCTTCCTTCTTCCTTTGATGTTAGCGTGCATATCGAGGAACATCATCTTTGAGAAGTTAAACTCGACTCCAAGCGCTAGAGCTACCAGATAGGAACTAAGAGTCTGGTTCAGAACATCGTAACCTCCTTTCCGTCCGGAGAGGCACTGGGTGACCACGTGTGCTAAGTATCTCTAGTAAGGATGTAGGAGTTTCTTCTCTGTTGGAGGATAGACACCTTCGTGTCCCATCTGATACAAGGTTCGGTTCACCAACTCTTGATCGAGCTCAACTGGGTCAGACTCCTTATCTCCAAACTGCAAACACTTCCAGAGTATCTGCTCGGTGATAGTGATGGGATGACCTTGAATATTTCCAACAATGCTGATAATTCCCTTGTCATCAGTATGCTCTTCCACAGTGCTCCAAAAACTCCGAATAAAGTCAGTCACAATCGTGGGATGTTCCATAATGGCATAATTGACCGGTGACAGGATCAATCCTTAAACAAGAGTCTTGAACTCATAATGCTTTTCTGGTGGATCTTGAAGATAAGCCGTCATATTGTGATCCGGCACGAAGCGTAGGTCAGCCATCTGAAATTAAAACAGATCAAGTTAGTTTAAGATCAAGAAACTTGAATTGCCAAAAATTTTCTAAGTCCTAAGGAGTTTGTGAAGTTTGTCTGTTCTCGAACTGACAGATGTATTCGAAACAACATACTTATTCGAAATGGAAGATGTACACGAAGTACAGGCTGTACACGAAGTAAGCTTGTATTCGAAATTCAAGCTCTACACGAAGTAGATCTGTATTCGAAATGTTAAATTTCGAGTACCTAAGAAGTCTTTAAAAAGTTTATTATTTTTGCTCATTAGAGTTTCTAATTTCATGTGAAATGCTCGGAATTAATAGGCGCGCAACATATCTAAGAATCGCCTCTCAATTTAAAGTATTTCAAGTTCAATTTGTCCAAAAACACTATGTATTCGAAAATTGCGTATTTGAAATATATTTTTTACCATAACTTTCGAATCCACGGTCAAAAGTTAACAAAACTCTATACCTAAGGTCGCCTATAGATGATCTAAAAGATAGCCGGAGTAGATTTTCGAAACAAGCTCTAGAAAATGAGATCGCCTTGCAAAGAAATTTTCTGTACTCGAAGGTTTGGATGCAACTGGTACTCGAAATGAAGGTTTGACTGGCATATTTATAGGGTTTGTTTCGAATACGCATCCTTCGTGTACTCAATTTCGAGTACACACACACAATTTTATTTTGATTTAATTCTAACTTTTCTGAAAATTAAAATTAATATTAATATTAATATTAAAGTAAATAAAATAAAATAAAATAAAATAAAATAAAATAAACTCAGAAACTTTGGACGAGTTCAAAGTTTAGTCGGGCCAGTTTTGTGGGATCAAATCTGTTGTCAAAATTTTACTGGCTTAAGTAATTTCTTGACGAATCGCAACTTTTAAACAACTATACCCCACCAATAATTTCCACTCGTTAATCCATAACATAGAAATAGGGCACATAATCAAGGTTTTTGTGAAAATCTCTTTTGGGAAATTTTTGAACGATCAGACTGCAAGACTAGATTATCATGCAACCTATCAATTTTGACGATCCTAGGGATTCAAACTTTGACTGGTTTCAACGAGCTTAAAACGTTTTGTCGGAGGTTAAGATGAGAAGAGAAAAGAACAGATCTATTAGATTAGAATCAAGAACAAGAAGGGGTTCTATCATCTTGTGCTCATTGGCATCTTTTATTTATTGATCTGCAGACACATGGGCCTTAACGTCACACATCCAGGTCTTTGCTTACGCAAAACAAAGGATGCTTCAGTAGATATTTCCCGCTCTTTGTTTACACAAAACATAGGAAATACTCGAGTTTTTCAAAATGATTTCAAGTTTATTGAAACACAATTTTGTTTTGACTCAAGGACTTGATCAAAAAGTCAAATAGTTGTCACACATTTCTAGTTATCTAATGCTCACAATTTCACACTTATTTATATGTATTTATATTTTGATTGATCATGTCCTATTCTTTCATTCGGAAAACTTGTTTTAACTTCTTAGTGAATTATAGAAATTGAAAGTTGTTATTCTTTAGAAATGTTCTTAAGATAGTAAAATTTTGATCCTGAGAAATTATTTCACTTCTCAATTTGACCGTTTCACTTTGCTTGTCCACATAAATTCTTTTAGTAATTTCTCAAGTTTTGAAAAGATAAAATCTTTTTGTAATTTTCTTGAAAAACGAAGGCAGGATTTTCTTTTCTTAGGTTTTCAAAAACTCAACTCCCCCTAAACTTGTAGATCATCTTAGACTGACCCAAAAACTAAGATCTTTTTGTTATTTTTGCAAATTTTCTCCCCCTAAATTTGTGATCTAAAATTAAAAGAAAACAAAACACAAATTTTAACGTATTTACAAATGATGAAAGCGTGCTGTATCGAACGGTTTTGTGAAAATATCCGCCAGATTGTCATCTGTATGGACCTTTTCAAGATGAATGAGTTTCCATTCGAAGCAGTCACGGATGAAGTGAATCCGGATGTCAATATGTTTAGTTTTGGAATGTTGTACTGGATTTTTGACGATCTGAAGGGCGGCTTGATTATCACAATAAATAGGAGAGGCAAGAAAATTCAAACCGTAATCGAGAAGCTGCTGTTGCATCCATATGACCTGAGAGCAGCAACTAGAGGCAGCAACATATTCAGCTTCCGCAGTAGATGTGGAGACGGTTGTTTGTTTCTTGCACTGCCATGATACAAGGCGATCTCCTAAGTACTGGCATCCTCCTGTGGTGGACTTCCTGTCTAAATTGCAACCACCAATATCACTGTCAGAGTAAGCATGTAATCGAAATTCAGAGTTCTTAGGATACCATAAACCGAGACGAGGTTTCCCGACAAGATATCGAAAGATCCTCTTAACAACAATCAGATGAGAAGCCTTCGGATTTGCTTGATATCTAGCGCATTGACATACAGAAAACATGATGTCTGGACGGCTAGCGGTCAAGTACATCAAAGAGCCAATCATCGAGGGATATAAGTGTTGATCAACATCTTTACCATCAGAATCCGAAGTTAAGACCAGATGTGCAGCCATGGGGGTAGATGCAAGCTTTGATTCTAGCATCTTGAATTTTGTTAGAATGTCAGTAACATACTTTCCTTGATGAATCAGCACACCCCTTGGATCTTGCTGCACCTGAAGACCCAGGAAGAAGGTCATTTCTCCCATTGCACTCATCTCAAAATTCTTCTTCATTACCCCTTCAAATTCCTTGCACAATGCCGAGCTTGTGGAGCCAAATAAAATGTCATCCACGTAGATTTGGACGAGAATCAAATCATCCTTATCCTTACGAACAAACAAAGTATGATCGATGGCTCCACGTGTATATCCATTTGCAAGTAGATGATCAGTAAGTGTAGCATACCATGCTCGTGGGGCTTGATGAAGACCATAAAGAGCTTTGTCTAGCTTGTAGACATGGTCGAGATACTGAAAATCTTCAAAGCTTGGGGGTTGGCACACATAGATTTCCTCCTTGACCTTCCCATACAAGAAAGTTTTCTTCACATCCATCTGATACACCGTGAAGTTCATGTAGGAAGCATAGGCCAAGAAGATCCGTATTGTTTCAAGTCTTGCAACTGGTGCAAAGACTTCCTCATAATCTATCCCCTGCTGTTGATAGAAGCCCTGAACTACCAACCGTACCTTGTTTCTGATGATGACTCCAGAGTCATCTCTTTTGTTCCTGAAAACCCATCTGGTTCTTATAGGCAGCTTTCCTTTGGGTAGGGGAACCAGATTCCACACCTTGAGTTTTTGATACTGCATTAGCTCTTCATGCATTGCCTCGACCCAGCTGGATTCTTTGAGAGCCATTTTGACATTCTTGGGCTCGACCTGCGAAATAAAACAGGAATATAAACAAGAATTAATCAGACCTGAGTTACTTCTGGTATTTGTCTCTTCAGGCAAAATGTTCTGAGCTGTGATGGATCTGCTTCGAGTGAGAACGCCTTTCGAGAGAGGTCCAATAATATTTTCAACTGGATGATTCTTGTTTACACTGAGTGTTGGCACTTCTTCCATAACTAGATTGTCTAGCAAATTGCTGATGTTGTTCACTTGATCTTCACTGGAAGAAGAGATGTTGTCGATAGGAGCAGTTTCACTTGCTTCGGTTCCGTGATCCACACAATGTTCCACAAGAATGCTGTCTGAGAATAGTAGATTATCAAAAGTTTGATGGGAGGAAGATGAGACTTGATCAGTTTCTGGAAGTGGTTGTACAAACTGAGAAGTGTCTGGTTCTGATGGAAGAACTTCATGTATCAGGGTTGGCTGATCTGGAGGGGCACGGTTGTACATGCCTGGGGGTCAACTGACAAAAGATTAGGATCACATGGAACATAGTCAACCCTATAGTCCACATCATCACCCTTGTAGAAATCATCGGTTTGCTTGGATGATTCTGAGCTCTCGGATGTATTGTTGATGGGCCTGAAAGTAGAATCATACTCAAATAGCCAGTTTGGACCAGAACCAGCATCTGTAGAATTCATTTCTTGCCAATCTATATAATATGATTCCACGATCATTCGAGTATTCTTGTTGTAAACTTTGTAAGCTGCTTTCTCGGATGAATAACCCACAAAGTAACACTCATCTGTCTTATCATCAAACTTGTGGTTAGGCTCTGTATGAAGAAGAGTGCAAGGACATCCAAATGATTTGAAGTGACCAACTTTGGGTTTCTGATTGAAGAGAATCTCGTAGGGAGTCTTCTGATGGCGCTTGTTCAGGAGTGCTCGATTTTGAACATAGCAAGCGGTGTTAACGGCTTCGGCCCAGAAGAAGATTGGCAGCTTAGATTCTGATAGCATCGTTCGTGCAGCTTCTATAAGTGTTCTGTTCCTCCTTTCAGCCACTCCATTTTGCTGAGGTGTTCTGGCTGCACTGTACTGCCTAGCAATCCCTTTCTCATCCCAGAAATCTATGAGAGTCTGATTTCTAAATTCAGTGCCATTATCAGTTCTAATTACCTTAACCTTTAGATTCCTTTGATTTTCAATCAAGGTAATGAACTTCTTTAGAATATCTGGTGTTTCATCCTTTTTGGCTAGAAAGAATACCCATGTGAAACTGGAATAATCATCTGTCACAACAAGACAACATGACTTCTTCCCGATACTCATTACGTTGACTGGTCCGAATAGATCCATATCAAGAAGCTGAAGAACTAAAGAGATAGAATTGAACATTTTAGGCTTGTGGGGTCTCTTGTGTTGCTTCCCCTTGGCACAAGCGATGCACTTCTCAATAGTGGATAAATCTTTAGAAGGCAAGCTGATAACGTGATCTCCCTTGGCGAGTCTGTTCAGATTCTTAAGATTTACGTGACCCAGTCGGCGATGCCATAACAAACAATCATGCTCCGATGCCTTTGAGAACAAACAAGTGTTCTCTGTGAATGAATCTGAGTTCATGTTAACAATGTAGGCATTGTTTATCCTTGGAGTTCTCATCAGAATCCACTTCTCAGGCACTACAAATTCAGGTTTCAGGATAAGGCACTCCTTGTTTGTGAAGTGTGTGGAAAAACTCTTGTCACAAATCTGTGAGACACTCAGTAGACTGTGATTGAGCTCTTCAACATAGTACATATCTTCAAAACTAACAGTTCCATTGGTGACCGTGCCTTTCATGCTTATCCTTCCTCCATTGTCTCCGGCAAATGATACATATCCTCTATTGAATGGTGTAACTTCATGTAACTGAGAAAAATCCCCAGTCATATGCCGGGAGCAGCCACTGTCAACATACCAAACATTTTTGAGCTTACTTGGCCGTCCCTGCATTTTACACATAATCAATGAGAAATAGGTACCTAAACCATAACAGGTTTAGGCACAAGAGAGACGATGGGTTCTTTCTTGTGAACCCTCTTTGATTTATCGGTTTTGCTCTTATCAATCTTTGACTGGTTTTAATTGGGTACTTAAAATTGGATCATTTCTCCAATATGACATGTTTTTAAAGTTTGAATTTTGTTTATTAGGACCAAATTGATTATGTTTGGATGACTTGTTCCTTTTGGCAGTGGATTGCTTTTGAGATTCTTTCTGATGATTCACCCTAGGCTTTGAGGATTCATCAGTCCTCGTTGATTTGATAGAGGGTTTTGCCTTGGGTGTGACCTTTTGATTCTTTCCATAAAAGAATTCAGTAGGTCTGTGCAGACAATTTCTTGCAATGTGGCCTGGTCTACCACAAACAAAGCAACATACCTTCTCATGAAATTCCTTGGGTCAAAGGGTTTTACATTACAGTCACAGTGACTAGAGGAGGAACTGGTAGAGGCTTGTTCCAAAGACCTTGTTGGACCAAAAGGTTCACAGTTAGGATTCAACTTTGAACCCGCCTCTTTGGTGACTGTGGAAAGACCCTTGAAGTCATGATGTAATTATGATGATGTTGTTTCGAAAATAACATTCTTCTTAACAAAGGTAGACTTGAAATTTTTAGACATCTCATTAGTTTTAATTTTAAATTCATTAACTTTTCTAACAAAATTAGTGCTTGAATTAAAAGATGTTGTTCCAAAAGATGTTGAACAATCTGTGCTCTTCTCAGCACTTCTTTCTTCAGTCTTCCCCCTCATACCTGTTTTCTTTAAACTATCTACACATATCTCATAATCATCAGAAATATTGGGACTGGTCTCAATTGGATCTGCTGTCAAAGAAACAGGTTTGTCAAAGCTAGTGCTGAAATCAAACCTTCGATCAGACTGTGACAGCAGATCATCAACAGATGTGTTGATTTTGGGCATAATTGAGTAATTATGGTTAAAAGGTGGTTCACATTCATTATACCTAATGCCCTTGCCCTTATTTTCCCGGTATTGCATGGTTGTCATGTTTTCCATAACCTTGCTTGAATAGTCAAACTTTTCACATTTTACTGTGGTTTTAGAAAGTTGAGTTTTAACTTGGTCCAACTCTAAAGTGAGTTCATCGATTTTGCGTCGAGCATCTCGATAGTTGGACTCTTTGTCACTTAAAAGTTCCTTTAGCCTTGCCACATCCCGACCCTCGGCTTCAAGTTTTCTTTTAAAAATTCCTTCATTTTTAAGAAATTCTGAGTTAAAGTATTTGAGTTTAGTTACTTCTTTGATTAGAGATTCATTTTTAAGAAAACACTTTATCTATGCACGAGGTAGAGCAAAGATTTTCAGTTACCTCCTTTTGCATGTCGTCCACCTCAGCCATGATGGCGTGACTCAGAGTTAGCTCCAGTTCCTGCACCTGATCACTCCAATCATAGGAGTCAGTTTCTTGAGTCACCAGTGCTTTGGATGTGCTAGCACTTCCTTCTATAGCTGGAGTTACAGCTTTCTCTTCAGGCTTCTTTTCTCCTTCCTTGGCCACCTTTGGCTGCTTACATTCTCTAGAAAAGTGACCTGGTTGCTCACAGTTGTAGCACCGCAGCTTTGACTTATCAAATCCAAGTTTCTTTCCCGGATTATTTCCAAAGCTATTCCTTCCATATTGCTTGATGAACTTCTTTGCCTGAAACACAGCCATTGCCATCTGCCATGAAATATCCATTTCCTCAACATCAGCTGGATTTATCTGCTCTAAGTTATCCTGAGTTAGATTGGCAGGTGCCAACTCTCCTGCTATGAATGCATTTTAACTGTTCGTAAAACCTTTGAACAGAAGCAGATTTTCTTCAGTTTCTGGATTGATTTTAGACATTGAACCGGCTTGTCCAGAAGATAGGAATGCAGTCTCAAAGGGGATTGGCTGAAATGAAGAAGTTTGATAGTTCTGCATCCCTAAAGCTTGAAGGTTGATAGCAGATAGTAATGCAGAGTTTTCTGACACAGGTGCAATTCCAATGGAGCTGGCATGATTCAGTGCTCTCTGTTTATCATCCATGTCATAGGAGTTTATGATAGAGATCAGTTCACTCACGGAGGTCTTGTACATATCCTTTGTTCTTTTGATTGTAGTGCAGTTTGAGTTCCAAGTGTAAGGCAGTGAATTCAGGAGCTTTTTGTTCACTTCTCCTTTGGTCATTTCAATTCCAGAACTCGTCATCTCGTTCATCAAATGAGTGAATCTATTCAGCTGTGCTTCAAGTGACTTTCCTTTGATGTGATTGAACATATTGAACCTCTGTCTCAGCATATCCTTACGACTTTCTCTCTTGTCTTCATTTCCTTCAAACCGTTCAACCAATGCATTCCAAAGTTCCTTTGCTGTCTTGTGTTCCTTAAAACCATGAGCTACATCAGTTGATAGTGCTATTGTGATTGAAGCATAAGCCTTTTCATCCTTCTCCATCATCAGGATGCCATTGTCAGTGTACAATTCTGGATCTTTGGGAACTAGAGGGCCATTGATCTCACTCTGGTATGAGGGCACAAAGGGACCCTCTTCAATGGATCTCCAAAGCTTTGGATCAGTGTATTTGATGAAGGATTGGAATCTGAATTTCCAATCTTGGAAGTTGTCTCCCGACACGAGCCTTGGTGGCTTTGTTCCGGTGCCGATCTCATTGTCCAGATTGAGTAGATTGGACAGGTTAGTCAGATTCTTAGATGCCATGACTGAAAAATTTCTAAGTGTAGTTCACGAAGTCCTTGTAGAACAGATCACCAAACAATGCCCAAAATAAAACAGATTACTCTATGCTCGAAATTCACAGTGTATTCGAAGATCCCTTATACTCGAAATTCCCTTGTACTCGAAAGTGAATCTGTATTCAAACTCTTCTGGTAATCGAAACTAAACCTGTACTTGAAAATCCTTGTAATCGAAAATTACTTGTACTCGAACTGTAGCTATCCTTCGAACACTCTATTTATACTCGAAACAGCTGAACTCGAAAATTTTGAACTCGAAAATACTTAAGAAAATTTTATAAAAATATTTCTTAAGATCTTGAGTCCCAAATTTGTGTAGTAGCAAGATGGAGTAGAGTAGAATGATAAATTACCAAACTTGCTACAGAAAGTTTCTACCTTGACGATGAAAAGAGCACTCCAGCTCTGATACCACTTGCAGGTCTCAAACCGGATCAAGAACGAAACTTTATCTTCTAAATCATCATCAATAAACTCTAACAAGTGCAGAATCCAAGTTAGAATCAAGAAATCAAGTGAAAAATATAATCTTTATATTGATACTGAAAATTAGAGTACAAGTGCCTCAATACGTCTAGAGAGCAAATGCCTCGGGATTCCAACCTAAACCTGTACAAAAATACGTCTATTTATACTAGGTCTAGGAGTACTCGAAGTTTAGCACAAAAGAACTTCGAGTACTCGAATAGATAGTGTATTCGAAATGTTGTACACGAAAATATCTGAAATTTGGACTTTGACTTCTCTATTGTTTGACTTTGTGTTCTCTATTGTTTGACTTTGTCAGTCTTCATCGTATACTAGGCTCTACAGCATGCAGATTTGCGGGCTAGGTCTGCTCAACAGGAGGAGCATCTGCTCAAATAAATTGATGAGCAGAACCAGCTGGCTTTGACTGCCTCTGGTTTCAATGATCGGATCCTGACTCTTGAAGCAGAGAATGCCAAACTTACAGAGTAGGTAGAGAGTCTTAGGGAGGGTACTCCCAGGATAGAGGGCACTGAAGCTCACTCCGATGATTCAGACGAAGAAGAAGATGATGAAGAAGATGAGGAGTCTGATGAGGAGAAAGTAGACTATGAAGATTCAGATAAAGGTGATGATTCTGATGATTCTGATGATGGTTCTGGGAGTGGGTCTGCTAGTTCATCAGGTGCAGCAGCTGAACAGTCCCCTCCCACGAAAATCAGAACCAAGACAAAGCATGACAAAGGTGCTAAGGCTCCTCCTCCACCTCCTCCTACTCAGACAGATGACCCAAAAGCTACTGAGGAAGTCGAAGTTGTGCCTTTGAGACGTTGACTGGATGAGACATTGACTATGATCTTAGACGCTCAAGGTATTATACAGTACTCAGTCAGCTACGATAAAGAGGAGGGAGAGATCAGTCACTGCTTAACCAAGGAGCATTTTGAAGAGCTGTTCAGGTTAAGTCCTGACGAGGTTGTGATTTGTGACACATCAGCTCCTGTTTCTGATGTTCCTTCTCCTGAGACTTTTTATGACATTGATGAGGTTATTTTGGAGGACATCACTGAAGAGGAGACTACAAAGTATACTTCAGCTGAGGGTGAACTACCAACTTTTACTGACCTTTTTCGACAAGCCACTGAAGAGGAATTAAACAGAAATGTTGAAGAATAGGTCAGTGGTGGTGAGTCTTCAGCAGAAGACATTCAACAGAGAAAGGAAGAATGGAAGGCATATTGGGAGATATTGAATAAGGAAATCATTTTGAAGATGCCAGCTACCTACACTAAAGTCTATAGGGCCAAAGGCTACAAGGCTGGAGGTCAGATCATTAGCTGGGCATGCTTCCATGATTTACAGTGCTATGTTGTCAAGAGAGAACAGGGAATCCAGTATTTCAAGCACCCCCACGACTTCAAGACGTTTCCAGGCTTTGAAGTTAATCAGTTAGCACGTTTGAAGATGCTATAAAGTTCTGATTCGGGGATGTCGGCTTGGTTCTCTCGACAGATTCAGTACGAGTACAGGAAGAGATGGGTTAATTTAAACCCCAGGAACAAGAGAGATATTACATGCCAGAGATAAATGCAGGTACCCGTAGATATAAAGTCATCCTGAAGTGGCTACCTCCAAAAGTCATGAAGATGATTCCTTTGAGGAAGATGCGTCAAGACTTCTTGGAAGGCTTCTGATGGTGGTATTATGATGGGCGTACTGGAGAGGCTATGATAGTGCTCCAAAGACAAGAAGTGGGAGACTGAACGTATCTTTGACCCGATGTGGTTGACTAATCTGTCACACAGCGATGTCAAAGCTCTTTACAGGCACCAGATTTTCTTTGATGTAGAAGATATGAAGCATGCATTACAATTTATGAGGGTGATCCGGATATGTATTGTTTTCAGGATTCATGTTGGATCAGACTGGAAAGCCATTTCAGACAAACATTTCAAGAAGGATGCTGCAAAATGAAGAACCAGGTCCAAGGGGGAGTATGTTGGTGCACGAAATGTCCCTAGTTCAGTTTTGTATGATCTTTTGATGTATAAAGTTTATGTCATTAATGAAATCAATATTTCTATCTTGTTCTTAATGTTTATTTTAGTTTATTTGTGTTTGATTATGTTTAACTTTGAATTGATATGTCTTATAGACCCATTCGGGCGAATGACTCTAAGAATGAAGTCATTTGGCCGAATGAACGCTTACAGAATGACTAGGGCGATCGAATGAGTCACCCGCATGACTCATTCGGTGGACCAAGCTCATTCGGCTGAGCCATTCGCCGAATGAGTTATTTCGGCCACTCATTCGGCCGAATGAGTACAGTCTATAAATACTAGTTCAAATAGATTCAAACCTAACTTTCCCGAGCCCTTCTTCTTCCCTAGTAGTTTTGAGTGGTACTTGCCTGTCCAAGTTCGATTCTCATCCCGTGGTGTTCGATCTTGATTCAAACGTTCATCCTTCACATTCGAATCACCACGAGTGCTGTTGGTTTTGATTGGAAAACCCTGGAATAGAATTTCGCACCATTCCAGAGGCTGTTGAGCAGATCTCCATTGGAACCGGGTTGTTTCCGGGCTCCTAATTGGTCCTACACATAGAATACATAGAGAAATCATAGTAACACACTAGTGAGAACTTAGGACACTTAGTTGCACACCGAGACCAAAACAAATATTCGTCAACTATGTACACTTATTGTACAAAAATCATAATAAATCAAATCAGGTGTTGAAGATACATAGTCTACAAAGAACGAGCTCGCATATATTTCTTGGTTGAATCATAAGAACTACAACACAGGTGAGCTCATTTACCCTTTTCTAAACATTTTGTTTTATAAATGCGATGCTGAGAAGCATGCGTAAATTATTTTCCTTGGATTATATTTTACTTAAATGCCTTTAAATTCTATATGTTTGTATGTGTAAATGTTATCCTAGATCATGTTATGTAAATTTTATGCAGGTTTTACAAAAGATTATCTACTTATATAATAAGTGGATGATTATTTCATGTTCGAGTAAACATTTTGACGAATCATGAAAACATTTTCAACGAATCTATTTTCAACAAACCTATTTTCAATGAATCTATTTTCACCGAATCTATTTTCAGCAAAACTATTTTCAACGAATCAATATTCAACAAATCTATTTTCAACCAATCTATTTTCAACGAATCAATTAAACAATTTCAACGAAACAAGTGTTCAAGTTCAATGAATCAAAGAATCATTTTGACGAAACAAGTATTCAATGTTTAACGAAGCAAGTGTTCAATGTTCAATGATCAATGAAATAAGTGTACATTTGTTCAACGGATCTAGTCTTCATTGTTCAATGAAACAAGTACATTTTTCAATGAATCTAGTACGAATCAAGAAATCATTTTCAGGGGAAAGTCTGGGAAATATAAAAAATAGCATGTGTGAACGAAACTAAACGAAACAAGGGACGAATCTAGATGAAAAAAGAACAAAACAAAAACCCTATATTTCAAGAAGCCCAAGCTAGACCGTTTGATTTATTGGTCACATATTTGATGATATTTACAGAATCCCTTAACTTCTAAGAAACTTTGATTGCTATAGTCTACTAGATTTGACTAAGGATCAATCATTAGTACTTAGCATTTAATTAAATGTTTATCTATTCATTTATTTAAGAATTTTCACAAACTATTTCCACATTTGCCATGTTATTGTGTGTGTGTGATGAGCTTAAGGAATCAAGAAGGTTTCCACATTTTGATGGATCCAATGAAACTAGTGTGATATTGGTTGAGAGTGAAATGCTCAATTATCATTAACAACAATATTCTATGTGGTTTAGTATGTGGTGGGCTGGCGGCTGGGCTTGACCAAACATATACCCAATATATAAGCATGCTTGACTGGATATTTTAGGTGGTTGTTAGTGAGGTTAAGGTTGTCACTTGATTAGGTTTGTTCAAATTCATTTTCAATAACAAAACTATATGAACTCACCAACCATGTTTTGACTTGATCTTTTTGCATGACTTCTCAGGTGACGAACATGTTTAAGCTAGGAGTTCGTGCTTTTACTTCGACGCCCAGATAGAGGACCTAGTATTTTGATGTGCATATTTTTGAACATAATTATAGGAATCATTTTTGAATATCTTGTGCAAATACAAGATAGAAAAACTTATGATTCTTTTGGTAGATTCACATTGTTAAATTATGAAAGATACTGATGTAATTTAACTTTGTAATTTTATTTCATTTAGTGTTTTCTCATTTGTTTCATGTGCAAAGTAAACAATCTGATTATCACGATTATCACCCGATAACGTGCCCCGTAACTATTCCGCCTGACGGGAAAGTCGATCCAGCCCGTCGGCTCGAGGTGTGACAAGTTAGTTAAGGTTAGGTTTTTTTATTGTTTTCATTGTGATTGGATACAAACAATACTAAATTTGTGAATCTTTACATGTTTGTATTTTTGATTTCATATTGGATTGAAAGATTTTGATTGATTAGTTCAATTGAGGATTCACCATTTTTCAGTTTCATATTGGTAAACAATGGATATGGATTGGATTATTGATTCTAATAGGTAATTGTAACTGGAAGTCTATGTTTTATCATTAGTTGGTTTAGATCAATTAATTTTTCAGTTTCATATTAGTCACTTTTATAATCATAATTTGTTTTTCATTTAAAATCAACAAACCTCAATTTAAAATTTACATTTTTTATAATGAGTTAATTGAGGTGATAAATCAATTAGCATTAATACCTTCCACAAAAGTCTTCATGGTCAACACCCTAACTATCCTACTAATTAAGTGTTACACCCAAGCCGGCGGGTTGAATCGACTTTCTCGTTGGGCAAAAGGGTCTCGGGGCACGATCGCATCGGTGTGATGAGATTGAACATATAGCAAATGATATATAAATGAGAAAACTAAACAAACATGCATTAAGAATTACAAATTCAATAATTTAACCCTGCAATTCTAACCCAAAGACATATGGCATAATTTTGTCTAGATTTCTATTTTGTTCTGTGTCATATGTTGTCCCTACATAAAATGCACAAAATATGCTAGTTCCTTTTATTAGGCCGCCTAGCTAATCCCTTGCTCTTAGTGACTACACCAGTTCGTCACCTAAGAAGAAACATGCAAAATGAGTCAACACTAGGTTGGTGAGTTCATTTATTTACTTGGTTTGAAAATGTTTTAGAAAACATTTGTCCAGTTAAACATAGTTTACGAATTGTCCAAAAGTTATACACATTCCACATTGATATAGTTTCACCCATTTGTTTTATCTTTCACAATGATTATTATGACTAACAACTGAGTTAATAATATAAATATAGTTTAGCCTATGATATATTTAATGTAGAAATTTCCTACAATACTTTCATTAAGTAGGAAGTCCCCTTTTCGTCTCAAAATGATTTGAATTCCCCATGAACAGCTTCCACCTTAGACATCACTATTTACATCACCCTGTTTTTTCAAATATCGCTTATGTATAGGGCATACGTAGGGTCAATCTTACCGCCAGCCCAGCCGCCAGCCCACCATGCCCTTGACAAGACACGATCATGTCCTTAGCAGAAGCTAAGCTCTCACTCTGCAATCACACACACAATCTCGTCTCATTATTCTCACCTGAATAAGTTTACTGTTTCTCACTTCCAATGGAGGTAGCAATCAACCCATTAAATGGATGAAGATTCATTGAACAACATTGCGGTCAACTTTAGTGAAGCCACTATGCTACCAAATCTACACTCCATTTGGTTTTGATAATTGTCCTTACAATGTCTTCAAACTGTCTGCCACTAACCAAAACTTAGGCTGATTATCAGTCAACCAGATTATTGCCAGTGCTCCAGAACCAATGCGGGTAGTTAATAGTAAAGTTCTGTCAATTTAATATCACCCACGTGGCCGTTTACCAAACCTGACTGATGCCTCCTTGTTACCGATCGTACGAGTCCAGAAAAATGATATACACAATTGCAAATAACGTACCAACCTAACTCGCTGGAGGTTTGTCAAACCCATTGTACCACTACATTACCGTCAGTCCTGGCCATTGCCACTTAATGGTAAACGAACTAAAGGGACTTAATGCATAATGGATCCAAAGAAACTGGCACATGTTAACAGTGTTACAATTGAACAGTTTCACTAAAAACCATTGAAATGTCATCAATTTAACAATTGTCATTCACACAATGTCATAAGTTCACATAATGGTAATTTACCCATAATCCTGTTTTAAAATATTTAAACAGATTATATTTGGGGTACTATGTAAGTAGTTTCGTTGTTTTGAATTCAAACGATTCAAAACTGTTTAGTGAATTATGGAAACATCATCACACATATGGCCTATACCAAAAGACTAGCCAGGAACTTTGAGATATAAGACTTCTTGATTTCTCTTGTTTTTGTCTCAATTTTCATGTTTTGTCTCAATAGTTATTGTCTTATGTACACATGTTATCTTTGATATTTCCTAGATATTTCACCATGTTTTGTATTTGTCATTTACTCAACTGTAGTCTCATGAAAATAACTATAATCTAACATCATAGATGTCATAAATTATTTTAAGATTGATAATGATAATCTAGTTTATGAACTGTTCATCTAGGATAACCTAGATGTCCTTGAATACTAAGAATATTAGTTTTTGAATCCCACACACTTGTAATCATAGCATGATAATATTAAAGCATTACATACATTTAATATTCAAAATAAAATATATAAGCTTGCTTCCTAGCCCCGCAGTTATAAAGCAAATGTTTAGAATAGGGGCAATGAACTCACATGTGTTGTGTTGACTTACTTCAAGAATACTTGCGCTCATTGTTTGTAATTGGATTGAATTCAACCTGTATGTGATTTGTTTGTGGTTATCATTGTTAGCATTAGCATGAGTGTAAAGGTTGTGTTTAGAACTATGTGTTTAGACTACGTGTCCTAAAGACATTTCTAATGAGTTACTAGGTTTGTAACTATACGATTTTGTTATGCTATCCCTTATAAAACCTTGCCCATAACCATAACCTTACTATATTTAGATGGGGTTGGTATCCAAAAACATGTTTTAAGTTATTTTAAAATATTGTGTTTCAAATTTTTATATTCAACATAAATATAGTTAAACTTATTTTGTAATATTTATGTTTTAATAATAAAATTATGTTTATGTTATAAAAGAACTTATTTATATAATATTGTTTAAAGTACTTTAATAAAATATTATGTTTAATTTGTAGAAAGCTAAGTTTAAGTTATAGAATTTCTTTTTTTCAACACTTAACAAAACTCTAAGTGTTATTAATCCATCTAAATCCTCTTAATCACCTTCTTGTTACCCATTGTTATTGTTTGAATCATGTTTGGTTTGTAAAAACAGCAAATTTATAAATTGTATGTGTTGGAAAACTCTTATATCATTAATTGATCAATGTTACTTAATATTGGTCGTAGGTTTCTTGGATAGGCATCAAGTATTAGTGTCGATGCATTGTAGCGAGTATCGATGGGCTAGAACACAAAGGTGGCCAATAGCTAACATGTTAGTATCGACCAAGGCTTCACATATTCCTTGTCGAGACTACACCCTTCATTCCATCCTCGATTCCATTTTCGATACTATCGATGAGTTCTTGGTTCGAAACACTTGGAAGATGCTGGAGTGGTAATTTCGATGGTCTGCTGAGGGGTATCGAAACTAATAGTGTTGATACAAAGTTTGAAACACCACATATGGTACTGCCGATACTAAGATCTCAATACCCATCATGGCATCGATCCTATCCTCATCTAATCAAGTTATATCTATGGCATTTAATTCCAGCTCCCTTGTACCTCATCGACCTTACTAATCTTGATGAGTTCCAGACCATAGGGTCATCGAACTTAGCAAGTTTGATGGGGAAAACCTGTATTTTCGAAGGAAACATCGATACTATCTATATCAGGTGTTTCTTTCAACGATACAATCATTCCAGCCGATCCAACCATCTTCGACCCTTCAAACCATTAACCTAACATGTTACTTGTGTTTCTGGTCCATTTTCAAGTTAGCCTTAGTCGATTTTAAGAGCCTAAATCGGTTCAAACCGTTAACCATTTACCCATAAGAATCCAAACCTTCTCTCTAGATTTTCTTCCATTTGAGCTCGTTTCTGACTAGATATTTTGTACTTCCTTGTTCTACTTGTTGAGAGAATCGTTGGACACCAAGAACACGAATTTTGGTGGTGGTTTGCTATGGTTGAGTGTTGTTGAAGCTAGAGAGAGTATAGAGAGCAAGGAGAGAGTTCTTGGGTTAGAGAGAGAGTGAAATGGCTGGAAGAATGAAGAAGGAGGAGAAAAATTGGGTTTTTATACCCCGAGTGTTCACTTGCATATTTGGTCTTGCTCGGTTTCGTTTAATTACGTTACTACGTTACGTCACGTTACTTACGTATAATTTTATAAAAGTAGTTTAATTAAATTCTTTTTAGATGGTAATTCGTAGTAAATATTATATTATTTTATTTTCATTACTTTAAAGTTCGAAATCTTTTATTTTCATCGTTTCATCATAAACAAAATTTACACACGTATTCGTACATGGCGCTAACCGTACGAAAAAAATCGTTTGTTTCACTTTCTGATTTGGTTCTCTATTACCAGATATCATTTAAAATATTAGACAAACAGATATATTCGTATAAATCGTCACCCACACGAATACGCTGTTCACTTAGCATTTTAAAACGATATCGGATTTCTTTTTCTTTATTGATATCCTCACAGTCGTTTGTAACAATCATCATGATGTTTCGCATACGTTTGTCTTTTCCTATTAGATTTTCAGTCGTCTGATCCTTGTTATCGAAGGGTCTGTGCGACGACTGTTGTATTTTTGTTTTTTGTACACATTGTCATTTGTTTCGTATTTGTTCCTCCCATACTGTGATATCACCATTGTTTTAGTGTTTTGTATTTTGTCCTTAGTTTATTTTATAAATATACTTTGGTATTTTATTCTAAGGCCTGTAACTGTTGTACTACTTTACAGTTTCCTGACGGTTACATACCAGATGTTACATTAAGGTACCTAGTAACAAGCACATGTTTCTCTTATTTGATCGCTACATCGATATGGTCACCACCAAAAACCTAAATCCTGCCGAAAAATCTCACAAAAAAAAACCCACGCCAGTCCATTTGATACCTAGATCTCTCCCTGTAAACATGTCCATCTCCTACTGGGAAACCTTTCCCAAATAAAACCACCAATCGCTGGAAACCCAAAGCCTGCCACAAAACATTTCAGATATCTTTCTCCTCTCCCTCTTTCTCGACAGATCGATCGATTCTTGTCCCTCACTACCATAGGTTGCTGCACAACAAATGAAAATCCCACTAGAAACAAATAGTGCAAGACATACATACGGGTGGGCAGAAACATGGAATTTTTTTTTTTTGCGTCTTTGGTTGTGGGTACATCTGGACAAGGAAGCGTAGTTGAAGTCACGCGCACCACAAAGAACAACCTATTTTGGGCAAATTGCGTTGAGATATTTCTATTCTTGTTGGATTTTCTCATATTTTTGCATATTTTAGGAATTAAGGAGTGCAAAGGAGTCACACATCGAGCTGCAATTAGGTGTCTTTTATTGTTAGCATTACGCTAGTTGCTAATTGTTCTTGTTGGTGTTATGTATGTTGATTATTACTATTGTTTTCTTGAAGTATGTATTTAGGTTCATTACCTATAGTCTTTTATTGTGTGAATTACGCTTATGGTACTTGTTCTTGTTGGTGTTATGTGTGATACTTATTAGTATTGTTTGCTTAAAGTGTCTACGTGGGTTCTTTGCGCATTAAGGCGTCTAGTTGCTATTTGTTGATAATTAGGTGTTTTGTACTAGTTCATGTTTCTTTCGTTCTTTTTCATAGTTCTTGTGGATTGTGGTTTTCATAATCGTACAATATAGGTACGGTATAAGTGATAGGGTACATTATGCTTCTTTGAGATTGTATCCTATGAGGGAGGTGTAGGTAGGGGAAGGGGGCGTATTTTGTTTGTAGGGTAGTGGAACATAGGAGTACTCACCAGAAAACTGTTGGAGTTACGGAATGGACTCAAAAGACACTGAGTAGAAACGAAAGATGACCTAAATGAAAGGTTAGAAGAATGGAGGCAGGCCATTGAGAGCAAAGTAATACACATTAGTATGTCAAAATTTTGTATCTCTATAATAACTTTAGTAGGACCAATGAAGGGAAAGATGAGGATGACCTTCTAATTATTGGATGAAAAGAGGTGCCACAAACAATATAGTTAAAATACATGGGATTGTTTGTGTAGCATAACGAAGACATTGATTGTGATGTGGCTCACCATGTATAGGCATGTTGGCACAAAGGAAGAGCAACTATGAGCATCTTAAGCGACAAGAAATTTCTAGAAAAACTAAAAAGTACATTTTAGAGAGTCATAGAGACACCAGCCAGTCATGTGAGGAGAAGAAACTTCTTGATCTTGTTTGAAGGGTATATAACCTAACTGTGAAAGGGAAGATAGATAACGGTCCATCTAGTGTGACATGGGTTGACATGGGAGTGGGGGAAGAGAGGTAGAGGCCGACTTATGTTAGCAAAACTAGTTTTAGATATAACCTTCAAGTTGGTATGTTTGTTTTGAATGTTATCAGTCATTTTTCATGGTGTATGGCATAGATTATATTTGACATTTTGAGCCAAGAGTCTCATCTGAAGCAGCCACTATACCTCTTTTTGAGTTATAGATAAGGTTTATGTATCACATCCCAGATCCTACTTAAAAGTCGTATATTCATCGAGTATGTTTCTGTGTTTTTTATGTCACATTTGACAATAAGTGGTTTTCATAGTCATTTCATGAAGAAATTGATGGTATGCTTTCAGTTTCCATTTAATTTGGTTTAATGTATATATAATTTTTGTTGTTGCTTTTGAAGGTTAATTTGTATAATATAATGTGTAAATGCATGTGTGCATTTTTTTATATTTTTAAGCATTATAGATGTATTTGTATATCTATATGGAAATAAGAAACGAATGGGAAACGAGACCGATGCACTTAAAGCAAAAAAGGATAGATTATCAAGTGAAGAAAAGCAAGAGTAAGATGATTATTTATATAATATGATGGTTTGCATTAAAATTTACAATAATATGTAATTTCAAAGTTTGTATTACTAAATATTCGTCGTGTTGTAAGTTTGTCACTGTTTTTGAGTTTACAGGTTTGATATATTTGTTGAAAAACTAGATAGAAAAATCTAAATAGAAAATGTAAATTTTTTTAAACCCACTTTTCCTTTTCCTAATGATAATCCGTCGAGAAAACTTGTTTTCCAAATAATTAATTACATTTTTAATATAAATGATTTAAAAAAAAAGAATAATATTTTTATGGACGAGGTGACAAGAAAAATAAATATTAAAATTTTTTTGTCATTGTTTTCAAAAACCAAAATCTTTTGCGACAAACATAGTTGACAGCTTGTCATCGGTATATAGTGTCAATGTCGAAGAATATTAAGGTGACAAGAATTTTCTTTGTAGTGTCAAAGTGGTTGCATAAAGCTTTTTAATGATAACATATCATCGGGATTGCCTATGCTGACAACATGTTATTTGCAAGGTATCAACCAAGAGCGGCCCGGGGGAGGGGCAAACCCGACGCCCTTCCTGGGCCCTTTATTTTTTCGGGCAGAATTTTTTTGACCTATACATGTATACAAAGATTCCTTTAAACGAGAACCAACAACTTATAGATAACGAAAAAGAACTATTTATAAAAACACGGTTTAATAGTTACAAAAAGTAATTCCCTATAAAGCGTAGAAAGTTATTTTTATGTCAATTAAATCAGTGGTGTTCATTGGTTTGTTTTAACCGGTTTTCATTCTATCCGAAAACCGAACCTAAGTCGGGAAGTGGTTCCGTTCAGTTTTTGTTAATACCAAACAAAACGAATAAACTGTTTAAAAACCAAATAAACCGGTTACAAACCGAATTCAACCAAATAAACATGTTAAAAACCGAATAAATCGAATTTTATCTTATATGGTGTTTATAAAATAATAATTTTAAATCAGAATTTGGTTTATTCGGTTAACTGAATAAACCGAACAAACCAAATTCAAACTAAAATGGAACCGATAACCGAACCGAAAACTGAAATTCAGAATTCGGATACGATTAGGAACCTAATTTGGAACTTGGATATGGTTTGGAAACCGAACGAAAAGCCATATTCAAAATTCGTTTTTTAGTTACAAATACGGTTCGGCTTTCGATTTTTTTGAACCTCTGCTTTAATATTTGTACTCACTAGGGGCCTTTTTTTCACGGCCCGTCCCCAGCACCTCAATGCTTAGAGCCGCCCCTGATATCAACATTTTTCTTGTAGACTGGACATCCAGGGATAAAGCATTATCTTGGTGCAATTCATTCGGCTCCTTTACGAAAAATGTATAAATTGCTTAATGACATGGTATCAACATTTTTCTTGTAGTGAACAAAGAGTTATGAAAACATTGTTTTTAAACTTTCATTTTTGTCAAGTATTTTTAAACTTTCATTTCTGTCAATAAGTTATCACAATACATTTGTTTCTTGAATATAAGTACTTATTATTTCGGATTATCAACCCGGCCAACCTAGTAGATCAGTGTGTATCCACACATACAAAATAGTTATGAGGTTGAGTCCCTGAACTAGTATGTTATGATGATTTTATTCTAGAAGATAAAAATTTTACTATTAAAATGAAATTATACTTGAATTTTAATACTAAGATTACTTAGATTAAAGAAAATGATAATTGAATTGCTTTCAGCCATAGATGGTAGAAAGTATCCAAATAAAACATCGATATATTTTAAACTATCTTATCAGTTAACATTACTCTAATTTAAAGCCGGATAACTGAGTTTTGGTTGGAATAGATGGCCGTACGTAGCAAACTAAAAACAAAAGAAAGATTATGATATCTCATAGTTTTTCTATAAATAGCCATGTTTAAAACATCTATCATGCATTAAATATTACATTATCAATCTGTAAAATCAAGACACCATTAGGTTATATCAAATTCATATTAAAAAAATTCTAGGAGATTCCGAAAAGTAATATATTATCTGAAAAATCGGTTGCTTATACCCGTATAAAGATGCCATTTTGTAATCTATTATATTTATTTTTTTCCCATTAATACTTTAGGTATTTTTAATCTTGTTTATGCACTTGGGTCATCTAAAAAACAGAGTATGATGCTTAATACTTTATATTTACTAAAATTCATTAGTATACACAAACTAGCATCATTCATGGAAATTTGCTATAAAAAATTTTTGTCGCAATCTTGATATGGATTAGCTACAAATATTTCATAGCAAACAAATACTGTAGCAAAATCTGCTGCAAAAATGATACAATAAGTATGTAAAAAATAAGTTAATAAAATTTGTAGGAAAATATGTATCAAGATAGAAAAACTAAGTAGTTCAAAATATTTTGAGAATCTTAACAAAATTAAGAAAATAAATTAAAAAAATATAATATTCGCAACAATTGCAATAGAAAAATCAAAAAATAATTATTTAAATATATTTAATAAAGTCCATAGCGAAATCCGTAGCAAATTGAGAACGTAAATATTTTAGTGAAAACATAGTAAAACTAGTAGCAAATTTGAGAAATAGATATTTAAGAAATCGTTAAACATAAATCAAAGGAAAATTCATAGCGAATTGAGTCAATAATGTTTATGTGAGTCGATGTTAGACAAACAATGTCAGTGTTGTTTAATTAAAATCACTCTTAGTTAATATAAGTAAAAATTGCTTAGTCTTGTTTACTCACATCTATAGTTTTTTACATATAGCACCTTGGAGCTTAATATAATGTACACACACTAAACGTGTCAATATTGGTCGATGAAAGTCAAAGTTATTCGCGTATGGTTGATTATGTATATGCTTCATAAATCTGGCATACTCCAACTTAACATAGGCTACTAAGGCTATAGTTATGTTTATCCCCTTAAAAGCTATGATGGCACATGTAATATCAGTGCCGAAAACGTCACCGGAACAGTGATCACAACAGTAACACGAACAGTAAATCAGGTACACATTTCAGCTGTTCTTCATATATCATTATCATATCATGTTATCATAGAACAGATTCAGGATCATTTCAGAAACAAAGCTCAGAACTATGGTTCATCAGTCAGATAGTTATTTGGCGATACAGAACCATCACTTGATTGTTAGTTAGGATTTTATTATGTATAAACGTATGTGAGGCTTTACAGAACAAAACAACAACGGATGTTGTTACGTGAACGCTAAATTGACGGATTATTCATATAGGTGAAGATCTGTACGAATATATCTGAAATGTTAACGTTCTGAACGATATCCAATAATTAGAAAACCATATTGAAAAGTGTAGTTATTGTCGTATTTGTACGGGTGACAATTCGAACAAATACGCGCGATGACTGTACGATTCGATTTTAAACAGTAAATTAAATATTTCTGAAAATTCAAAATAAATGGAAGATATTTAGTTAATTTAATAGGAATTACCACCTAAAATAAATTTATAAACTTTGGTTTTTAAACCGTAGCGTTTCGTTACGAAAATGAAGAAAATCCGACGTTGTACGCGAAACCGAGCGAAACCGAACAAACCCGAACGTAACCGGGTAAATTAAACCCATTTATGATGGCAATTAAAGTCGTAACAACCACCACCAACCAGCCAAGCTTCCATTTTCGTTCACCCCACTTTCTCTACTTTCTCTCTCTAGAACCTCACACCATAACTCTCTCATTTCTTCACGAAATCTTGTGTTTTTGGTGTCAAAACGACCACTAGCACTTGTAGAACACGAAAGTATAGCATATCTAAGCTTGGAACCAACTGATTCGAGGTAAATCCAAGATCTAAGTTCGGTTTATAGGGTTTTGAAACCCTCTTGGTCGCCCATTCCCCTTAGCCGGTTCTAAGCCTCAAAATCCTAGGGAAAACACCACAAAACATTGTTAGAGTGTGTAGGACAAGTGAGATGCTATAATGTGGTCTTAATCTTTGATTTGAGTGGGCTGCACATCCTTGGCCGCAGCTAGCCGAATGGGTTTAGCCACAGGTAGGCCGAATGGCCCCCAGACCTCATGGCTCTTCCTTCGGCCGAATGGCCTCCATGCCGAACCAGCTCTTCTTTCGCTCAGCCAACCTTCATTCTTTCGGCCAACCAGCACCTATTCTGTCGGGTCTTCAATCGACAGGCTCTCCTTCGGCCAGAACCCCATACGAATGAGGCTCCCTTCGGCCAACCTACTTTGGCCCAGCTCCTCATTCGGCCCATGGATGTTCGATCAAATGGATTCGGGTTGAGTTGTTTGTGCATGGGTTGAGTCGGCGATCATTACATGCATGGCGTATGTGTGTGCATGGGAATAAGATTAGGGTTTCATCATGTACAATCAACCTTGGGGGAAATTATGAACCAAGTATAGAGTTTAACAAAGAAGATGTAATTTGGTTTCATTTTGATGCAATAAACTAAGGTCTTTCAAAATGACAACATGGGATAATGGATTAGGGTTGGAGTAACAAGAATTATCTTAAACCTTATTATCATTTAAATAGGAATGTTGAACATCATTTGGGTTCAACATACATGAGAATTCAACTAACACTAACACTTAGACAATTCGTAAGGACGTATAATTACATCAGATAGTTATTTTAACTATCTAGGATGGATTATACAAAGAGTTAATCAAAGAATTATTGGACAATCAAAAGCCAATAATGGGCCCAAGGTTAATCAAATCGGATTAACCCAACCCCATCATGTGAACTATACTTTTCTTAACTTAATTATGTTTTTAATAAAAGAAATTAAATTGTAAACTTTATTAAATCAAATTAAATGATTTTAACTAAATGTTTAACTTAAATTGAATGAATTTAAAAACGTTTTAATTAAAGACTTGTAAAGATTACTTGTGGTATAAGGGTTTATTAATAGGGAATACATTTAGCCTAGATAGAAGGAATTCTAGAAACACACTACTAACATAGGACACTTAGTTGCACACCGAGACCAAGACCCTAGATACGACGATTATAAATACTTATCGTATTCGAATCCTCTTAAAACGACTCAGGTACTGAAGATACATAAACCACAAGTAACAAGCGTGCATTTTGTGATAATTCAATACAGAGCAACACATGTGAGTTCATTGCCCTTTTCTAAACATTTTTGTTTTCAAACGCGGGGCTGAGAAGCATGCGTAAACCTTTTTATTTAAATATGTTTTACGTAAATGCTTTTACCTATTGTATGTTTTATATATACATGGTTATACTCCTAGACTCCTGTCTAGGTATATGTTATGCAGGATTAACTAACGAATTAATTAATTACTCTTATGAGTAATACCTTAATTCTAAAACTCTAAAACAAACCCTTAGTCCATCAAATTCAATTCAAAGAATCTAAACTCAAAGTGTAACCAAGAGAACTAAAGCTTAAGATCAAATTCAAGGGAATCTAATTTAGTGTATGATCAGTAAAAAAAAGGATCCTATTCAAGAATCTATAATCATTGTGGAAATCATGGAATTCTAAAAATCAGAATCTAGAGAATCAAAGGAATCAAGGGAATCATAACCGTGTGTGAATCATTGAAATAATGAAATCATTAAGATCTAATGAAATCATTAATGCTTAAGTTAAGGTGGATGTCAGGTGTATGTAAATCAAGACCACGTGTAACACATGGAAAGTCCCGTCATAAATAGTAGACTCTTGTAGTCAAGCTATATGGGCATAACTAAAATGATTAAACGAAATCAAGAGAACAAAGACGGTCAAGAATCAAAGGATATCCTAAAGTCTCGACATGTATAGTAGGCCTGAGGGTCAAGCTGATATGGGCGAAACATGAATGTCCCGATGCATACAGGTAGACTCATTTTGGGTCATGCCTGATATGGGCCACGTGTGAGACGGTACAACTTGGACACCACCAACAACTAAGTCTAATTGATTGAGTCAAATAAGGCCCAATCATCATGTATTAGTTGTATTTAAATGATTAATTATTGGTTTAATTAAGCATTTAATATTATGTTTCTACAAGTGCTTTGGGTAATCATGAATACATGGTGAACTCAAGAAATCAAAGGTATTTCAATTTGTGGAAATCAAAATCTAATATGAAGGTGAATGGAATGAAACGCTTAATTATCATCAACAACAATATGCTAAGCAGCCCGGTATGTGGTGGGACGGTGGCTGGGGCATGTCCCCTACATATGCCCTATATATAAGCAAACTTGGTTGGATAGCATAGGTGGTCATTGATGAGGTTAAGGTTGTCATTTCGGGGGATCAAGGTAAACAGTTTTCAGGGTAATCAAACGCAATGAATTAAAGGTATGGGATGAAATGCTTAATTATCATCAGAAACAATATATCTTGTGGTTTGATATGTGGTGGGACGATGGCTGGGGCTTGTCCCCTACATATGCCCTATATATAAGCATACTGAACTGGATGGTATAGGTGGTTAATGGTGAGGTTAAGGTTGTCATTCAAGTGGTTATTCAAACTCATTTTTAAATAAAACTACATGAACTCACCAAACATGTGTTGGCTTGATGTTTTTGCATGACTTCTCAGGTGACTAACATGTCAATTAAGAAGTTAATGCTATTGGACTAGGATGCCAGATAGAGGACCTAGTGTTTTTGGACCTGCATACTTTTGAAACATCATTTTACAGATTATTTTGTATATCTTGTGTATATACAAGATAGAAGAATTATGATGTTGATGGTAGATTTAAATTGTTAAATTATGAACATAACTGATGTAATTTAACTTTGTAATTCTATTTACATTTAGCAGTTTCTCATTATATATCATGTGCATTGTAAACAATCTGATCATCACGATTATCAATCCCGATATCACGCCCCGAGACCTTTCCGCCCGACTGGGAAGTGGATCTAACTCGCCGGCTCGGGGTGTGACAGATTGGTATCAGAGCCATGGTTATAGAGAAATATAGGTCACTTATTTAAACGGTTTGGCCTAGACTATAACCTAGGGACCCTGCATGTCGAGAACACAGGACATAAGAACTTATTTGCATTGTGTCTTCTGCATTCGATCATTGCACTAACCGATACTTTATTGGTTGTGATCAGAATGCTGCCGAGAAGACCTCCTCCCCTTATGCCTCCACCACCACCGCCACCTCCTCCTCCACCACCTCCTCCTCCACACACTCCACCAGTTGATCCGAAAGCGACTGCGAATTTGGATCCTGCCACCATCGCCATGGCGACATTATTGAGCAGCCAGCTGACTAATCAACTGAAGGAGGTGATTCCGGATATGCTCAACCGTATTCGTAACGACAGCAACAACACCGGGCATTCATCAGGAGAAGCCAGTGGAAATACTGGTGGTGCTTCAAACTACTCCTACAAGTCTTTTGTGGGATGTAAACCACCAAATTTTAGCGGTATCGAGGGAGCCGTTGGATTAATCCAATGGATTGAAAAGATGGAGACTACCCTAGACATTAGCAGTTGTCCAGAGCACCACAAACTTCGCTACTCTGTAGGATCATTCAACAAGTGGGCTTTAACTTGGTGGAACTCACAGATCAAAGCCCGAGGAAGAGAAGAAGCAATGGCGATACCATGGGAAGAATTCAAGACACTGCTGAGAAATGAATTCTGCCCCAATAATGAACTGCAAAGACTAGAGGTGGAATTGTCCAACCATGTGATGAAGGGAGCTGATGGCGATACCATGGTACACTACCCGCTATCATGAGTTGGTAGCCTTGGTACCGGATATGGTACCAACCCTAGAGAAAAGCATCGACAGGTATGTGGGTGGACTCCCCACCGGCATTTAGGGTTTAGTAGTTGAAGCAAACCCTGTTACCTTGGAGTCTGCTGTGAGTTTGTCTGGGAAACTCACTGATTTGATGGTTGCCTCTGGAACCTTGAAGAAAGAGGCTGACACCGGCAACCACAAGGAAGAATCCTCTAAGAAACCCCATCATCACCAACACCCAAAGAAAAAGCAGAAGACCCTGAAGAACTACACAATGGCTATTCCACTCAACCAAGTAGCCATGGCACCGCAGAATGTGCACAAGAAGCCGTATACTGGCCCACACCCTCTATGTGCTAAGTGCCAGTATCATCATGCTGCAAGCAATCTCTGCCGTCACTGCACGGGATGTGCAAGAAAGGGACACTGGGTCCAAAATTGCAGGATGACTCCCAATCAAGCAGTCAACAATGTTGTTTTAGCTTTCCTCCACCCAACAACCAGAACAACGGTGGATGCTATAAATGTGGCAAACTTGGCCACTTTGCAAAGAACTGCCCGAAGAAGACACAACAGACAGTTCCAACACCCCATGGTAGAGCTTTTGCCATAGGAGCTCCAGCTGCACGCCAAGACCCGAACGTGGTCACTGGTACATTTCTCTTACATGACTTTTATGCATCAATTCTGTTTGACACTGATGCGGATCAGAGTTTTATCTCTACCGATTTTGCATGCCAACTATATTCTATAGAGGAACAGTTAGATTCCCCTTACATCATAGAATTAGCTAATGGGAAACAGATCACGGTTAGTATAGTATACAGGAATTGCCCATTGACAATTAATGGTCATACATTCACCATCGTTTTGATACCGATGGAGTTGGATAGTTTTGACATCATTTTTGGAATGGATTGGCTATCTCTCAACCGAGT
Source organism: Mikania micrantha (assembly GCA_009363875.1). Classification (NCBI taxonomy): domain Eukaryota; kingdom Viridiplantae; phylum Streptophyta; class Magnoliopsida; order Asterales; family Asteraceae; genus Mikania; species Mikania micrantha. Next base: position 19,609,296 of record CM018684.1, on the reverse strand, counting down.
GGAAGTCATCTGTTCTAAAAAGCTGCTTCGAATTCCATTGCCGAATGATCGTGTATTGGAAGTCCAAGGGGATCAAGCAAAACGAAGTGTCAAAATCATCTCTTGCATAAAGGCTCGTAAGTGTTTACAGAAGCAGTGCGTAGGTTTTCTAGCTCACGTGGTGGAGAAAGAGAAGGACAAGAAAAAGATCTAAGACGTGCCGGTAGTGAAAGAATATCCAGAAGTATTTCCTGAAGACCTACCAGGTTTGCCACCTGCGCGACCGGTAGAGTTCCGTATTGATTTAATTCCTGGAGCAACTCCTGTTGCTAAATCTCCTTACAGGTTAGCACCTTCAGAGATGCAGGAATTGTCAAATCAGCTACAGGAGCTACTTGATAAAGGTTTCATCAGACCGAGCAACTCACCTTGGGGAGCTCCGGTTTTGTTCGTGAAGAAGAAAGATGGATCGTTTCAGATGTGCATAGACTACCGAGAGTTGAATAAGTTGACTATCAAGAATCGGTATCCATTACCAAGGATTAATTATTTATTTGACTAGCTAAAAGGAGCACAATATTTCTCAAAGATTGATCTACGATCCGGATATCATCAACTCAGAGTTGTAGATGAAGACAAACTGAAGACGGCGTTCCGAACCACATATGGCATTAGAGTTTATGGTGATGCCTTTCGGATTGACAAATGCACCAGCGGTTTTCATGGATCTAATGAACCGAGTGTGCAAGCCGTATCTGGATCAGTTTGTCATTGTCTTCATTGATGACATACTGATTTATTGCAAGAGCAAGGCAGAACACGAGCAACATCTCAAGAAGATATTGGAGCTATTGAAAGAAGAGAAACTTTATGCCAAATTCTCTAAGTGTGAATTTTGGCTAAGAGAAGTTCAATTTTTGGGTCATGTAGTCAACAGCAAGGGAATACATGTAGATCCTGCCAAGATTGAAGCGATAAAGAACTGGGATACTCCAAAGACACCAACGGAGATACGGTCTTTTCTGGGATTGGCAGGTTATTATAGAAGGTTTATATCAAACTTTTCTAAGATAGCTCTGCCCCTCACCAAGCTAACTCAGAAAAGTGAGCCGTTTGTTTGGGAGCAGAAACAAGAAGATGCTTCCCAGACACTGAAGCAGAAGTTATGTGATGCTCCAATCTTATCTCTCCTAGAAGGTTGTGATGACTTTGTAGTATACTGTGATGTCTCCTACCAGGGACTTGGTTGCGTACTAATGCAACGGGACAAAGTTATCGCGTATGCATCAAGACAGTTAAACATTCATGAGAAGAATTACACTACTCATGATCTAGAAATGGGAGCTGTAATCTTCGCATTGAAGATCTGGAGACATTACTTATATGGCACTAAATGTAGCATATTTACTGATCACAAGAGTCTGCAGCATATCTTTGATCAGAAGGAACTCAACATGCGACAGCGTCGTTGGGTTGAGCTTCTGAATGATTACGACTGTGTAATCAAGTATCATCCGAGCAAGGCAAACGTTGTAGTTGATGCCCTGAGCCGGAAGGAACGGATCAAACCCTTGCGCGTTAGTGCAATGGGAATGACTGTGCAGACAAGCTTACGTGACAAGATTATTCAGGCACAACAAGAATCAGTTGATAGAGGAAATCTGAAGAAAGAACTTGATTGTGGAGCAGAGAAACAGTTTGAAATAGAGCCTAATGGAGTTATCTACAACCAGGAAAGTATGTGGATTCCGGTAGTAGACGAATTGAGAAGACTCATCTTCGATGAAGCACACAAGACCAGATACTCTGTGCATCCCGGCGCTGATAAAATGTACCAAGACTTACGGGGATTTTATTGGTGGCCAGGAATGAAGAAAGACATAGCTGAGTATGTTGGTCGATGCCTTACGTGAGCTAAGGTAAAGGCGGAACACCAGAAGCCATTAGGTTACTGGAACAGCCTGAGATTCTGCTCTGGAAGTGGGAACAAATAGCTATGGACTTCATTCCCAAGCTACCCAGTACTTCCAGTTGTCATGATAAGATTTGGGTTATCATTGATCGTTTGACAAAATCTGCTCATTTCTTGCCAATGAGTGAGACTTTCACGATGGATAGACTGGTGAGACTGTACATCAATGAGATAGTGGTACATCATGGTGTGCCATTGTCTATCATTTTGGATTGAGACAGCAGATTCACATCAAGGTTCTAGCAATCATTACAGAAATCTCTAGGGACGCACTTAAATCTGAGTACAGCTTACCATCCACAAACGGACGGTCAAAGCGAACGCACGATTCAGACCCTGGAGGACATGTTAAGAACCTGTGTGTTAGATTTTGGTGGAAATTGGGACTCTCATTTGCCACTGATCGAATTCTCCTACAACAATAGTTACCACAGTAGCATCGGATGTGCACCGCTCGAGGCTCTTTATGGTCAAAAATGTCGGTCACCGATCTGTTGGACTGAAGTGGGAGATAATCGTATAACAGGGCCAGAGCTTATTCAAGAAACTACCGACAAGATTGTCCTGATTCAGTAAAGACTACAAACAACAAGGAGCAGACAAAAGAGCTATGCCGATAAGCGGCACAAACCGTTAGAATTCCAAGTGGGAAACCGTGTCATGTTAAAGGTGTGCCCATGGAAAGGCGTAGTTCGTTTTGAAAAGAAAGGCAAGTTAGCACCACCATACGTGGGACCGTTCAAGACCATCGAACATATTGGTCCTGTGGCGTATAGAATAAGGTTACCAGATGAACTCAGTGGTGTGCATGACGTCTTTCATGTCACAAACCTAAAGAAATGCCTTGCTAACGAGTCACTTGTCATACCGATCGAAGAAATTCAAGTGGACGAACAAGTACATTTTATTGAAGAACCTTTGGAGATTATGGATAGCAAGGTTAAACAACTAAGGCGAAGCCGTATTCCGATAGTCAAGGTTCTTTGGAACTCAAGGCGCGGACCCGAGTTTACTTGGGAACGCGAACATCACATGAAGTCCAGGTATCCACAACTGTTTACAGAGGAAACGTACCTGATAACGATTCCTAAATTTCGGCATGAAATTTCTCTAACAAGGGGAGACTGTACCATCAGTGCCGGAAATGTCACCGGAACAGTGATCTCAACAGTAACATGAACAGTAAATCAGGTACACATTTCAGTTGTTGTTCATATATTGAGAATAACTAAAGCACAATAAATCGTTAAACTAGGATTACAAAATTAAATTACAATATCATTGTTTGGTAATTTAACTAAGTAAACCGATCAAAAGAATCAACTGTTCACTATCTTATATCTGTACAAGATATCAAAAGTGACTTGTATCAATGACAAAATATGTGCTTCCCAAAATTCTACTAGGTCCTCTATGTGGGCATCCTAGCATGCAATCCTGCGCCTTAGCTTAAACCTGTGCATCACCTGAGAAAGCATGTAAGAAATCAAAGTCAACACAAAGGTTGGTGAGTTCATATAATTTATTTGTTGAAAAATAGCTTTAGCAAACCTCTTTCAGTAAAACCTTAACCTCATTAACATCACATATAATATCCAGATCGGTATGCTTATATATAGGGCATACGAAAGGGTCGAGCCTACAACCCGCCCAAACGCCATCCCACCACATACTAATCCGCATATGACACTGTTGTTAATGATAATTAAGCATTTTCCCTACAACCCAATTCCGTCTTCATCATAGCTTTAGTGTACTGTTTAAAAGTTTACAAGTTTATAGCATTCATGTAGATTAGCTTTAGAGTAGTTGTACAAGCACAATTGTTTCACAATTCATTGTTTAGGTTTCACGTATCTCATGCATAGGTACAAGCTTTGCTCTAGCAATGTTTAGCAATTACGAAGCCCATGAATAGATACAAGCTTAGCATCTAGCATACAATCATAGCTTTTAGCATTTAACTCCTAGTATTAGCATATAGTTGAGCTTATAGTCCGTAACATTCGCCTTGTGCAGATAGGTAAGCATTGAGTTTATAGAATAAGCATCAAGCATATAGTTTAAGTATTGAGTTTTTAGCATAGGCATCAAGCATATAGTTTAAGTCTTGAGTTTATAGCATAAGCATCAAGGATATAGTTTAAGGCTTGAGTTTATAGCATAGGCATCAACTCACCTTGTGTTTGAAGTGGTTGACTTAGCTTAACTAAAATGCACGCGCTCATTGTAGTATTTGTTGTTGGTTTCAAGATCCTGTATTGATTTCACGTTGTATGTAACTTATAAGTATAAGTTGTGGTTGTTGTGTATGTGCGTATGTGTTAGCCCTAAAGTTGGCTAACACTTGTGAGTCTCGGTCATTATTCGGTCCTATTTACTTGGTAGAGATGTTTGTGACGCTTAGTACAATTAGGCTAATGTTGGCGTTCTAGTTTATTTGCTTTGTTATCATAGTCAAAGATATTCTAAGTATAACACTTAGGCCGTTGATGAAGGGTTAGTAACTCCTAACATCTTGTAAAAGAGTTTTGTATATTTATCGTTCTATACATCAAACCATTTTGTTTTAAGACCTATGAACCCAAGTCCAAAACCTTGTCACCTTTGTGGTAATTTAGTTTGGTAATCCAAGGCCTACTATCGTAATTAATTTGATTTAGTGTGTTAGGTTGTCTCATTCACCATGTGGGCCGAATGTGGGCTAGTCTTAGGCCGGATAACCATAATGGATCGGGTAATGCCAATGGGCCGGAAATGGTCCAAATGAGCTCTATAACCGCATTGGGCCGATCCAATGACCTTAGTCTAGCTCACCAAGTTCCTTAGGCCGATCTATTGGGCCGAAAGGGTTTCATGGGTTAAATTGCCATGTCCGGGTAACCTATTGGGCCGGGGGAACTTTGCAGCCCTGGCCATTTGTCATTGACTGATTAACTAAAGTGGGCCGAGTGATAAGGTTTTGGGCCGGTTGCGCTATGGTATTGGCTGTAGATGTTTTCGGCCGAGAAGGAAGTGGGTTCGATCCCCATTCCAGCGAACCTTAGGTTCCCTTAACTAGAGGTCCGGCTCTGCATGCTAGTCCATGCTAGGTTCGCCCCTCCATCTTGGTTCGTGAACATGAGGTTCGCAGCTCCTATAGTTCGGCGGCCTAGGTTCTGCTATGAAAGAAGGTTCGCCCATGGGTGGTTTAGCCATGCAGGTTCGGTGGTCAGCTAGGTTCGGCTGAGGTCTAGGGTTCGCAGTAGGGTTCGTGAGTGATGCATGCAAGATTCGTGGGTGTGGTTACATCAACACAAGGTTCGGGTATGTATTATATGTGCATAGGTGCGTTGAGCTTGGATGTTCAGCCGCTTCTAAGGTTCGGCCCTTAGCTGTTTCGGTCGAGCACCCCATTCACGAACCTGGTTGCATCGTTATCGAGCTTCTGCTTCGTTCTATGCTGTTTCCATTTCATCCCAATGGTGGTGGCATCTCCTATTTAATTCCCAAGGGTGAAGGGTTTGTAGGAGACGAATCCAGGACCGGTTAAGGGTTAGTAAAACCAAAACAAAAATGAAAAACCCTCATTTTTCGAACCTTTAAGCCTCTTTATCTTGAATTCGGCTGGACCACTCTTCAGATCGGTTGTACTTCTAGGTAGAGGGCGATGAGAGCTTCGTGTGGACACCAAAAACACAAGATTTCACCAGGGATTGAAGGAGTTATAGTGATTTGAAGGTGTATATTCTAGAGAGAGAGAGAGAGAAGATGCAATTAATGAAGAAAAGGGTTTCATTTAGGGTTTAAATACCCCGTGGGTATTCGGGTTTGTTTCGGTTGCTCGGTTCTCGTTTTCATCGCGTTTCCGGCACCTTACGCGCGTGTTTTTGTAAATTAATAAAAAGTGTTTGTTTGAATTAATTTGAAGATGGTTATTCCTAGTAAATGTTTTTAAAATTATTTCTGTTGAATTATTTATCGTAATTTATTATTTTAAGCGTTTCGTTAACCTGTTCGCGTATTCTATGTATTTTAATTAAATAGCTTTATTTTTAAAATTCTAAAAAAGGTTGTGATTCCTAATAAATGTTAATAATTTAATTTTCTTAATTTATTGTCGTTCGTTTAGTTTTTCGTTTTCGTTTCGTCAGAACGTGTCACCTTCGAGCGTATTCGTTCGAATCGTCACCCGAACAAACACGGCGTTGGTTTCACTTTCTGATTCTTGTTTTCTAATTTTCAGTCATCATTTCAGAACGTTAAACTTTCAGATTTATTCGTACAGATCGTTACCTATACGAATAATCCGTCAGCTTAGCATTCACGTAACAACATCCGTTGTTGTTTTGTTCTGTAAAGCCTCACATACGTTTATACATAATAGAATCCTAACTAACAATCACGCGAAAGTCGATCCGGCGGGAGCGGATCGACTTTCGCGTCGGGCGGAATGTTCTAGCGGCGCGATATCGTGAGTGATAATCGTGATGATCAGATTGTTTACATTGCACATGATAATAATGAGAAATGCTAAATAGAATAGAATTACAACGTTAAATTACATCAGTATCGTTCATAATTTAACAATGTAAATCTATCATCAACATCATAAATTTTCTATCTTGTATCTGCACAAGATATACCAAATATATTGTATAATGATGTTCCAAAAGTATGCAGGTCCAAAAATACTAGGTATTCTGTCAGAAGTCCTAGCCCAAAAGCATTAGCTTCTTAATTGACATGTTCGTCACCAGAGAAGTCATGGAAAAATAAAGTCAACACATGGTTGGTGAGTTCATATAGTTTAGTATTTGAAAAATAGCGTTGTAACCTTTTTCGGTAAAAACCCTAAACTCATTAACTTCAACTGTAATATCCAGTTCGGTATGCTTATATATTGCGCATACGAAAGGGTCGAGCCTATAACCCGCCCAGACGCCATCCCACCACATACTAAACCACATATGACATTGTTGTTAATGATAATTAAGCATTTTTACCCACCATTCACTTCCATCCCACCATAGTTCTAACATGCACCCAAACATTTGTAAACTCTCGGGTGACAGCCTTAATCTCATTAACACCACCTGCAATATCCAATTCGGAACACTGTAAATATCATCAAACATGTGTCACATATTCGATCAGTCTAGCTAGGAAATCTTTCAAACCTGAGATTGGCACTTGCTATCTTTGATATTTCCAAGTCAAACCCTTGAAAATAGTTCTTTGTACATAGTTCTTTGAAATAGATAGTTAGTTCTTTGACAACACATCCCCCGAAAATAGTTCTTTGATTAGTCCGTTAGTTCTTTGAAGTACACCTTTGAAAATAGTTCTTTGTTTTAGATCTTTGAAAATAGTCGTTTGAAAATAGTTCTTTGTTTTAGATCTCAATTTCTTTGAAAATAGTCCTTTGAAAATAGTTCTTTGTTTTGAAAGAGTTATATACTCATATTGAATAGATAAGTTACCTTGAAATCCTGTATAAAGTATACCTAGACAGATTCTAGGATAACGATTCCACATATAAAAATATGTTAAGTAAAAGCATTTAAGTAATTATAATCTTGCGAAAATAACTTAAGCATGCTTCTCAGCCCCGTGTTTGAAAGAGTTCCAATACGATAAGTTACGTGTTTGAAAGAGTTATGTACTACCACAAAATGCGCGCTCTTTGTTTGTAGACTATGTATCTTCAGTTCCTGAGTTGTTTTAAAAGAGTTCGAATACGATAAGTATACGTATCAATCGTCATATCTAAGGTTTGGTCTCTGTGTGCAACTAAGTTTTCTATGTTACTAATGTGATTCTAAGATATAATCTAACTAGTCTAACTTAATACCCAATCATAACCGCAATTCCCATGAATAATTACCATTACACCTTAGTGATGTATGGTTTACGTTGTTCAATGTCAATGTCTCTTAATTAGAACATTTTAAACACTTTATTTTACGTCGTTAAGTTAGAAATCATTTTATTTAATTTAAAGAATATCTTAAATAAAAACTTATAATTTACTTTAAGAAATTAGGGTCAACAAGTTAGGTTTAGGTTAATCACATTCAATTAACCGTAACTTGTTACTAGATCTTCGTTTCCGATAGTTCTTTGTTCGTCCATGTGTATAACTTAGCTTAGAGTGTTCAATTGAACAATCTAATTTAGTTACATATTCATATGCAATTTTCTAAGTGTTAGATGCTAATGTTGAAATCAACACCATAACCTTAGGCTATAACATCCACTAATGCACGTACCCATACATAAATGCATGTTCCTTAGTTCATTCTAGGCTATGAGTACTCGTATATTTATTTCCTTGTTCTTAAAAATAAATTTAACAGCCCTAGGTCCAGAATTTCCCTAATTAGCCAACACCTTAGGTTCGATCACCATTTGGGGCAGCGAACCTATGGGCATTGACAATAGGTTCGGCGAACCTTTAGGGTTCGGCGAACCTTTAGGGTCCGGCTATGCATTGAGGTTCGCCTGACTTGGGTTCGGCCCAAATGGGTTCGTGGACCAAGGGTTCGGCCAGGGAGAAGGTTCGCCTCCCTGGGTTCGTCATGCATGCAGGTTCAGCTGGTCCAGGTTCGTCCCATGTGGTTCGTCTCACTCAGGTTCGTGGCAACATAGGTTCGTCTGACTTGGGTTCGTCACCTTAAAAGGTTTGGCCAGAGGGAAGACAGGTTCGGCCCTGTTTATTGTTCAGAGTTGACAGGTTCGGCTACCTGAGCATAGGTTCGGCCGATCATCTCTTGTCATGAACCTGTTTCATCTCCTTCATTTTCGATCCAAATCTGTTACACGTTAGTTCCTAGAGCTTCCTAGTTGTTCACAAGTGTTTATCTAAGTGTTTTCTAAGTGTTGTATCGGTTAAACAACAACAAACTCAAAGGGTTCGTGATTCACATTAAAACTGAAATAAAGAATAAGATTTACCTCAAAATCAGTGGATAAAAGCTTGAATATCTTGTACTTCCGTAATCTACGTGGTGAGAGGATCGTTTTGACAGCAAGAACTCTTGTAATGGTCGAGAATCGAATGAGATGTTGTAGAGAGAAGGTGGAGAGAAATTTTCTAGAGAGAGGTGGGGGAAAACGAAAATGGAAGAGAAAAAGAGGGTTGGTGGTGGTGGTTGTGAGGTTTAATGCCTCATTAAAGGAATTAAAACACCCGTTAGGTTTGGTTTCGTTCGGTTTCGCGTAAAATGCAGGTTCCTCGTAGTTTCCGAAACGAAACGACTCGAATTTAAAATTAGATCTACGGAATTATGTTAGGTGGTTATTCCTAATAAGTTAACTAAATATCTTTCGTTTATTTTAAATTTCTGAAATATTAAATTTACTGTTTAAAATCGAATCGTACAGTCGTCGCGCGTATTCGTTCGAATCGTCACCCGTACGAACACGGCGATAACTATACTTTTCAATATTGTTTTCTAATTATCGGATATCATTCAGAACGTTAAACTTTCAAATTTATTCGTACAGATCATCACCTATACGAATAATCCGTCGATTCAGAACGTTAAACTTTCAATATTGTTTTCTAATAATCCGTGTTGTTTTGTTTTATAAAGCCTAACATACGTTTATACATAATAAATCCTAACAAATAATCACATAAGGGTTCTTTGTTGCCAGATAATTATCTGACTGATGAACCCTTTTTCCTGAGTTTTGTTTCTCTGAAATGACTCTGAATTCATTGTTTCATAGCATGAAATGATAATGACATATGATATTGAACATGACATAAAATGAAAAGCATATAGTTCGTACCTGATTACTGTTCATGTTACTGTTGAGATCACTGTTCCGGTACTGGTTCCGGCACTGATGTTACAGTCTCCCCTTGTTAGAGAAATTTCGTCCCGAAATTTAAGAGTTGTTATCAGATACGGCTTCCTATGTAAACAGTTGGGGATACTTTGACTTCATGTGATCTTTACGTTCCCAAGTAAACTCGGGTCCGCGCTTTGAGTTCCATCGAACCTTTACAGTTGGAATACGGCTTCGCCTTAGTTGCTTAACTTTGCGATCCATAATCTCCAAAGGTTCCTCAATAAAATGCAATTGCTCCTCCACTTCAATTTCTTTGATCGGTATGACAAGTGACTCGTCAGCAAGGCATTTCTTTAAGTTCTAGACGTGAAACATGTCATGCACACCACTGAGTTCATCTGGTAATCTCAGTCTATACGCCACAGGACCAATACGTTCGATGATCTCGAATGTTCCCACGTACCTTGGTGCTAATTTACCTTTCTTTCCGAATTGTACTACACCTTTCCATGGGGATACCTTCAACATGACACGGTCTCCCACTTGGAATTCCAATGGTTTGCGCTGTTTGTCAGCGTAGCTCTTTTGTCTGCTCCTTGTAGCTTGTAATCTTTGTTGTATCTGGGCAATCTTATCAGTAGTTTCCTGAATAAGCTCTGGCCCATTTATTCGGTTGTCTACAAGTTCAGTCCAACAGATGGGTGATCGACATTTTCGACCATACAAAGCCTCGAATGGTGCGCATCCGATGCTACTGTGATAACTGTTGTTGTAGGAGAATTCAATCAGTGGCAAATGAGAATCCCAATTTCCACTGAAATCCAACAGATAGGTTCTCAACATGTCCTCTAGGGTCTGAATCGTGCGTTCGCTTTGACCATCCGTTTGTGGATGGTAATCTGTACTCAAATTTAACTGCGTCCCTAGAGATTTCAGTAATGATTGCCAAATGCTTGATGTGAATCTGCTGTCCCTATCAGAAATAATGGATAATGGCACATCGTGGCGTACCACTATCTCATTGATGTATAATCTTGCCAGTCTATCCATCGTGAAGGTTTCACGCATTGACAAGAAGTGAGCAGATTTGGTCAAACGATCAATGATCACCCAAATTGTATGATGACCACTGGAAGTGCGGGGCAGCTTGGTAATGAAGTCCATAGCTATTTGTTCCCACTTCCAGAGTGGAATCTCGGGCTTTTCCAGTAAACCGGAGGGTTTCTGGTTTTCCGCTTTTACTATCGCACACGTAAGACATCGACCGACGTATTCGGATATGTCTTTCTTCATTCCAGGCCACCAATAAGATCCACGCAAATCTTGGTACATTTTATCAGCGCCTGGATGAACAGAGTTGTCACACCCCGAGCCAGCGGGACGGATCGACTTTCCTGTCGGGCGAAAGGTTCGCGAGGCGCGATATCGTGAGTGATAATCGTGATGATCAGATTGTTTACATAGCATCAACATTGAAAATATCTAAAGCACAATATAGCATTAAACTAGGATTACAAAGTTAAATTACAATATCAATGTTTGATAATTTAACTAAGTAAACCTATCAAAAGAATCAATTGTTTCTATCTTGTATATGTACAAGATATCAAAAGTGACTCGCATCAATATCAAAATATATGCTTTCCAAAAGTCTACTAGGTCCACTAACTGGGCATCCTAGTATGCAATCCTGAACCATAGTCTATTCCTGTACGTCACCTGAGAAAGCATGTAAGAAAACAAAGTCAATACAATGGTTTAGTGAGTTCATATACTTTAATAGTTGAATATTACCTTTAGCAAACCTCTTTCGGTAGCAACCTTAATCTCATTAACATCACATGTAATATCCGGATGGGTATGCTTATATATAGGGTATACAAAAGGGTCGAGCCTACAACCCGCCCAGACGCCATCCCACCACATACTAATCCACAAATGACACTTTTGGTAATGATAATTAAGCGTTTTACCTAATACCCAATCCCATCTTCATCATAGCTTTTCCATAATGTTAAAATTTTACAAGTTTATAGCATTCACGTAGATTAGCTTTAATGTATGTTGTACAAGGATAATAGTTTCACAACTCATAGTTTAGCTTTCACCAATCTCCTGCATGGGTATAAGTGTCACACCCCCAATTTTCAACTAACGGAATCACACCGTTTGGGAGCGTGACAAACCAGGATCTCAGATCATTAGACATAGCGAAGACCTCTATATGAATTTTCAAAACATACTTTGGTCTTTAAACATAACATCAGAGTTTACAAAAATTGCGGAAGCGTTTAAAACCAATAACAGTTGTAAAGTAAACATTACAAAACAAAATACTTAAATATTCAAATTCAAATATTCAAAATGTTTAAAATGCATGAGACTCTATCTCCTAGTCCATGCCAGCTTTAACGCGCGCCTTAGCGTCCTGAGAAAACATGCAAATCAAGTCAACACAAAGATTGGTGCATAACACAGGTTTTCAATAATCACAATGTTCAAAACAACAGTTTGAATAACAAGATTGTAGATAACATAATCACACATGCACAGTCATGATAGCTAGTCATATAAACTATTTACATACGTGTTCGACACCGAAGCTGACGGATTGCCATGCTATAGCATGTTTTCGCCTTGCCACTATTGTCTATCACAACAATAGTAAAATTGTGTTTGGTCAGTCAAACACCTGCGTAGATCCCATCTACCAGGTGAGGTTTTTCAAACCTAATAGATCTATTTCCAACTACCACGCTTTGCATTACAGCAAACTAAACGGTTCGAGGTGTGTAAGGACTTTCAAGTTGATATGTTTTCACATAATGTAAACAGCTAACTCATGCAAGTGATATGTATCTAAAAACAGTTTGTTGCACATGTTTTCTCCCCCAAAACAGTTTAAAATAAGAAAGGGCCGTGTACGCACCTTTGATTTTTAGCAGAATGATCAATACGCGTGAAATCGTGTAGAGAATCCTCTTACGAAGGATCTGTGTTTAAACAATAACTTAATGTTATACGGATTATCGTTTTGTGCTTGAAATCACATACGTGTCAACACACGTATGTTAAAGTGTCATAATTGTGCATACGTAAATACGCGTGACTTTGAAATCGTTTAAATAAAATCCTACACGATTTTATTTAATCAAACGTAACTATACGCGATTTCGTTTTCGAATTAAAATATGAATTTTATTATTCTAAAACATTCGAGACTTCGTTACGGTTCCAACGTAACTTGAACGAGTTAAATCGGATTTAAAACGAGAAAGATATGGGCCAATTTCTAAAAAAATATGTTAAAACTCAAAAACTGTTGTGGGCCGGGCTCGAACCCGCGACCTCCAACCCAATATGCACGCACACTACCATCTCATCTATACCAGATTTTGATAATCTATCCGATCTTAATCATTATATCTCCCATCGGCCTAGTGACCTTATACCCATCCATAGCCGAAGCAAGTTTTATCCAATTGACCACGAATTCGAATTCATTAGCCCTTAAAACCATAGGGCTTTGCTTCTGGGTATTCAACCTAGTCTATATACAATTTTAATTCGAAAACAAAACAGTATAATCCTTTTAATTGAAAATACACAGGTTCGAATTTGATTTCTAAAACCCATCCTTCGATTTCATCGAATTCGTTTACCTCAAGCCGTAAAATCATCAGGTTTTCTTCAACATAGTTCTAAGAATCCATTCAAACCAATTAATTCGATTTTAAAACTCGTTTCCATTAAAACCCCCAAATCGTTTAACCCAAAGAAACCTAGAACTTAAAACCTATCAATTCGTTGTTAAGAAACTAAATTGAACAATGGTTTTGCTTAATCGACATATTCTGAAACTAATCATATGCTTGAATTCGATTATTAACCTGTTCAAGCAAGAATCCCCCAAAATAGTTTTCGTGATGAACCCTAGAATTAGGATTCAATCAATTCGATGATTATACACAAAATACCCATAGGGATTAGTTTAGTCGATCGTTTTAGAGGATGTAGGATCAATCACTAACCTGTTTTGATATGGAATTGATGTAGAACCACTTTGAGCCCTAGGTTCGGCCACCCCCAATTCGAATTCTCTATCTTTCACTGTTAGGCTCGAATTGCTGCTTGTTTAATCTTCTAATAATGCCGACCAAGATGTTTGAATGCTCAATTTAGTGAAATGTAACCGAACTAACACAAACCGATTATACTCTTGTGTTTCGGTTTACCCTCGATCGAATTCTACTATTCTTGACTTCTTAGATCAAATTTTTTTTGAATGGAAAACTCTCTAACAGTGCCGACTAGAGTATATTGAGTTTCAATTTGATGTATTAAAACCGAATTATGAGATTTTGATAATGGGTTGGAACGGTTTCGACCTTTAGCATCATTTAGCTTTTAATTCGCTTAATAATCGTGATCATAACGCCTAATAGTGATTACTAATCATTAATTTGACACTTACAACTGATCAATTTCAGTTACAACTTAATATAAATGTGGAATTCGAATCTTACAATCCATTTGGCCGAATTTTGACTTATAAAAGTCAAAATTAGACATTTTTCCTCTTTACAATTCCAATTCCTTGAAACTTGAATATTTCTAACCCTTGAACTTTGTTTTCGTACAATCACATCCCATTTCGATTAATTATAAGTTTAACGGAGTTAATCCGGAATACCGAATTGTCATTTATCGGTCAATTGAAACATCATTGGGCTTGATTAATCCAATTGGGCCTCCATCAAGTTCACTGGGCCTCACAGAATATAACTGGGCCTATCTTGGGCCTTGAATTTGTAATTGAGCCTACCTTGATCTCACTAAGACTTACTGGGCCTTCTTGGGCCTTAATGGCCTACTTAGACCTCAGTGGCCTTCCTTGTTTCTATTGGACTTAAAATGATCTTATTGGGCCTACATTGGCCTTGTTGGGCCTTCATTGATCTTGTTGGGCCTTCATTGGCCTTATTGGGCCCACATTATCTCTGTTGGCCTGTGATATCACCATCTCCCGTTAATAAGGTTAGTGTAAAAAGTCGGATTGTCACATCATCCCCTTGTTGAAGGAATTTTCGTCCCGAAAATTAGTAAGTGTTAGGAGTTGTTAGGAAACTACTTACGAGTTTAAATCGTACGTGTTAGTGTGGTTTGATCATTCTGTGTGCTTGTGTGTACTCCCACACAACATCACAACTCAATTGTGATTGTTCAATGTGATTGTTTGCGTGTACACTTGTTAGTTCACCCAACTGTGACTGTTTGAGTTTGATCATACTATGTTGTGTAACCTCACACATAGTGAGTGTCTGAAACTGTTTGTACTATGTAACCCCGCACATAGCAAAATGTGTGTAACCAATCATGTATGTACTACCATAACATGTAACATATGAAATGTAGCACATAAAACATATAGAATATAATGTAGCACAAATGTTTGTAACAAAATCAATTGAATAAATAAAATGTTTGTGCTTACAGTTTGAAATTTGCAGTGTTGATGTGTGAAAGCATCACGTCATCCCCTTGTTGAAGGAAATTTCGTCCCGAAATTTAACGTGCGCTCTCAGTGTTAGCAGTAGCTGTTTTGAATAGATGAGGATATTTCTTCATCATTTGGTCTTCCCGTTCCCATGTGAATTCAGGACCACGTCTTGAATTCCATCGAACTTTGACTATCGGAATCTTGCTTTGCTTCAGTTGTTTAACCTCTCGGTCCATGATTTCTGCTGGTTCTTCAATGAATCGCAACTGTTCATCTACTTGTATTTCTTCTAACGGTACAATCAATGTCTCGTCAGAAAGACATTTCTTTAAGTTTGATACATGAAAGACATCATGAACTCCACTGAGTTCATCCGGTAGTTTGAGTTGGTACGCAACCAAACCAATCCTTTTCAGAATCTCAAACGGTCCTACGTAACGTGGACTAAGCTTCCCGCGCTTGCCGAATCGTATCACACCTTTCCAAGGTGATACCTTTAGAAGAACTCGGTCTCCTACTTGAAATTCCAACGGCTTGCGACGTTTGTCAGCATAGCTCTTCTGTCGATCCCGAGCCGCTGCCATACGGTTCCGGATTTGAACAATCTTCTCTGTCGTCTCGTGCACCAGTTCAGGACCTGTTATCTGACTGTCTCCAATCTCAGCCCAACAAACTGGTGAACGACATTTGCGACCATACAAAGCTTCAAACGGTGCTGCTTGAATACTTGTATGATAACTATTATTGTAAGAGAATTCCACTAGCGGTAAATGATTTTCCCAACTATCACCAAAGTCAATTACACAAGCTCGTAACATATCCTCGAGCGTTTGAATCGTTCGTTCACTTTGACCGTCGGTCTGTGGATGATAAGCGGTACTCATATCCAAGCGAGTCCCCAATGACTTATGAAGAGATTTCCAAAAGTTGGAAGTAAACCGAGCATCCCGCTCTGATATGATAGATATTGGCACGCCATGTCGTGCTACTACTTCCTTGATGTAAATGCGAGTCAGTTTCTCCATCTTATCAGTTTCCTTAATTGCTAGGAAGTGTGCAGATTTCGTTAATCGATCAACGATTACCCATATCGTATCACAACCACTCGGTGTACGGGGTAACTTAGTAATAAAATCCATCGAAATCTGTTCCCACTTCCACATCGGTATCTCTGGTTGTTGCAGTAAACCAGATGGCTTCTGGTATTCAACTTTGACTTTCGAGCAAGTCAAACATTTGCTAACGTACTTAGCAATATCCGCTTTCATGTGAGGCCACCAATACAGTGCCTTCAAGTCATGGTACATCTTGTCTGATCCCGGATGGACTGAATATCTGGACTTGTGCGCTTCGTCCATCACGAGTTCCCTTAAACCTCCACACAAAGGTATCCAAAGTCTATCAATGAAATAACGAATTCCATCAGACTTGACATCCAAATGTGTTTCCATTCCTCGCAACGATTCCTGTACTAAGTTTTCCGTTTTCAAAGCCTCGATCTGAGCACTGTGTACCTTGTCAGGTAAGTCGGTATGTATCGTCATCATAAGTGCACGAACCCGTCTTGTTCCTGTTGTGTCTTTTCTGCTCAAAGCGTCAGCTACTACATTGGCTTTTCCCGGGTGATACTTAATCGCACACTCATAATCGTTCAACAACTCAACCCATCGTCGTTGTCTCATATTGAGCTCCTTCTGATCAAAGATATGTTGCAAACTCTTATGATCAGTATAAATAGTACACTTAGTTCCATACAGATAATGCCTCCAAATTTTCAAAGCAAAAACCACTGCCCCTAACTCCAAGTCATGAGTAGTGTAATTCTTTTCGTGTGTTCGTAGTTGTCTGGAAGCATAAGCAATCACTTTATCACGTTGCATCAACACACATCCCAAACCCTGTGCAGATGCATCACAATACACCACGAAGTCTTCCGTCCCTTCCGGTAAGGACAGAATCGGTGCGCTGCAAAGCTTCTGTTTCAATAATTGGAACGCAATTTCCTGTTTATCCGTCCAGTTATACTTTGTTCCCTTGTGCGTAAGAGCTGTTAGTGGTTGAGCGATCTTTGAGAATCCCTCAACAAATCGTCGGTAGTAACCCGCCAAACCAAGGAATTGTCGTACCTCGGTAGGGGTCTTTGGCGCTTCCCAATTCTTAATCGCTTCAATCTTCGCTGGATCAACATGTATGCCCTTTTCATTAACTATATGACCCAGAAATTGTACTTCTCGCATCCAGAAATCACATTTCGAGAACTTAGCGTACAATTGTTCTTGTTTCAATAGCTCTAGTAGTAATCGAAGATGTTCAGCGTGTTCCTCCTCAGACTGTGAATAG
The DNA here is from genome assembly GCA_009363875.1 of Mikania micrantha. Lineage (NCBI taxonomy): Eukaryota > Viridiplantae > Streptophyta > Magnoliopsida > Asterales > Asteraceae > Mikania > Mikania micrantha. The sequence goes on along the minus strand of CM018684.1, from coordinate 19,591,723 downwards.
ATGAGAATGTCATCAATGAAAACAATGACAAACTTATCAAGATAAGGTTTACAAACACGATTCATGAGATCCATGAATACAGCTGGAGCGTTTGTCAACCCAAATGGCATGACCAAGAACTCATAATGGCCATAGCGTGTCCTGAATGCTGTCTTCGGGATATCCTCCTCCTGAACTCTTAATTGATGATAACCCGACCTGAGATCAATCTTCGAGTAGTAACTCGAACCTTGCAATTGATCAAACAGATCGTCAATCCTGGGTAACGGATACCGGTTCTTGATAGTAACCTTGTTCAATTCCCGGTAATCGATACACATACGGAAAGTCCCGTCCTTCTTCTTTACAAACAAAACTGGAGCTCCCCATGGTGAAAAACTAGGTCGTATGAAACCCTTATCCAACAACTCTTGCAATTGTGTGGATAACTCTTGCATCTCTGACGGTGCAAGTCGATAAGGCGCCCTAGCTATCGGTGCTGCATCTGGTGTAAGATCGATTCAGAATTCCACCTGTCTGATAGGCGGTAATCCCGGCAAGTCTTCTGGAAATACCTCCGGAAATTCACAAACTACAGGTATATTTTCAAGCTTCTTCTCATCTACTGGTTTTTCAGTTATAAGTGCTATAACTACCGTATGACCTTTCCGCAGACACTTGTGTGCTTTCATACAAGATATGAGACGCAGTGGCGTACTGCTCTTCTCTCCTTGTACATATAATGTCTCTCCCTGCGGAAGAGGTATGCGAACAATCTTTTCATGGCATACGATTTCAGCCTGGTTTTTGGACAACCAGTCCATGCCAATAACTACATCAAAACTGCCTAAGGCAATAGGCATCAGATCAATCTCTAATGTCTGACCCATCAAATCAAGGATACATCCCTTAAAGATATTTTCCACTACTATCAACTTACCATCAGCTAATTCCACAGTGTATGGACTATCTAAGGCAGTGGGACTAACATTTAACAACTTAGCAAGTGAACTAGATACAAAACTCCAGTCGGCACCAGTGTCAAATAACATAGAGGCATAGTGATTATTTAAGAGGAACGTACCCGTGACAATGTTGGGATCTTCCCGCGCTTGACGTCCTCCAATCACAAACTCCCTGCCTCTAGCACCGTTGTTGTTGTTATTGTTATTGTTGTTGTTGGTGCCATTGCCATTACCGTTGCCATTTCCATTTCCATTGCCATTATTGTCCCCGCCTTTCTTGAGTTGTGGGCAATCTTTCTTAAAATGCCCCATCTTGCCACACTCAAAACAACCTTTCTGAGCGTTGTTCTGGTTATTGTTCTGGTTGTTGTTGTTCTGTAGTTCCCCGCGACAATCCTTAGCCGCATGCCCAATCTTGCCACACCTCTGGCACTTAGCTCTCTCACATTGGTTACCCGCATGATGATACCCACATCTGTTGCACTTGGGGTGTTTACCAATATAACCCCCCGATGATGATGATTGCTGACCACTGCTGGAATTATGATAGGACTTGTTTGAGTCCTGCTTCCTGTTTTGCTGATTTGATTGTTGGCTGTTACCCTTGTAGTTGTTACCTTCCCACTTCCTCTTATGATCTCCTACCTTGGTAGCAGATGTTCGTTTAGGCAGGGTTCCTTGTAACACTGCCTGATCAGTAAGCTGATGCGCTAGACGAACAGCTTGTTGGATGGTGGTAGGATTTGCTGAAGTAACCAACCCTTGAATCTGAGGCACTAGTCCTCCAATGTACCTCTCAATCCACTTGCTAACTGGAGTAGCCATATGTGGTAGCAGTCTGGCCAGTTCATGCGACCTGGTCGTGTACTCTTCAATATTTGACCCCTCCATCTTGAGGTGCCAATATTCCTCCTCCAACTTCTGCATTTCACTGCGAGGACAATACTCCTCTTGCAGTAAAGTTTTGAAGTTGTTCCATGTCAACGCATTAGCTTCTCCCAACCCCAGAGTCTGAACATTGGAGTTCCACCAAGTCAGTGCTGGACCCTCTAATGTTCCAGTAGCAAATTTCACCTTGCTTTCATCAGGGCAGTTGCACATTTCGAACACAGACTCTGCCTTTTCAATCCATCGGAGAAGTCCTATGGCCCCCTCCGACCCTTTGAAATTGTGAGGTTTGCAGTCCAAGAACATCTTGAACGTGCAGACTTGTGGGTTAACCAACCCCCCAGCTGGACCATGTGGTCCCGTGTTGTGTGTCTGCGCATACTGTGCTATTGCCTCTGCAACTCTGTTGTTGATTAGCTCGTTGAGCTCAGCAACTGTCATCTGAACATTTCCCTCAGCCATTTCCTTCCTATTTACAAGAAATGTTAGCGCGTAGTCAAAATTCAATTTGACATGTATAAGTAAAACAACAAACACAACAGGTAATATAAATCAACACAATTGTTGGAAAGATATAATAACTCTTCAATAGATAGAAACTTTCTTTGAGTACAATACTTTCGAAATGAAATACAAGTTTTCAAACTACTAATGTAGGAACACAACCCGTTCCTAATAAGTTTAAACAAAACAAGAAAGAAAAGAAAAGAAAATCAATCGTCCTCAACAGTGGATTCAGGATCGGACTCAGCAACTGGTGCTGGTTCCTCCTCCTTATCCTCATCCTGTTCCTCATTCTCAGAGGCCACTAAATCCTCCAAGGCTTCAACTCTTCCTGCCAAGATCTCCTCTCGGTTCTCTGACTCTTCTAGACGACCAATCAAATTGATCATCTCATCACGCATATCATAAACCAGATGGGCAAGATTATCCTGCCTCTCAATAGCATCCCATAACTCCTGAGATCTCTGTGCTATCTTGTCTTCTGCTTCCTCCAAATCCTCACGTAATTTGGCGATCTCCTCGGCGTCCGTCCTTTGCCTCTTAGGCTCAGGAGCATCTAGTACTGGTGGTGAGTGTGTAGAAGGTCCCTCAGCAGGGATCTGCTGAGTGCCCTCCTCAGGCTCCTCTTCCGGATCCTCATCCGGGTCCTCGTATGGATCCTCCTCTGGATCCTCGTCTGGATCCTCCTCCGGGTCCTCGTCCGGATCCTCGTCCGGATCTGAGTCATCCTGCTCATATGGTGGAGGTGATGGAATAGGTGGTGGTGGTGATGATGGTGGTACCGGAACTATCTGTTCCTCGTCCTCGGAATCATCAATAATAATATAAGGTACCGATGATGATGCCATGCCTGTTACATAATACCATATGTAAGTGCAGTGCCATGGAATATGTAACAAGTCAATTACATAATGTCATATGTAATTTCTAAGCAATGTGTATACGCAGATGTGTCTAATCTCTAACAGTCATAGTCTAAGTCTACCAATGCAAACCTAGTTCGCTATAACCAATGTCTCTGATACCAATCTGTCACACCCCCAATTTTCAACTAACGGAATCACACCGTTTGGGAGCGTGACAAACCAGGATCTCAGATCATTAGACATAGCGAAGACCTCTATATGAATTTTCAAAACATACTTTGGTCTTTAAACATAACATCAGAGTTTACAAAAATTGCGGAAGCGTTTAAAACCAATAACAGTTGTAAAGTAAACATTACAAAACAAAATACTTAAATATTCAAATTCAAATATTCAAAATGTTTAAAATGCATGAGACTCTATCTCCTAGTCCATGCCAGCTTTAACGCGCGCCTTAGCGTCCTGAGAAAACATGCAAATCAAGTCAACACAAAGGTTGGTGCATAACACAGGTTTTCAATAATCACAATGTTCAAAACAACAGTTTGAATAACAAGATTGTAGATAACATAATCACACATGCACAGTCATGATAGCTAGTCATATAAACTATTTACATACGTGTTCGACACCGAAGCTGACGGATTGCCATGCTATAGCATGTTTTCGCCTTGCCACTATTGTCTATCACAACAATAGTAAAATTGTGTTTGGTCAGTCAAACACCTGCGTAGATCCCATCTACCAGGTGAGGTTTGTCAAACCTAATAGATCTATTTCCAACTACCACGCTTTGCATTACAGCAAACTAAACGGTTCGAGGTGTGTAAGGACTTTCAAGTTGATATGTTTTCACATAATGTAAACAGCTAACTCATGCAAGTGATATGTATCTAAAAACAGTTTGTTGCACATGTTTTCTCCCCCAAAACAGTTTAAAATAAGAAAGGGCCGTGTACGCACCTTTGATTTTTAGCAGAATGATCAATACGCGTGAAATCGTGTAGAGAATCCTCTTACGAAGGATCTGTGTTTAAACAATAACTTAATGTTATACGGATTATCGTTTTGTGCTTGAAATCACATACGTGTCAACACACGTATGTTAAAGTGTCATAATTGTGCATACGTAAATACGCGTGACTTTGAAATCGTTTAAATAAAATCCTACACGATTTTATTTAATCAAACGTAACTATACGCGATTTCGTTTTCGAATTAAAATATGAATTTTATTATTCTAAAACATTCGAGACTTCGTTACGGTTCCAACGTAACTTGAACGAGTTAAATCGGATTTAAAACGAGAAAGATATGGGCCAATTTCTAAAAAAATATGTTAAAACTCAAAAACTGTTGTGGGCCGGGCTCGAACCCGCGACCTCCAACCCAATATGCACGCACACTACCATCTCATCTATACCAGATTTTGATAATCTATCCGATCTTAATCATTATATCTCCCATCGGCCTAGTGACCTTATACCCATCCATAGCCGAAGCAAGTTTTATCCAATTGACCACGAATTCGAATTCATTAGCCCTTAAAACCATAGGGCTTTGCTTCTGGGTATTCAACCTAGTCTATATACAATTTTAATTCGAAAACAAAACAGTATAATCCTTTTAATTGAAAATACACAGGTTCGAATTTGATTTCTAAAACCCATCCTTCGATTTCATCGAATTCGTTTACCTCAAGCCGTAAAATCATCAAGTTTTCTTCAACATAGTTCTAAGAATCCATTCAAACCAATTAATTCGATTTTAAAACTCGTTTCCATTAAAACCCCCAAATCGTTTAACCCAAAGAAACCTAGAACTTAAAACCTATCAATTCGTTGTTAAGAAACTAAATTGAACAATGGTTTTGCTTAATCGACATATTCTGAAACTAATCATATGCTTGAATTCGATTATTAACCTGTTCAAGCAAGAATCCCCCAAAATAGTTTTCGTGATGAACCCTAGAATTAGGATTCAATCAATTCGATGATTATACACAAAATACCCATAGGGATTAGTTTAGTCGATCGTTTTAGAGGATGTAGGATCAATCACTAACCTGTTTTGATATGGAATTGATGTAGAACCACTTTGAGCCCTAGGTTCGGCCACCCCCAATTCGAATTCTCTATCTTTCACTGTTAGGCTCGAATTGCTGCTTGTTTAATCTTCTAATAATGCCGACCAAGATGTTTGAATGCTCAATTTAGTGAAATGTAACCGAACTAACACAAACCGATTATACTCTTGTGTTTCGGTTTACCCTCGATCGAATTCTACTATTCTTGACTTCTTAGATCAAATTTTTTTTGAATGGAAAACTCTCTAACAGTGCCGACTAGAGTATATTGAGTTTCAAATTGATGTATTAAAACCGAATTATGAGATTTTGATAATGGGTTGGAACGGTTTCGACCTTTAGCATCATTTAGCTTTTAATTCGCTTAATAATCGTGATCATAACGCCTAATAGTGATTACTAATCATTAATTTGACACTTACAACTGATCAATTTCAGTTACAACTTAATATAAATGTGGAATTCGAATCTTACAATCCATTTGGCCGAATTTTGACTTATAAAAGTCAAAATTAGACATTTTTCCTCTTTACAATTCCAATTCCTTGAAACTTGAATATTTCTAACCCTTGAACTTTGTTTTTGTACAATCACATCCCATTTCGATTAATTATAAGTTTAACGGAGTTAATCCGGAATACCGAATTGTCATTTATCGGTCAATTGAAACATCATTGGGCTTGATTAATCCAATTGGGCCTCCATCAAGTTCAGTGGGCCTCACAGAATATAACTGGGCCTATCTTGGGCCTTGAATTTGTAATTGAGCCTACCTTGATCTCACTAAGACTTACTGGGCCTTCTTGGGCCTTAATGGCCTACTTAGACCTCAGTGGCCTTCCTTGTTTCTATTGGACTTAAAATGATCTTATTGGGCCTACATTGGCCTTGTTGGGCCTTCATTGATCTTGTTGGGCCTTCATTGGCCTTATTGGGCCCACATTATCTCTGTTGGCCTGTGATATCACCATCTCCCGTTAATAAGGTTGGTGTAAAAAGTCGGATTGTCACAACAAGCTTTGCTCTAGCATAGTTTAGCATTTACGTAGCCCATGAACAGATACAAGCTTTGCTCTAGCATAGTTTAGTCATTACGTATCTCATGAATTGATTCTAGCTTATCATCAAAATAGTTTAGCATTTACGTATCTCATATATGAAGATTCAAGCCTTGCTCTAGCATAGTTTGGCATTTACATATCTCATATATAGACACAAGATGTGCACACACATAGTTTAGCATTTACATATCTTATATATGCAGATACAAGCCTTGCTCTAGCATAGTTTGGCATTTACGTATCTCATATATAGATAAGAGCTTAGCATTCGCATAGTTTAGCTTTCACGTATCTCATGCATAGATACCAGCTTGCAATAGCATAGTTTGGCATTCACGTATCTCATGCATAGATACAAGCTTAGCATTTAGCACATAATCATAGCTTGTAGCATGTAGCATCTAGAATTAGCATATAGTTTGAACATATAGTATGTAGCATTAGCGTTGTGCATATAGTTTAAGCATAAAGTTTATAGCCTTAACATTAAGCATATAGTTTAAGCATAGAGTTTATAGCATTAGCATTGAGCATCCAATTAAGCATTGAGTTCATAGCATTAGCATTAAGAATTTAGTGATAGCATGTAGATTATAGCATTAGCACTTAAGTTTAAGTCTTAGCCTTTAGCCTTCAGAATAAGAATAGCAAGTTTAAACATAGAGTTTATACCATTATGAATAAGTGTAAAAGCATTTGATAAATATTTCAATACTTGTTTAAAATGTATAACATGCTTCTCAGTCCCGAGTTAAAAACAAATATTTTTGAAAAGGGACAAATGAACTCACCTTGTGTTTGAAGTGGTTGACTTAGCTTAAACTAGAATGCACACGCTCGTTGGTTGTATTTGTGGTTGTGTTCACGATCCTGTATTGATTTCATGTTGTTGTATTTCATAAGTATAAGTCTTTGAGTATGTGTTTGTGTGTTGTGTTTGTGTTAACCCTTAAAGTTGGCTACCACCCATAAGTCTCGGTCTCCCTTCGGTCTCGTATGTCATTCTTGTAAAGCTTGATTGTATTGTTACTTGGCTATTGATTATTTCATAAAGTCTCATTTATAGTTAATACCTTGAAAAAATGTGTTTCTTTGTTTTCTATAGGTGCTTCATTCCAGTTTCGCTACCTTTGTAATAAAATAGGGTTCATATAAGTATACATACTCCATAGATGTTATTCAAAATCATTTGTTTAGTGTGTTAGGTATTCCCATCATTCTTGTGGGCCGAATGGATAATATTGTTGGGCGGATTCAAGAAATCCTTGGGCCGTTTAAGGCTAGGTGTGGGCCAAGTATTAAGTACACGGGCCGGTTAGTTGCATGGCCTCCATCAAAAAGAAGTTTGGGCCAATCAATTGGGACGGAAGGGTTGTATGGGTTAAATCACCATGGCCGAATAATCTATTGGGGCGAATACATGTTATCTAGATCAATTAATTAATTTGGGCCCAAATGAATAAGGGTGGTCGAACAAGTGGCAGTCGCATGAACATGGATTTGGTCATCCGTGGAGCAGCGAACCTCTAACTACCTCCATCAGGTTCGTGACCATGTAACCCGGTGGTAATGGCCGGCGAACCCCAAGGTTCAGTAGTGGTGAAGGGTTCGTCTTAGCAGGTTTTGTGTGCAGCACATAGGTTCGGCGAGTAATCAAAGGTTCGGCCACCAGTGGGTTAGTGGTTAAGGTTCGGTGGATGAGACCAGCTCAGGTCTGTCATTCAAAGGTTCACCTGCATGGATTTCAGCCCATAGGTTCGTTAGTCCTTTCATGGGTTCGGCTTGTCCAAGGTGATAGGTTCGATACCCATTGGTTTTTAAGCAGCAAAAGGTTCGGTTGATATCGAAGGGTTCAACTAGGGTTGATGCGCCTGGGTTCGCCACAATAGGTTCGATGATGGTGATGACCAGCTGCACAGGTTCGTGACCCCTGCACGTGAACCAGCAGATTCGGCTAACACAATACCCAACGAACCCTGCGTGTTCACCATCATCATCAAGCTCGAACTTGTCATATGGCTAATCCCATGGTGTAGTCACGCGAGGGTGGTGTCTCCCAGATGCGGGACTCAAAGTAGTTGGGTCTAGAGCCGGTTTGAACTAGTGTAACAAAATGAAAGTGAAAACCCTACTTTTCCCGAACCTTTAAGCTTCTTTATCGCGATTTTGGCTGGACAAATCTTCAAATCGATTGTACTTCCTTGTAGAGGAGATCAATACCTTCGTTTAGGCTCAAGAACCACTCAATTTCGTTGAGAAATGAGTGAGTTATGAGGTTTTGAAGTTCAAGATTTTAGAGAGAGAGTGATGGCTGGAAATGGGTTTTTAGAGAGAGAAGGATAAGAGAGAAATGAGTAGGTTGAACTCATTGAGGGTATTTATACCCCGAGTGAGTTCGGGTTCGTTTTTATTGCTCGGTTCGAGCCTTCGTTGCGTTTCCGGAATGTAACGCGCATATTACGTATTTTAAATAAAAGGATTAAATTTTTGATTATTTTGATGAGTTTCAAAATTGTAAACGTAAAATATTATATTTTCTTAAATTTATTATCGTTCGTGTCGTTTTCGTTTTCGTTTTCGTTTCGTCAGATCGCGTCACCATCGCGCGTATTCGTTCGAATCGTTACCCGGACGAGCACGACGACGATTTTGCTTTCTGATTCTTCTTTTCTACTTTTCCGTCATCGTTTCAGCACGTTAAACTTTCAGAATTATTCGTACAGATCGTCACCTTTACGAATAATTCGTCAGTTTAGCATTCTGCAACAACAACCGTTATGGTTTTGTTCTGTTTAACCTCGCATAAGTTTATACATACTAGCATTAAATCAAGCATCTGTGTGTCAGTTCAGTGTTTTCTGATGTGTCTCTGACTGTTAAACCATGAGGTTTAAATCAGATTTCAGAACAATAGCATAATAGTTTGGTATCAAGCATCAAATGTCAATAGCATATACATAGTTTACGTAGTTTGTACCTGAGTTACTGTGCAAGTTACTGTTGAGATAACTATTCCGGTGACGTTTCCAGCACTGATGTTACAAGAGTATTTAGTCTTGTGCACTTCATCGAAAATAAGTTTTCTCAATTTGTCTACCGCCGAAATCCATATACGCTCCCGATAGTAGATCACTCCATCAGGCTTAGTATCAAATTGTTTCTCTGCTCCGCAGTCAAGTTCTTTCTTCAGATTTCCTCTATCAACTGTTTCTTGTGGGGCTTGAAAAATCTTGTCTCGTAAGCTCGTCTGCACAGTCATTCCCATTGCTCTGACACGCAAGGGTTTGACCCGTTCCTTCCGGCTCAAGGCATCAGCTACAACGTTCGCCATTCCTGGATGGTACTTGATCAAACAATCGTAATCATTCAGAAGTTCAACCCAACGTCGCTGTCGCATGTTGAGTTCCTTCTGATCAAAAATGTGTTGCAGACTCTTGTGATCGGTAAATACGGTACACTTGGTGCCATATAAATAATGTCTCCAAATCTTCAAGGCGAATATTATAGCTCCCAGTTCAAGATCATGAGTAGTGTAGTTCTTCTCATGAACCTTTAACTGTCTTGATTCATAAGCGATAACTTTGTCCCGTTGCATCAGCACGCAACCCAGTCCCTGATTGGATGCATCACAATAAACAACAAAGTCATCACATCCTTCTGGGAGAGATAAAACTGGAGCATCACATAATTTCATTTTCAATGTCTGAAAAGCATCTTCTTGTTTCTGCTCCCAGACAAACGGTTCACTTTTTTGGGTTAGCTTAGTGAGAGGCAAAGCTATCTTAGAAAAGTTTGAGATAAACCTTCTATAATAACCCGCCAATCCTAGAAAAGATCGTATCTCCGTAGGTGTCTTCAGAGTGTCCCAATTCTTTATTGCTTCAATCTTGGCAGGGTCTACGTGTATTCCCTCGCTGTTGATTACATGACCCAGAAATTGAACTTCTCTTAGCCAGAATTCACATTTAGACAATTTGGAATAAACTTTCTTTTACTTCAACAGCTCCAAGATCTTCCTGTTATGTTGCTCGTGCTCTGTTTTGCTCTTGGAATAAACCAGTATGTCATCAATAAAGACAATGACAAATTGATCCAAGTATGGCTTGCACACACGGTTCATGAGGTCCATGAAAACCGCTGGTGCATTTGTCAATCCGAAGGGCATCACTATGAATTCGTAATACCCGTATCTGGTTCAAAACGCCGTCTTCGCTATATCCTCGTCTTGAACTCTGAGCTGATGATATCTAGACCGCAAGTCAATCTTTGAGAAGTATTGGGCTCCTTGCAGTTGGTCAAACAAATCATCAATCCTCGGCAATGGATACCGATTCTTGATGGTTAGTTTGTTCAGCTCGCGGTAGTCTATGCACATTCGAAATGATCCGTCTTTCTTCTTCACGAACAGAACCGGAGCTCCCCAAGGTGAGTAGCTCGGTCAGATGAAACCTTTGAAGAGTAGCTCTTGTAACTGATTTGACAATTCCTACATCTCTGAAGGTGCTAACCTGTAAGGAGATTTAGCAACAGGAGTTGCTCCAGGAACTAAGTCAATACGAAACTCTACCGGTCGCACATGAGGCAAACCTGGTAGGTCTTCAGGAAATACTTCCGAATACTCTTTAACTACTGCTATGTCTTGAATCTTTTTCTTATCCTTCTCCTTTTCCACCACATGAGCCAGAAACGCCACGCACCACTGCTGTACACACCTACGCGCTTTTATGCTAGAGATGATTTTAACACTTCGTTTTGCTTGATCCCCTCTGACTTCCAATAAGCGATCACTCGGCAACGGAACTCGAAGCAGCTTTTCAGAACAGATGACTTCCACTCGATTAGAAGAAAGCCAATCCATTCCAACAATGATGTCGAAACTACCCAACTCCATCGGTATCAAATCGATGGTGAATGTATGACCTTTAAGTATCAATGGGCAATTTCTATATACTGTCCTAACTGTGATCTGTTTCCCGTTAGCTACTTCTATGATGTAAGGTGAATCTAACTGTTCCTCTATAGAATCTAGTTGGCATGCAAAATAGGTAGAGATAAAACTCTTATCCGCACCAGTGTCAAACAAAACAGATGCATAAAAGTCATGTAAGAGAAATGTACCAGTGACCACATTTGGGTCTTGGCGTGCAGCTGGTGCTCCGATGGCGAAGGCTCTTCCACGGGGTGCTTGAACTGCCTGTTATGCCTTCTTCGGGGAGTTCTTTGCAAAGTTGCCCTGTTCGCCATAGTTGTAGCATCCACCGTTGTTCTGATTAGCTGGTGGAGGGAGAGCCAAAGCAGCATTGTTGACTGCTTGGTTAGGTGTCATCCAATAGTGTTGGACCCAATGGCCCTTTCGCCCACATCCCGTACATTGCTTGTAGGGAGTGTTAGTAGCATGATTATGTTGACACTTGGCACACAGAGGAAATGTACCAGTGTAAGGTCTTCGGTTAGGGTTTTGTGGTGCAGCTGCTACTTGTTGGAGAGGTGTGGCCATCGTGTAGTTCTTGACGACCTTTTTTTTCTTGTTGGGATGATGATGAGGTTTATTTGAAGACTCTTCCTTGTGCTTACCAGTGTCAGCCTCTTTCTTCAGAGCTCCAGAGGCTACCATCAGATCCGTGAGTTTCCCAGACAAACTCACAGCAGACTCCACAGTAACAGGGTTTGCAGCAACTACTAAACCTTGTATGCAGGCAGGTAACCCGCATACATACCTGTCAATCCGTTTCTCCAGAGTCGGTACCATGTCCGGCACCAAAGCAACCAACTCGTGGTAACGAGTGGTATATCCCATGTGGTCTGCCCCTTTCATCACACGGTTAGACAATTCCACCTCTAATCTCTGCAGCTCGTTCTTGGGGCAAAACTCAGTTCTCAGCAATGTCTTGAACTCTTCCCATGGCGTCGCCATAGCTTCATCTCTTCCCCTGGCATTGATCTGTGAGTTCCACCAAGTCAAGGCTCACTTGTTGAACGTTCCAGCGGAGTAGCGAACCTTTTGGTGTTCTGGACAACTGCAGAGGTCCAGAGTAGTTTCAACCTTCTCTATCCATTGGATTAGATCAACGGCTCCTTCATTACCGCTGAAACTAGGCGGCTTACATCCTACAAATGACTTGTAGGAGTAATGAGATGTACCGCCAGTATTCCCACTGGCTTCCCCAGATGAATTTCCAGTGTTGGTGCTATCATTTCGGAGACGGTTGAGCATCTCTGGTATCACCCCCTTCAGCTGGTTAGTCAGCTGACTGCTTAGTAAAGTCGCCAGGGCGATGGTAGCAGGATCTAGTATCGAGTCGTGTTCGGACCTGGAGGTGGGTTTAGTGGAGGAGGAAGAGGTGGAGGAGGTAGAGGTGAGTCAGCGGGTGATGGCGTAGATGAGTGTGGAGCCAGATCTTGCGATGGTGGAGGTAACAAGGGAGGTTGTCTTCGTGGCGGCATTCTGATCATAACCAAAAGAATATTGGTTAGTGCAGTGATCAAATGCAGAAGACAATATGCAAATAAAATCTTAAGTTCTATGTTCTCTACATGCAGGGTCCCTAGGTTATAGTCTAGGCCAAACCGTTTAAATAAGTGACCTATATTTCTCTATAACCATGACTCTGATACCAATCTGTCACACCCCAAGCCGGTGGGAACGTATCGACTTTCCCGTCGGGCGGAAGGTTCTCGGGGCGCGATATCGTGAGTGATATTCGTGATGATAAGATTGTTTACATTGCACATGATAATAATGAGAAATGCTAAATTGAATAGAATTACAAAGTTAAATTACATCAGTATCGTTCATAATTTAACAATGTAAATCTATTATCAACATCATAAATTTTCTATCTTGTATCTGCACAAGATATACCAAATATATTGTATAATGATGTTCCAAAAGTATGCAGGTCCAAAAATACTAGGTATTCTGTCAGAAGTCCTAGCCCAAAAGCATTAGCTTCTTAATTGACATGTTCGTCACCAGAGAAGTCATGCAAAAATAAAGTCAACACATGGTTGGTGAGTTCATATAGTTTAGTATTTGAAAAATAGCTTTGTAACCCTTTTCGGTATACACCCAAACATTTTAAACTCTCGGGTAACAACCTTAATCTCATTAACACCACCTGCAATATCCAATTCGGTATGCTTATATATAGGGCATATGTAGGGTCGAACTTACCGCCAGCCCAGCCAACATCCCACCACATACTAAATCACATATGGCAGTGCTATTAATGATAATTAAGCATTTTACCCCCTTCACTAACTCACTAGTTCTTCAGTTCTTTGTTCTTGTAAATACAACAATTTGGAATCTCTATTGATTCCTTAAGTTCATCACATAATTATGATCAACCACACATTTATAGAAACAATTGAATAAATGCTTACTTAAATAAATAAATAAATGTTTAATAAAATCTAAGACCTAATGATTGGGCCTTGGTCAACTCAAGTAGACTAGGCTAGCAATCATGGTTCTTAGTAGTAAAGGAGATATGTAAACCTCATCAAACATGTGACCTATAATCAATCAGTCTAGCTAGGACATCTTTTGATATACAGGCTTTTATAGTTCATTGGACCGTCCATTGTTCGTATAGTTTTTTAGTTCTTTGGCACATGTTATCTTTGAGCATATCCCAGATGTTCCTCAAAATAGTTAGGGAATACTGTAATTATCATCACACATGCGTCTTATATTCGATCAGTCTAGCTAGGACATTTTTCAAACCTGAGATTGGCACATGCTATCTTTGATATTTCCCAGTCACACCCTTGAAAATAGTTCTTTGTAAATAGTTCTTTGAAATAGATCGTTAGTTCTTTGACAACACATCCCCCGAAAATAGTTCTTTGATTAGTCCGTTAGTTCTTTGAAGTAGACCTTTGAAAATAGTTCTTTGTTTTTAGATCTTTAGATCTTTGAAAATAGTTCTTTGTTTTAGATCTTTAGTTCTTTGAAAATAGTCCTTTGAAAATAGTTCTTTGTTTTGATACAGTTATATACTCATATTGAATAGATAACTTACCTTGAAATCCTGTATAAAGTACACCTAAAGAGATTCTAGGATAACAATTCCACATATAAAACATATGTTAAGTAAAAGCATTTAAGTAATTATAATCTTGTGAAAATAACCTAAGCATGCTTCTCAGCCCCGCGTTTGAAAGAGTTCGAATACGATAAGTTCCGCGTTTGAAAGAGTTATGTACTACGACAAAATGCGCGCTCTTTGTTTGTAGACTATGTATCTTCAGTTCCTGAGTTGTTTTAAAAGAGATCGAATACGATAAGTATACGTATCAATCGTCGTATCTAAGGTTTGGTCTCTGTGTGCAACTAAGTGTCCTATGTTACTAATGTGATTCTAAGATCTAATCTAACTAGTCTAACTTAATACCCAATCATAACCCCAATTTCCATGAATAATTACCATTACACCTTAGTGATGTATGGTTTACGTTGTTCATTGTCAATGTCTCTTAATTAGAACATTTTAGACACTTTATTTTACGTCGTTAAGTTAGAAATCATTTTATTTAATTTAAAGAATATCTTAAATAAAAACTTATAATTTTCTTTAAGAAATTAGGATCAACAAGTTAGGTTTAGGTTAATCACATTCAATTAACCTTAACTTGTTACTAGATCTTCGTTTCCGATAGTTCTTTGTTCGTCCGTGTGTATAACTTAGCTTAGAGTGTTCAATTGAACAATATAATTTAGTTACATATTCATATGCAATTTTCTAAGTGTTAGATGTTAACGTTGAAATCAACACCATAACCTTAGGCTATAACATCCACTAATGCACGTACCCATACTTAAATGCATGTTCCTTAGGTCGTTCTAGGCTTTGAGTACTCGTATATTCATTTCCTTGTTCTTAAAACTAAATTTAGCAACCCTAGGTCCAGAATTTCCCTAATTAGCCAACACCTTAGGTTCGATCACCATTTGGGCAGCGAACCTATGGGCATTGAGAATAGGTTCGGCGAACCTTTAGGGTCCGGCTATGCATTGAGGTTTGCCTGACTTGGCTTCGGCCCAAATGGGTTCGTGGACCAAGGGTTCGTCTGAATTAGAAGGTTCGGCCAGGGAGAAGGTTCGCCTCGCTGGGTTCGTCATGCATGCAGGTTCGGCTGGTCCAGGTTCGTCCCATATGGTTCGTCTCACTCTGGTTCGTGGCAACATAGGTTCGTCTGACTCGGGTTCGTCACCTTAAAAGATTCGGCCAGAGGGAAGACAGGTTCGGCCCTATTTGTTGTTCAGATTTGAGAGGTTTGACCCGGTTTGTTGTTCAGAATTCACAGGTTCGGCTACCTGGGCATAGGATCGGTCAATCATCTCTTGTCACGAACCTCTTTCATCTCCTTCATTTTCGATCCAAATATGTTACAGGTTAGTTCCTAGAGCTTCCTAGTTGTTTTCTAAGTGTTGTATCGGTTAAACAACAACAAACTCAAAGGGTTCCTGATTCACATTAAAACCGAAATAAAAACTATGATTTACCTCAAAATCAGTGGATAAAAGCTTGAATATCTTGTACTTCCGTGATCTACGTGGTGAGAGGATCGCTTTGACACCAAGAACTCTTGTAATGGTCGAGAATCGAATGAGATGTTGTAGAGAGAAGGTGGAGAGAAATTTTCTAGAGAGAGGTGGGGGAAAACGAAAATGGAAGAGAAAAAGTGTCACATCCCGAGCCGGCGGGGTAGGATCGGAGTCCCCGTCGGGCGGAAGGTTCTCGGAGCGCGATATCGTGAATGATAATCGTGATGATCAGATTGTTTACATAGCATCAATGTTAAGAATAATTAAGCACAATAAAATATAAACTAGGATTACAAAGTTAAATTACAAAGTCAATGTTTAGTAATTTAGCTAAGTAAACCTATCCAAAAGAATCAAATTTATCTATCTTGTATTTGTACAAGATATCCAAAAGAGATTCGTATTGATCTCAAGATGTGCTTCTTCAAAAGTCAACTAGGATCTATGTCTGGTCATCCTAGTATGCAAATCCTGAATATTAGCTTAATCCAATGCATTACCTGAGAAAGCATGTAGAAAAATAAAGTCAACACAATGGTTGGTGAGTTCATGTAGTTTTTGTGTGAAAATAGTTTGTAAAATCCTTTGAATGACAACCTTAACCTCACCATTAACCACCTATACCATCTGATTCAGTATGCTTATATATAGGGCATATGTAGGGGACAAGCCCCAGCCACCGTCCCACCACATACTGAACCACCTGGTATATTGTTCCTGATGATAATTAAGCGTCTCATCCTGCCCGTATGATTCCTCAAAATGTTTGATTCCCAATGTTTGATTCCCAACGTTTGATTTCAAGTGTTTGTTTCTTTGAATTTGATTACCCTGTAATTGTTTACTTTGATTCCCTGAATGACAACCTTAACCTCACTAACAACCACCTATGCTATTCAACCAAGTATGCTTATATATAGGGCATATGTAGGGGACAAGCCCCAGCCACCGTCCCACCACATACCGGGCTGTTTAACATATTGTTGTTAATGATAATTAAGCGTTTCATCCCCACTACTCTGATCTCATGACATATGATTCTTAACGTTTGTTTCCCTGCCAATGTTTACTTTGTTTCCCCCGAAATGACAATCTTAACCTCACTAACAACCACCTATGCTATCCAACCAAGTATGCTTATATATAGGGCATATGTAGGGGACAAGCCCCAGCCACCGTCCCACCACATACCGGGCTGCTTAACATATTGTTATTAATGATAATTAAGCTTTCACTCCACACTATTGATTCCACAACGAATAAGTCTCAAGTTTAATAGGCACCATTATGGAGAGCTGAAAAACCCTAAGGATTTCAGCATCCATCCATAATGATCCTATTTATGACTCGTGACATGTTTAGATAGAGTAACCTTCAAGTTAACACAAAGTCAACTAGAAGAACTCAATCATTCTAGTCACTTGTCATCACCATGGATGAATCAAGAAGAACACTGAATGACTAGTAGGGGTTGACACACAGGTCAACACGCGGCGGCCAACAGTCTGTCTCACAATGTCCAAAAGTTTATGCATACAAGTCTAAAGCATTCACATTGTTTCACTGATGACTAGTAGGGATTGACACATAGGTCAACACGCGGCGGTCAATCAGTCTTTTGTTTAAGCATCTCATGTTTCAAGCATTCAAGTATTCAGGCATCCAAATGTATCAAGCATTTCAAATGTTCACGTATCCCAAGTATATTACGCATTCAAGTATTCCAAAATGTATCAAGCATTCTAAATATAACAAGTATTCACGTGTTTTCAGACATCTCACGTATATAAGTATCTCTAAGAATATATGTTTTCAGTTAAGTTTAAGCAAATCATTGTAAGTGTAACGTAATTTAATACTTTATTAAAGATGTAGTACAATAACTTTATGAAATAATTGTATAAAGCATTAGTGTTTATTTAAAGTATTTTCAAAGCCTTATGGTTTTGTATATAATTAAACATAGAGTTTATAAGTTAAACCTCAATTGTATAATTTAAGCACATAGCTTATATCATAAGAGTTTATAAAGTTTAGGCTCCAAATCTATATTGTAAACCTCATGCATATAGTTTCAAGTGTTCACACATTGTTTCATCATGAATCCCATAAGTCTGCATCAAGTCTCGTAAGCATCCAATATATGGTTTCAAGCATCAAGTTCATTGTATATGTTTCAAGTCTATTGCTTTTCAATGACTACTAAGTTTCACGAATAAGTTTCAACATAAGTATCAAGTTTATGTTTAAAGCATTAAATAACATCTCAATAATTTTGTGAAAATGTGTAACATGCTTCTCAGTCCCGAAGTAAAACAAATAAGTTTGAAAAGGGACAAATGAACTCACCTGATGATTGAAGTGGTTGACTAAGTTCTAAACAAGAATGCACGCGCTCTCTATTGCTGGGTTTGTTGTTGTGTTCACAATCCTGTATTGATTTCATATGGTTTGTAGCTTATAAGTATAGGTGCATGTGTGTAAGTATTAGTGTTAGCCCTGAAGTTGGCTAACACTATAAGTCTAGATCGTCTTTCGGCCCCCTTTTGTTTATTAAAGATTTTAGTGACGCATAGGTAGTGTCACATTCCTGTTCCTGTGTTCTGATTTCTTAACCCATAACAGTCTTTATAGTAACTTGTTCAAATCCATTCATGTTATCAAAGTTCCATTTGCTAGAATATTATTTCATTTACTTGTTTATCATGGGCCAAAAGAGGAATTAGTTCAATATATTTACTGTGGGCCTAAGTGGTGACCATGGGCCAATTTGGCCAACATGGTTAAAGTGTTGCTAACCCATTTTGATTTGATCTCCTATTGGACCGAGTAGGTTATTGGGCCACATGATTGGGCCGTATAGCATGAAATGGGCTGAATAACAATGTTGGGCCGATTATCATGCTTGGGCCAATGTACGGTTTCTAGACCAAAGAACTCAATGGCCGAATGGTGTATGGTCTTGTGCTGATTTCGAGATGTGGGCCTAATCAATCCTCAACTGGGCCGAATAATCTTTCTAAATGAGATTGGGCCAGGTAGGTTTTATGGGCTAATTACACTGTTATGTGCTAACCAACATTGGTTAGGGAACAAAGAGATGGGCCGTATGTGTATATATGGGCCTTGGGTTTTCCCTCGTCTTTGGGCCGAACAACAAACGCGTTGGCTGGTTGGTGATCGGGCGAAGGTGGCACAGGGTTCGTAGGTCTCACAGCTCACAGGTTCGGTCACCCCAAACAAATGGTTCGGCTACTGGTCGTTGGGCAAGGGTTCGTGGCATGCAACACTTATGGGTTCGGTGGTTTCCAGATCAAGGGTTCGGCCGGTTGTAGTGCATGGGTTCGTAGACCAGAGGGTTCGCCGGAGCAGAAGGCTCGCCGGAGAAGAGAAGGTTCGGCTCCTTCAGCGGGTTGGTCATAGGTTCGCAGAGGTACTGATGGTCATGCAGGTTCGCTACCCATGTAAGGGTTCGGCCAACTTCCTCTCAAACCATCAGGTTCGCTCGTCCCTTAGCCGCACGAACCTGTATGAGTGCCTCACCATACAGCTAAATTCCACGACCTGAACCTTCCCATGTTGTCATCACCCTCGGATTAGGTTTCAAGAAGGAGTGGGGTTCGAAGGTTAAGGTCTACGGCCGGTTTTAAAGGTGGTGTCGAACACACACACAACAAGTGACGAAAACCCTATTTTTCAGCAAGTTCTAAGCTTCATACCTGAGATTTGGCCGGGTAAAACTCCAGATCAGTTGTACTTTCGTGTAGAGGGAGTCGAGAGCTTCGCGTGGACACCAAGAACGTCCGATTTCGTCTCCAAACGAGTGAGATACGAAGGTTTGAAGATCCAAAAATGGTGGTGAAATGTAAAATCCGGGATTTTGGTGCTTGAGAGAGAAAGAAGATGATGAAAATGAAATAATCAAGCTTACTTGGTGTTTAAATACCCCGAGGGTATTCGGGTTCGTTTCGTTTGCTCGGTTCCCGTTTTCGTCGCGTTTCCGGGTTGTAACTCGCGTAATATACGTAATGTAAATAAAAGACTTATTTTAAGATGACTAAATTATAAATACTATTAGAAGTTATATTAGATATCGTTGCGTATAATTAAATATTGAATTAAAATATTTTACGTGTTTTGTAAATTTATTAACGATTTAAGAAAATAGTTTCGTTTAATAATATTCTATGATGAGTTTCAAAATTGTAACATAAGAAATATAATATTTCTTTAAAATTATAATCGTTCGAATCGTTATTCGTTTCGTCAGAAAACGTCACTTACGCGCGTCTTCGTACAGAGCGCTAACTGTACGAACACGATCGTACGTTTCACTTTCTGATTTTGTTTTCTATTGATCAGTCACTATTTCAGATCGTTAAACTATCAGAATCATTCGTACAGATCGTCACCTATTCGAATAATTCGTCAGTTTAGCATTCCGTAACAGCAACTGTTATTGTTTTGTTCGGTTTATCCTCTCGTACGTTTAAACCTAATAATACAAAAAAAAAATGAAACATGTTTGCATCTGTTCATGATTGTCTAATGTGTTTCTGACTGTTTAACCATAAGGATTAAATCAGGATTTCAGAAACATCGTGTAATAGTTTACGTTTAGCATCAAATGTTAATAGCTTCTAAGTATTTCTCCTAGTTTGCAACTGAGTTACTGTACTAATTACTGTACAATTTACTGTTCCGGTAACGATTCCGGCACAGATGTTACAGTCTCCCCTTGTTAAAGAAATTTCGTCCCGAAATTTAAAAGTTATTATCGGGTACAACTTTCCTTGTAACAAATGGGAAACCTTTGTTTGAAGTGATGTCCCTACGCTCCCAAATAACTCTAGGTCGCGTTTGGGATCCCTATGTATGTCCTCACAGTGCTGCTAATCTTATTGCTCGTAGTTGTCTTACTGTTATGGCTTGCTAAGTCTCTGTATGATTCTAACACTTTATTGTTCAAAACTAACTGATGCGATGAGCATCAATTGTTACACAACCTTAGTGTTAGTGGTGGCTTCCTGTGTATGTTCTTTGCATTAACTAAGAATTCTTTCATTGTTTATACGCAATAAAAGAGTTCCTAAGTTCTCATGGATTACGTATGTGGTTATACTTAATAAGAATAAGATAAGTTTCTTATTCATATTAGTATCAAAATAAAATGAAATCTTATGAGTTAAAGAGGTGTCACATACCAGTACCCGTTTCTGGGTCTTGGTGTGCAGCAGGAGCTCCTATCATGAAAGCTCTTCCCCTTGGTACTTGATCTCCCGGTTGTGCCCTCTTTGGGCAGTTCCTGGAAAAATGACCTAGTTCTCCACAGTTAAAGCATCCCTGATTGTTGTGGTTGTAGTTGCCAAGGTTTTGTGGTGGTGGTTTTGCCATAGTAGCATTGTTCACTGCCGGTGTCGGTGAAGTTCGACAGTGTTGAGCCATATGGCCTTTTCGGCCACAGTTGGTACACTGCCTACACGGCATATTGGCAGCATGATGAAACTGACATTGTGTACATTGAGGATGTACACCAGTGTAAGGTTTGCGTGCAGCTTTAGTAGATACTGCAACAACTTGATTGAGTGGTGTGGGCATCGCGTATTGTTGGATGGCCTTTTGTTTCTTCTTTGGTTGTTTCTCCTTAGTCTTGTCCGAATCATCTTTCAATTCTCCGGACTTCACCATCACATCTGTGAGTTTAGCTGACAAGGAGATAGCAGACTCTAAAGTTGCAGGATTTGCAGCAAGTACAATGCCCTGAATGCAGGATGGTAATCCTCCTACATATCGGTCAATTCGCTTTTCTAGTGTTGGCACCATCTCAGGCACCATGGCTACCAATTCATGATAGCGAGTAGTGTATGTCATGTGATCAGCTCCTTTCATCACATGATTTGAGAGTTCAATTTCCAAGTTCTGTAGTTCGTGCTTAGGACAGAACTCATTCCTCAAGAGGGTTTTGAATTCTGCCCAAGGCATGGCTAGTGCTTCATCCCTACCTCGAGCGTTTATCTGTGAGTTCCACCAAGTTAGGGCACGCTTACTGAAAGATCCCGCAGCATAGCGAACCTTATGTCTTTCCGGACAACTGCTTAGGTCCAATGTATTTTCCATCTTCTCTAGCCATTGGATCAGTCCAACGGCTCCTTCAACACCGCTAAAGCTTGGCGGTTTGCATCCTACGAATGATTTGTATGAACAGTCTGATTTAGCGCCGGTGTTTCCACTAGTTTCCCCTGTAGTACGCCCTGAGTTGTTACCGTAGCTTTGAATCTTGTTAATCATCTCTGGGATGATATCCTTCATTTGGTTAGTCAGTTGACTGCTAAGTAATGTTGCCAAAGCAACAGTAGCAGGATCCAGAACTGTAGTTGCAGTCGGGTTCGGAGGAGGACTATGTGGAGGAGGAGGAGGCGGCGGTGGTGAATCTGGCGGTGATGGTGTCGAAGAGTGAGGTGCAGAAGTCTGTGGTGTAGGTATCGGCGTCGGTTGTTTTCTGGGCGGCATTCTGATTATAACCAAAAGATATTGGTTAGTGCAGTGATCGAATGCAGAAGACACAATGCAAACTTAAGTCTTATGTTCTCTACATGAGGGTCCCTAAGTTATAGTCTAGGCCAAACCATTTTAAGTAAATGACCTATTATTCTCTATAACCTTGAGCTCTGATACCAATCTGTCACACCCCGAGCCGGCGGGGTAGGATCGGAGTCCCCGTCGGGCGGAAGGTTCTCGGAGCGCGATATCGTGAATGATAATCGTGATGATCAGATTGTTTACATAGCATCAATGTTAAGAATAATTAAGCACAATAAAATATAAACTAGGATTACAAAGTTAAATTACAAAGTCAATGTTTAGTAATTTAGCTAAGTAAACCTATCCAAAAGAATCAAATTTATCTATCTTGTATTTGTACAAGATATCCAAAAGAGATTCGTATTGATCTCAAGATGTGCTTCTTCAAAAGTCAACTAGGATCTATGTCTGGTCATCCTAGTATGCAAATCCTGAATATTAGCTTAATCCAATGCATTACCTGAGAAAGCATGTAGAAAAATAAAGTCAACACAATGGTTGGTGAGTTCATGTAGTTTTTGTGTGAAAATAGTTTGTAAAATCCTTTGAATGACAACCTTAACCTCACCATTAACCACCTATACCATCTGATTCAGTATGCTTATATATAGGGCATATGTAGGGGACAAGCCCCAGCCACCGTCCCACCACATACTGAACCACCTGGTATATTGTTCCTGATGATAATTAAGCGTCTCATCCTGCCCGTATGATTCCTCAAAATGTTTGATTCCCAATGTTTGATTCCCAACGTTTGATTTCAAGTGTTTGTTTCTTTGAATTTGATTACCCTGTAATTGTTTACTTTGATTCCCTGAATGACAACCTTAACCTCACTAACAACCACCTATGCTATTCAACCAAGTATGCTTATATATAGGGCATATGTAGGGGACAAGCCCCAGCCACCGTCCCACCACATACCGGGCTGTTTAACATATTGTTGTTAATGATAATTAAGCGTTTCATCCCCACTACTCTGATCTCATGACATATGATTCTTAACGTTTGTTTCCCTGCCAATGTTTACTTTGTTTCCCCCGAAATGACAATCTTAACCTCACTAACAACCACCTATGCTATCCAACCAAGTATGCTTATATATAGGGCATATGTAGGGGACAAGCCCCAGCCACCGTCCCACCACATACCGGGCTGCTTAACATATTGTTATTAATGATAATTAAGCTTTCACTCCACACTATTGATTCCACAACGAATAAGTCTCAAGTTTAATAGGCACCATTATGGACAGCTGAAAAACCCTAAGGATTTCAGCATCCATCCATAATGATCCTATTTATGACTCGTGACATGTTTAGATAGAGTAACCTTCAAGTTAACACAAAGTCAACTAGAAGAACTCAATCATTCTAGTCACTTGTCATCACCATGGATGAATCAAGAAGAACACTGAATGACTAGTAGGGGTTGACACACAGGTCAACACGCGGCGGCCAATCAGTCTGTCTTACATGACTCTGACAAAGAAGAACACTGATGACTAGTAGGGGTTGACACACAGGTCAACACGCGGCGGCCAACAGTCTGTCTCACAATGTCCAAAAGTTTATGCATACAAGTCTAAAGCATTCACATTGTTTCACTGATGACTAGTAGGGGTTGACACATAGGTCAACACGCGGCGGTCAATCAGTCTTTTGTTTAAGCATCTCATGTTTCAAGCATTCAAGTATTCAGGCATCCAAATGTATCAAGCATTTCAAATGTTCACGTATCCCAAGTATATTACGCATTCAAGTATTCCAAAATGTATCAAGCATTCTAAATATAACAAGTATTCACGTGTTTTCAGACATCTCACGTATATAAGTATCTCTAAGAATATATGTTTTCAGTTAAGTTTAAGCAAATCATTGTAAGTGTAACGTAATTTAATACTTTATTAAAGATGTAGTACAATAACTTTATGAAATAATTGTATAAAGCATTAGTGTTTATTTAAAGTATTTTCAAAGCCTTATGGTTTTGTATATAATTAAACATAGAGTTTATAAGTTAAACCTCAATTGTATAATTTAAGCACATAGCTTATATCATAAGAGTTTATAAAGTTTAGGCTCCAAATCTATATTGTAAACCTCATGCATATAGTTTCAAGTGTTCACACATTGTTTCATCATGAATCCCATAAGTCTGCATCAAGTCTCGTAAGCATCCAATATATGGTTTCAAGCATCAAGTTCATTGTATATGTTTCAAGTCTATTGCTTTTCAATGACTACTAAGTTTCACGAATAAGTTTCAACATAAGTATCAAGTTTATGTTTAAAGCATTAAATAACATCTCAATAATTTTGTGAAAATGTGTAACATGCTTCTCAGTCCCGAAGTAAAACAAATAAGTTTGAAAAGGGACAAATGAACTCACTGATGATTGAAGTGGTTGACTAAGTTCTAAACAAGAATGCACGCGCTCTCTATTGCTGGGTTTGTTGTTGTGTTCACAATCCTGTATTGATTTCATATGGTTTGTAGCTTATAAGTATAGGTGCATGTGTGTAAGTATTAGTGTTAGCCCTGAAGTTGGCTAACACTATAAGTCTAGATCGTCTTTCGGCCCCCTTTTGTTTATTAAAGATTTTAGTGACGCATAGGTAGTGTCACATTCCTGTTCCTGTGTTCTGATTTCTTAACCCATAACAGTCTTTATAGTAACTTGTTCAAATCCATTCATGTTATCAAAGTTCCATTTGCTAGAATATTATTTCATTTACTTGTTTATCATGGGCCAAAAGAGGAATTAGTTCAATATATTTACTGTGGGCCTAAGTGGTGACCATGGGCCAATTTGGCCAACATAGTCAAAGTGTTGCTAACCCATTTTGATTTGATCTCCTATTGGACCGAGTAGGTTATTGGGCCACATGATTGGGCCGTATAGCATGAAATGGGCTGAATAACAATGTTGGGCCGATTATCATGCTTGGGCCAATGTACGGTTTCTAGACCAAAGAACTCAATGGCCGAATGGTGTATGGTCTTGTGCTGATTTCGAGATGTGGGCCTAATCAATCCTCAACTGGGCCGAATAATCTTTCTAAATGAGATTGGGCCAGGTAGGTTTTATGGGCTAATTACACTGTTATGTGCTAACCAACATTGGTTAGGGAACAAAGAGATGGGCCGTATGTGTATATATGGGCCTTGGGTTTTCCCTCGTCTTTGGGCCGAACAACAAACGCGTTGGCTGGTTGGTGATCGGGCGAAGGTGGCACAGGGTTCGTAGGTCTCACAGCTCACAGGTTCGGTCACCCCAAACAAATGGTTCGGCTACTGGTCGTTGGGCAAGGGTTCGTGGCATGCAACACTTATGGGTTCGGTGGTTTCCAGATCAAGGGTTCGGCCGGTTGTAGTGCATGGGTTCGTAGACCAGAGGGTTCGCCGGAGCAGAAGGCTCGCCGGAGAAGAGAAGGTTCGGCTCCTTCAGCGGGTTGGTCATAGGTTCGCAGAGGTACTGATGGTCATGCAGGTTCGCTACCCATGTAAGGGTTCGGCCAACTTCCTCTCAAACCATAAGGTTCGCTCGTCCCTTAGCCGCACGAACCTGTATGAGTGCCTCACCATGCAGCTAAATTCCACGACCTGAACCTTCCCATGTTGTCATCACCCTCAGATTAGGTTTCAAGAAGGAGTGGGGTTCGAAGGTTAAGGTCTACGGCCGGTTTTAAAGGTGGTGTCGAACACACACACAACAAGTGACGAAAACCCTATTTTTCAGCAAGTTCTAAGCTTCATACCTGAGATTTGGCCGGGTAAAACTCCATATCAGTTGTACTTTCGTGTAGAGGGAGTCGAGAGCTTCGCGTGGACACCAAGAACGTCCGATTTCGTCTCCAAACGAGTGAGATACGAAGGTTTGAAGATCCAAAAATGGTGGTGAAATGTAAAATCCGGGATTTTGGTGCTTGAGAGAGAAAGAAGATGATGAAAATGAAATAATCAAGCTTACTTGGTGTTTAAATACCCCGAGGGTATTCGGGTTCGTTTCGTTTGCTCGGTTCCCGTTTTCGTCGCGTTTCCGGGTTGTAACTCGCGTAATATACGTAATTTAAATAAAAGACTTATTTTAAGATGACTAAATTATAAATACTATTAGAAGTTATATTAGATATCGTTGCGTATAATTAAATATTGAATTAAAATATTTTACGTGTTTTGTAAATTTATTAACGATTTAAGAAAATAGTTTCGTTTAATAATATTCTATGATGAGTTTCAAAATTGTAACATAAGAAATATAATATTTCTTTAAAATTATAATCGTTCGAATCGTTATTCGTTTCGTCAGAAAACGTCACTTACGCGCGTCTTCGTACAGAGCGCTAACTGTACGAACACGATCGTACGTTTCACTTTCTGATTTTGTTTTCTATTGATCAGTCACTATTTCAGATCGTTAAACTATCAGAATCATTCGTACAGATCGTCACCTATTCGAATAATTCGTCAGTTTAGCATTCCGTAACAGCAACTGTTATTGTTTTGTTCGGTTTATCCTCTCGTACGTTTAAACCTAATAATACAAAAAAAAAATGAAACATGTTTGCATCTGTTCATGATTGTCTAATGTGTTTCTGACTGTTTAACCATAAGGATTAAATCAGGATTTCAGAAACATCGTGTAATAGTTTACGTTTAGCATCAAATGTTAATAGCTTCTAAGTATTTCTCCTAGTTTGCAACTGAGTTACTGTACTAATTACTGTACAATTTACTGTTCCGGTAACGATTCCGGCACAGATGTTACAGTCTCCCCTTGTTAAAGAAATTTCGTCCCGAAATTTAAAAGTTATTATCGGGTACAACTTTCCTTGTAACAAATGGGAAACCTTTGTTTGAAGTGATGTCCCTACGCTCCCAAATAACTCTAGGTCGCGTTTGGGATCCCTATGTATGTCCTCACAGTGCTGCTAATCTTATTGCTCGTAGTTGTCTTACTGTTATGGCTTGCTAAGTCTCTGTATGATTCTAACACTTTATTGTTCAAAACTAACTGATGCGATGAGCATCAATTGTTACACAACCTTAGTGTTAGTGGTGGCTTCCTGTGTATGTTCTTTGCATTAACTAAGAATTCTTTCATTGTTTATACGCAATAAAAGAGTTCCTAAGTTCTCATGGATTACGTATGTGGTTATACTTAATAAGAATAAGATAAGTTTCTTATTCATATTAGTATCAAAATAAAATGAAATCTTATGAGTTAAAGAGGTGTCACATACCAGTACCCGTTTCTGGGTCTTGGTGTGCAGCAGGAGCTCCTATCATGAAAGCTCTTCCCCTTGGTACTTGATCTCCCGGTTGTGCCCTCTTTGGGCAGTTCCTGGAAAAATGACCTAGTTCTCCACAGTTAAAGCATCCCTGATTGTTGTGGTTGTAGTTGCCAAGGTTTTGTGGTGGTGGTTTTGCCATAGTAGCATTGTTCACTGCCGGTGTCGGTGAAGTTCGACAGTGTTGAGCCATATGGCCTTTTCGGCCACAGTTGGTACACTGCCTACACGGCATATTGGCAGCATGATGAAACTGACATTGTGTACATTGAGGATGTAGTGTAAGGTTTGCGTGCAGCTTTAGTAGATACTGCAACAACTTGATTGAGTGGTGTGGGCATCGCGTATTGTTGGATGGCCTTTTGTTTCTTCTTTGGTTGTTTCTCCTTAGTCTTGTCCGAATCATCTTTCAATTCTCCGGACTTCACCATCACATCTGTGAGTTTAGCTGACAAGGAGATAGCAGACTCTAAAGTTGCAGGATTTGCAGCAAGTACAATGCCCTGAATGCAGGATGGTAATCCTCCTACATATCGGTCAATTCGCTTTTCTAGTGTTGGCACCATCTCAGGCACCATGGCTACCAATTCATGATAGCGAGTAGTGTATGTCATGTGATCAGCTCCTTTCATCACATGATTTGAGAGTTCAATTTCCAAGTTCTGTAGTTCGTGCTTAGGACAGAACTCATTCCTCAAGAGGGTTTTGAATTCTGCCCAAGGCATGGCTAGTGCTTCATCCCTACCTCGAGCGTTTATCTGTGAGTTCCACCAAGTTAGGGCACGCTTACTGAAAGATCCCGCAGCATAGCGAACCTTATGTCTTTCCGGACAACTGCTTAGGTCCAATGTATTTTCCATCTTCTCTAGCCATTGGATCAGTCCAACGGCTCCTTCAACACCGCTAAAGCTTGGCGGTTTGCATCCTACGAATGATTTGTATGAACAGTCTGATTTAGCGCCGGTGTTTCCACTAGTTTCCCCTGTAGTACGCCCTGAGTTGTTACCGTAGCTTTGAATCTTGTTAATCATCTCTGGGATGATATCCTTCATTTGGTTAGTCAGTTGACTGCTAAGTAATGTTGCCAAAGCAACAGTAGCAGGATCCAGAACTGTAGTTGCAGTCGGGTTCGGAGGAGGACTATGTGGAGGAGGAGGAGGCGGCGGTGGTGAATCTGGCGGTGATGGTGTCGAAGAGTGAGGTGCAGAAGTCTGTGGTGTAGGTATCGGCGTCGGTTGTTTTCTGGGCGGCATTCTGATTATAACCAAAAGATATTGGTTAGTGCAGTGATCGAATGCAGAAGACACAATGCAAACTTAAGTCTTATGTTCTCTACATGAGGGTCCCTAAGTTATAGTCTAGGCCAAACCATTTTAAGTAAATGACCTATTATTCTCTATAACCTTGAGCTCTGATACCAATCTGTCACACCCCGAGCCGGCGGGGTAGGATCGGAGTCCCCGTCGGGCGGAAGGTTCTCGGAGCGCGATATCGTGAATGATAATCGTGATGATCAGATTGTTTACATAGCATCAATGTTAAGAATAATTAAGCACAATAAAATATAAACTAGGATTACAAAGTTAAATTACAAAGTCAATGTTTAGTAATTTAGCTAAGTAAACCTATCCAAAAGAATCAAATTTATCTATCTTGTATTTGTACAAGATATCCAAAAGAGATTCGTATTGATCTCAAGATGTGCTTCTTCAAAAGTCAACTAGGATCTATGTCTGGTCATCCTAGTATGCAAATCCTGAATATTAGCTTAATCCAATGCATTACCTGAGAAAGCATGTAGAAAAATAAAGTCAACACAATGGTTGGTGAGTTCATGTAGTTTTTGTGTGAAAATAGTTTGTAAAATCCTTTGAATGACAACCTTAACCTCACCATTAACCACCTATACCATCTGATTCAGTATGCTTATATATAGGGCATATGTAGGGGACAAGCCCCAGCCACCGTCCCACCACATACTGAACCACCTGGTATATTGTTCCTGATGATAATTAAGCGTCTCATCCTGCCCGTATGATTCCTCAAAATGTTTGATTCCCAATGTTTGATTCCCAACGTTTGATTTCAAGTGTTTGTTTCTTTGAATTTGATTACCCTGTAATTGTTTACTTTGATTCCCTGAATGACAACCTTAACCTCACTAACAACCACCTATGCTATTCAACCAAGTATGCTTATATATAGGGCATATGTAGGGGACAAGCCCCAGCCACCGTCCCACCACATACCGGGCTGTTTAACATATTGTTGTTAATGATAATTAAGCGTTTCATCCCCACTACTCTGATCTCATGACATATGATTCTTAACGTTTGTTTCCCTGCCAATGTTTACTTTGTTTCCCCCGAAATGACAATCTTAACCTCACTAACAACCACCTATGCTATCCAACCAAGTATGCTTATATATAGGGCATATGTAGGGGACAAGCCCCAGCCACCGTCCCACCACATACCGGGCTGCTTAACATATTGTTATTAATGATAATTAAGCTTTCACTCCACACTATTGATTCCACAACGAATAAGTCTCAAGTTTAATAGGCACCATTATGGACAGCTGAAAAACCCTAAGGATTTCAGCATCCATCCATAATGATCCTATTTATGACTCGTGACATGTTTAGATAGAGTAACCTTCAAGTTAACACAAAGTCAACTAGAAGAACTCAATCATTCTAGTCACTTGTCATCACCATGGATGAATCAAGAAGAACACTGAATGACTAGTAGGGGTTGACACACAGGTCAACACGCGGCGGCCAATCAGTCTGTCTTACATGACTCTGACAAAGAAGAACACTGATGACTAGTAGGGGTTGACACACAGGTCAACACGCGGCGGCCAACAGTCTGTCTCACAATGTCCAAAAGTTTATGCATACAAGTCTAAAGCATTCACATTGTTTCACTGATGACTAGTAGGGGTTGACACATAGGTCAACACGCGGCGGTCAATCAGTCTTTTGTTTAAGCATCTCATGTTTCAAGCATTCAAGTATTCAGGCATCCAAATGTATCAAGCATTTCAAATGTTCACGTATCCCAAGTATATTACGCATTCAAGTATTCCAAAATGTATCAAGCATTCTAAATATAACAAGTATTCACGTGTTTTCAGACATCTCACGTATATAAGTATCTCTAAGAATATATGTTTTCAGTTAAGTTTAAGCAAATCATTGTAAGTGTAACGTAATTTAATACTTTATTAAAGATGTAGTACAATAACTTTATGAAATAATTGTATAAAGCATTAGTGTTTATTTAAAGTATTTTCAAAGCCTTATGGTTTTGTATATAATTAAACATAGAGTTTATAAGTTAAACCTCAATTGTATAATTTAAGCACATAGCTTATATCATAAGAGTTTATAAAGTTTAGGCTCCAAATCTATATTGTAAACCTCATGCATATAGTTTCAAGTGTTCACACATTGTTTCATCATGAATCCCATAAGTCTGCATCAAGTCTCGTAAGCATCCAATATATGGTTTCATGCATCAAGTTCATTGTATATGTTTCAAGTCTATTGCTTTTCAATGACTACTAAGTTTCACGAATAAGTTTCAACATAAGTATCAAGTTTATGTTTAAAGCATTAAATAACATCTCAATAATTTTGTGAAAATGTGTAACATGCTTCTCAGTCCCGAAGTAAAACAAATAAGTTTGAAAAGGGACAAATGAACTCACCTGATGATTGAAGTGGTTGACTAAGTTCTAAACAAGAATGCACGCGCTCTCTATTGCTGGGTTTGTTGTTGTGTTCACAATCCTGTATTGATTTCATATGGTTTGTAGCTTATAAGTATAGGTGCATGTGTGTAAGTATTAGTGTTAGCCCTGAAGTTGGCTAACACTATAAGTCTAGATCGTCTTTCGGCCCCCTTTTGTTTATTAAAGATTTTAGTGACGCATAGGTAGTGTCACATTCCTGTTCCTGTGTTCTGATTTCTTAACCCATAACAGTCTTTATAGTAACTTGTTCAAATCCATTCATGTTATCAAAGTTCCATTTGCTAGAATATTATTTCATTTACTTGTTTATCATGGGCCAAAAGAGGAATTAGTTCAATATATTTACTGTGGGCCTAAGTGGTGACCATGGGCCAATTTGGCCAACATGGTCAAAGTGTTGCTAACCCATTTTGATTTGATCTCCTATTGGACCGAGTAGGTTATTGGGCCACATGATTGGGCCGTATAGCATGAAATGGGCTGAATAACAATGTTGGGCCGATTATCATGCTTGGGCCAATGTACGGTTTCTAGACCAAAGAACTCAATGGCCGAATGGTGTATGGTCTTGTGCTGATTTCGAGATGTGGGCCTAATCAATCCTCAACTGGGCCGAATAATCTTTCTAAATGAGATTGGGCCAGGTAGGTTTTATGGGCTAATTACACTGTTATGTGCTAACCAACATTGGTTAGGGAACAAAGAGATGGGCCGTATGTGTATATATGGGCCTTGGGTTTTCCCTCGTCTTTGGGCCGAACAACAAACGCGTTGGCTGGTTGGTGATCGGGCGAAGGTGGCACAGGGTTCGTAGGTCTCACAGCTCACAGGTTCGGTCACCCCAAACAAATGGTTCGGCTACTGGTCGTTGGGCAAGGGTTCGTGGCATGCAACACTTATGGGTTCGGTGGTTTCCAGATCAAGGGTTCGGCCGGTTGTAGTGCATGGGTTCGTAGACCAGAGGGTTCGCCGGAGCAGAAGGCTCGCCGGAGAAGAGAAGGTTCGGCTCCTTCAGCGGGTTGGTCATAGGTTCGCAGAGGTACTGATGGTCATGCAGGTTCGCTACCCATGTAAGGGTTCGGCCAACTTCCTCTCAAACCATAAGGTTCGCTCGTCCCTTAGCCGCACGAACCTGTATGAGTGCCTCACCATGCAGCTAAATTCCACGACCTGAACCTTCCCATGTTGTCATCACCCTCGGATTAGGTTTCAAGAAGGAGTGGGGTTCGAAGGTTAAGGTCTACGGCCGGTTTTAAAGGTGGTGTCGAACACACACACAACAAGTGACGAAAACCCTATTTTTCAGCAAGTTCTAAGCTTCATACCTGAGATTTGGCCGGGTAAAACTCCAGATCAGTTGTACTTTCGTGTAGAGGGAGTCGAGAGCTTCGCGTGGACACCAAGAACGTCCGATTTCGTCTCCAAACGAGTGAGATACGAAGGTTTGAAGATCCAAAAATGGTGGTGAAATGTAAAATCCGGGATTTTGGTGCTTGAGAGAGAAAGAAGATGATGAAAATGAAATAATCAAGCTTACTTGGTGTTTAAATACCCCGAGGGTATTCGGGTTCGTTTCGTTTGCTCGGTTCCCGTTTTCGTCGCGTTTCCGGGTTGTAACTCGCGTAATATACGTTATTTAAATAAAAGACTTATTTTAAGATGACTAAATTATAAATACTATTAGAAGTTATATTAGATATCGTTGCGTATAATTAAATATTGAATTAAAATATTTTACGTGTTTTGTAAATTTATTAACGATTTAAGAAAATAGTTTCGTTTAATAATATTCTATGATGAGTTTCAAAATTGTAACATAAGAAATATAATATTTCTTTAAAATTATAATCGTTCGAATCGTTATTCGTTTCGTCAGAAAACGTCACTTACGCGCGTCTTCGTACAGAGCGCTAACTGTACGAACACGATCGTACGTTTCACTTTCTGATTTTGTTTTCTATTGATCAGTCACTATTTCAGATCGTTAAACTATCAGAATCATTCGTACAGATCGTCACCTATTCGAATAATTCGTCAGTTTAGCATTCCGTAACAGCAACTGTTATTGTTTTGTTCGGTTTATCCTCTCGTACGTTTAAACCTAATAATACAAAAAAAAAATGAAACATGTTTGCATCTGTTCATGATTGTCTAATGTGTTTCTGACTGTTTAACCATAAGGATTAAATCAGGATTTCAGAAACATCGTGTAATAGTTTACGTTTAGCATCAAATGTTAATAGCTTCTAAGTATTTCTCCTAGTTTGCAACTGAGTTACTGTACTAATTACTGTACAATTTACTGTTCCGGTAACGATTCCGGCACAGATGTTACAAAAAGTGGGTTGGTGGTGGTGGTTGTGAGGTTTAATTTCTCATTAAAGGAATTAAAACACCGGGTAGGTTCGGTTTCTTTGGTTTCGCGTAAAATGCCTGTTCCTCGTAGTTTTCGAAACGAAACGACTCGAAATTAAAATTAGATCAACGGAATTATTTTAGGTCGTTATTCCTAGTAACTTAACTAAATATCTTTCGTTTATTTTAAATTTCTGAAATATTAAATTTACTGTTTAAAATCGAATCGTACAGTCGTCGCGCGTATTCGTTCGAATCGTCACCCGTACGAACACGACGATAACTATACTTTTCAATATTGTTTTCTAATTATCGGATATCATTCAGAATGTTAAACTTTCAGATTTATTCGTACAGATCGTCACCTATACGAATAATCCGTCGATTTAGCATTCACGTAACAACATCCGTGTTGTTTTGTTCTATAAAGCCTCACATACGTTTATACATAATAAATCTTAACAAATAATCACATGAGGGTTCTGTGTTGCCAAATAATTATCTGACTGATGAACCCTGTTTCCTGAGTTTTGTTTCTCTGAAATGACTCTGAATTCACTGTTTGATAGCATGAAATGATAATGACATATGATATTGAAGATGACATAAAATGAAAAGCATATAGTTCGTACCTGATTACTATTCATGTTACTGTTGAGATCACTATTCCGGTACTGGTTCCGGCACTGATGTTACCGTAAGAACCATAGTGGGCGACTAACTTTAGATGAAAATCAATACCACATGCCTAGTGACGATTATGAGTCGGTTGTTTCTGTTGGGCGAGGACCTAATGTCTAATCCCACTACCTACACCAAAAAATTCCTTTGAATCAAGGTTGAGCATGTTGAGAAAGCGTATTTGTGTGTGTATGTGGGTGTATGTGTGTGTATTATTATTCTATCTTTTTGTGAATAAAAATTATTATTAATGATGATGCGCTCATTGTTTTTGTTTCGTAGATTTAATATTAAAGATAAGGTTTCCTGAACCTTTGGTCCCATTTTGAAGTCTTTGTTGTTAGGTCCTTGGAAACGTCCAAAAGATGTTCCTTTCTGTTAATACCATGATTGTAATAACTTTAACTATTGACCTGAAGATCTAATGCATAGAAGATATTGTAGGTCCCTAGCTTGTCAACACTAGAACTTTATACACGAAATCAACATCAAATTGCTTATATTGTGTGCGGAATCGAGAATAGAATATTTGGAATGATTTTCTATTGATAAAAACGTGAGCTTTTACAAGGAGACTTCAATACGTTTAGAAGCTCTACCTCGGGATTCTAACCTAGACTAGTATACTTTACGTCTATATATTGTGACAATCCGACGATTTCGGGTTAACACCGTTAACCCAAGACTAACCGAAATGATACGAAATCGAACAAAAACAAACTACAAGGGTTAGAATTGAACAAAATAAGTTATAAACACCACAGTTACAAGGGTAAAGTTGGTAATTAGGTTAAAATACAAAGTTTTGACTTTCGAAGTTATAGACGAATTAAATCATTTATAACAGTCACATTGATGATTACCATCATCAATTCAGTGTTTATTACAGATATTATGGTCGAATTAAACCAAAAGATAACCAAAAGATGAAACCGAAACCGTTTTAATTAAAAACCATATAATTTGTAGTAAATCAGTCGAATTAAACCCTCCATAGCATCAATCGGCACCCTTAGAGACTATTACACTCAACAATTCGATTCCAAGAAGTTCGAGCAGAAGAATTCGATCGGGGAGTAGCAGAACATCAACCCATTAGGCGAACCACCTCAATTCGATATCAAATCAGGTAACAATCGATTCCTACACACCCTAAATATGCCGAATAAGCATAGCCCTATGCTAGTTTCGGTTACAAACATCGAATTATAAGAATCCTAATTCTAGGGTTCATCATCTTTGACGTTTTGGGGATTTCGATCAAAACGAGTTTCAAAATTTAATTAAAGTATATACACAGATTCAGAATAGCGCGTTTAATGAAAAACCAATGTCAATTTTGTGAAACAATAACGAATTCTATGATTTCGAATATTAGGGTTCTTGAGTTAAAACGGTTTGGGGGGTTTTGGTTCAAACGAGCGTGAAACTCAAATAAACTATACAGATGGTTTAGAAATCATATCTTTACTGAAAACCCCATGATAGTTTCAACAAACAACAGTGAATTTGATACAAACCGATTTTAAGATTTGTAGGTTAGAACGAATTAGGGATTTCGAGTAAATTGAACTTAAAAATAAAATGAAACTACACAGGTAGTTTCGATTTGATCCAAGGATAAAAAGCCCTATGAATTCGAGGATTATAAGTTCGAATTCGAAGCTCTTGGGCCTAGGGTTGGGTTATTCGAAATTTAACTCAATTGGGATTCATTTGAGCATAAGAACTTGGTCAATAATCAAATTGAAATCACCAATGGGTGCGTTTGAAGCCTTGGAAGAAAACCCCTATGGTTTGGGTTTTGATTTCAGTCGAATTGAGGGCTGATTCGAACCCATTTGGTTCGGGCGGTTTAACATAGGGGAACTAGCTTGTTAAGGGTTAAAAGAATTGATTCTGAAATCCAATTGCAAATGTAAAAGCAGAATAACTGGTAGGGTGGGTGTGATTTGAGGGGGAGGTCACGGGTTCGACCCAACCTCTACTGGTTTTTGAAATTAAAATCAACTTTGTATTTTGATCATATTTTACTCTTTTTAAATCCATTTTAACACGTTTGAATTGCGTTGGAACCGTATTGGAATCCCGAACAAAATAAAACAATAAAATTTATATTTTAATCAAAAATCACGGTCGCGTATACTTACGTGTATATAAACATAATTGTATAGGTTTGTATGATTTAAACCAATGAACACAAATTCACGTACACTTTCGTATGCACGTTTCCAACAATCTAACATGCGTGTGTTGACATGTATTTGATAACAAACACTATTTAGAAAATTCGAATAACATAACGTTATTATTATAAAACAGATTATTCATAGAAGATTCTCTACGCGATACTTCAAACACTCGATCATTCTATTTACTATCAAAGGTGTGTACACAACCCCTTTTCTTATTTTTGTTGTTTTGGGGGAGGAAACATGTGCAAACAAACATTTTAGATGTATATCACCTGCATTAGTTAGCTATTTACGATAAGTGCGAACATAGCATTACAAGTCCTTACATATCAAACCGTTTAGTTTGCCGTAGTGCAAAGCGTGGTAGTTGGAAATAGATCTATTGGGTTTGACAAACCTCACTTGGTAGATTGTAGGTCTATGCAAGTGTTTGACTAGCCAATTCAAGCATTACTATTGTTTGTGCTAGACAATAGTTGTCACACCCCGAGCCGGCGGGAACGGAACGGTTTTTCCCGTCAGGCGGAAGGTTCCCGGGGCGCGATATCGTGAGTGATAATCAAATGATCAGATTGTTTACATAGCACATGATAATAAATGAGAAATGCTAACACATCAATGATATCGAATTACAAGATTAAATTACAATGTATCGTTCATAATTTAACCAAGTAAATCTATCAAAAGAATCAATGTAACTATATCTTGCATCTATACAAGATATACAAAAGATGATTCATTGTTCTTGTCACCAAAAGCATGCA
The DNA here is from genome assembly GCA_009363875.1 of Mikania micrantha. NCBI lineage: Eukaryota > Viridiplantae > Streptophyta > Magnoliopsida > Asterales > Asteraceae > Mikania > Mikania micrantha. Next base: position 19,554,188 of record CM018684.1, on the reverse strand, counting down.
ACACAAAATAAAGCTAGGTCTTCTAAAAGTCCACTAGCTTAATCCTTGCATGTAAGTACCTACACCTGTTCGTCACCTAAGAAAACATGCATTTAAACAAAGTCAACACTAGGTTGGTGAGTTCATAAGTATGTTAATTGAAAACTTTGATTCATGCACATTCACAATGTTAATACTCTTACTTGTGTGTTGATTGTTTCACCTGTTCTCCCAATGGCTCCTCAATAGTTATATTCACAAGTGTCACACCCCCTGCGCCGCGTGCGGAATCCACGGTGCGGTGACGATCGATGGTTGAATCATGCACAAGTATTGATTAAGAACATCCACAATGCATTACTAAATTTCATAGAGATTAGACCATTGTTTAGTTACAGACGATCTATCTATCTTCCGAAAAGAATGACAACTACATACCCAAAAATATTGTTTACAAGATAAGACTTAAACAAGACAATTAAACAAGCAGGATTAAGTGTGTTTCTAAATCCATCCCAGCTTGTTTCTTTATCTTGTTCTATATTAGAATGGTCTCCTTAGTTGTCCTTTAGAATGTCTTAAATCTGATTACCTGAAACACGTGAAAAGTAACAGTCAACTACAAAAGTAGTTGGTGAGAACAATAGGTTTAACATTTGTAAATATGAATCTGCATTGTAAGGCGTATGTATAAAGCAGTGAATGAAAATACATGGATGGTTGCAACCCAAACTAACATTAAGTAAGAATAACGTGTTCAAACAATCAAAAGACTGTTTACTAGAAAAGCCAACATATAATCAAGTCCCAAACTACGTTTGGAGTCAGAAAATTAGTCAGCAAATGCATCAACATGAGCTGTACTAACGGGATTACTCAGAAGACAACTCTGTGTTGATTTAACCCGGTCAATATGACTTGTGCTGATAAACTTAATTAGCAGCTATTTCATATTACCGTAATGCGTCCAATTCTGCAGATAACTTTTAAAGCAAATTTAAAAGCTAACTCCGGCTTTGGTGTAACCAAATGTGTCCCGCTTTCCCTTATTGTGATCACCAGTACTAACGTTGTTAGAATAAGAATGTGTGTCTTGATGTGTGTATAAGTTTGTTCAAAACGATGACCACCATGCTTTTGAATACTTTGATTTGAAACTCTTGGTTGAATGCCTTAATTGATTACCATGATTTGAAAACCTTGCTTGAATACCATGAATTGAAATCCTTTGATTGAATACCACCATGAAAGCTATTGATTTAATACCTTGTTTGAAACACCTGATTCAATACTGAGAATAGTGTCCTTGTATAATAACAAGGTTTATGAAATATTATATTATCGAAAACGCAAGATTATAGTAACCGAGTTTATAATGGGTTTTTGGGCCGAACCAAGGAATATGGATCAAATGGGTTTTCATGTGACCAATTTGTGAGGCTAGTCTTTGGGCCGGAAATTAAATGGGCCACATAACTCTATTGTGCCAGAACGAATTCAAATAAAAGGTGCGAGACCCATGATGATCGAGGACAAAACAGTTGGGACCGACTCCACACCAGCGAACCTATAGGTTCGTGTGAGGCTTGGCCATGCAAAGAGGTTGTCTGGATGCTCGAAGGTTCGGCAGTGATGGGTTCGTGACTTGCAGCATGAAGGTTCGTTCAAGGTAATGGTCCGACGACATGGTTTCAGCATCATAGGTTCGCTGCTACTAATCCTAGGGTTCGGCAACTACGTAGGTTCGCCCACATGCAGATGGTTCGGCCGACTAAATGGTTCGGTCGACTAAATGGTTCGGCAAGGGTTCGGTGTTCGTTATTGGCAACAAGGTTCGTTCATACTAGAGGTTCGTGCATGGTGGTGAAGGTTCGGCTACAAGGGTTCGGTGTGGACTTGGGGAAACTTAGAACATAGAGCATGCAAGGTTCGGTCCTTTTCCCGCCCAGCATAGGTTCGTGACTTGAGGAGGGTTCGCTTAGGGTGGCTATCATCAACAAGGTTCGGCTAAACACTGCAAGTTAGCATAGGTTCGGCCACCGCCTAATGCCATGAAGGTTCGGCAGCTGTGTCCCACGAACCTGCGTGTTCTCGCCCATCCTCCTGCTCAAAACCTTGATTTAGCCATTGAAATGGTGTCACCATCCACAGTTAGAACCTTGAGAGTGTTGGTTTCGAAGGGGGAAGGTGAAGGAATCCGGCTAAGTGTGTGTGTTGGACAAAAGATGAGAAAACCCTAATTCCCGTGACTTTCTTTGGATCATACCTCGAATTCTGCCGAATAAAACACCAGATCTGTTGTATTCCCTTGTAGTACTCGTTGAGAGCTACGCGTGGACACCAAGAACACCAAATTTCGTCAAGAAACAAACAAGTAATCGCGATTTGAAATTTGAAAATGGGTTTTTCTTTTAGAGAGAGAGAGAAAAACGGGAGTGATTGTTTTTAGAGAGAGAGAGAGAGGGGTGAAAGGAATGAGAAAATAGCCTCATTTGTGGTTTATATACCTCAGGGGTATTCGGTTCTGTTTCGGTTGCTCGATTCGCGTTTTCAGAACGTAACGCGCATTTTACGCGTTTTAAATAAATCATACATTCTACGCCAGCCCACCACTGTTTCGATGTAATACAATAATGTTCCTGCCTAGCGTAATCGACTGTAAATAAATCATACATACTTGTTTCTAATTAAATACGATCCTATATTAAACATAAATATGAACACATGAATCTCATTGACATACTGAATCGAAACACACATTGTACTATCACTATTATGATGCTTATATATAGCGCATATGTAAGGGAACTAAGCCCTAGCCAACATCCCACCACATCATTACTAGAACTCCACACTACTTGCAATACAACTATTGATTTCCATTCCCATTCCACATGTTTGTCTCATTATTGATAACCTGTGATACCATGTATAGAATAATATGATGATAGTGTTGTAGTTATCAAACCAAAGTATTGATAACCATTATATGTAGTAAGGATATTAGATTTACTTAATCTGTTCCTTGTATTATTCTATTGTCTGTGGGTTAACTGTTGTTTCACTTTTTATTATTAAATGTGTTAGTTAACTGTTTGTCATTTGTTCTACACTTGCAGTGCATAGATCCTAAAAGGAATCCATTGCAATCCTCACGTAATCAGATTGCAGTGCATCCGATTTACCTCTATCACCGTATGTTCCCATTGCCTTCATCGAAACTGTTACTAGTAATATGACATGATAGAAACTAAATTCCTCAGTCTACTAGTCCACAGGTAACGATGGATGATGTACATCTATGTTGTTGTTGTTCTCCATGTGGGAATGTTCTCCATATGATTAACAAGGTTGAATAAGAACTTGTCTTATTACGTTATGTTAATCATTGTGTGAATGATGTTGTTATCATGAAGTTACGTTATCATGATTATCATTCCATGAAATTATATGGTCACCATCTTGTCCTTAAGCCATAGTAAGAGCTAGTCTTACTACCCTTAAGTGACTCAGGTGAGGGATGATAAATGCTCTATACTATCACATAGTATGTTTTTAAGTTGTAATTAAGTGTTATAAGTACTTGACTTATCACACTTAGTCAATTAAAATGTGGAATGATATTAAGATGATATTTTATCTTCTAATCATTCATGTGTCATGCAGTGTCGTTATGTTCCTCTGTAATTGTTCCCATTGTTTGTTTGTGTATGAATTTCCTCAATGTTTGTCCATGTATGAATAACTAAGTGTTGTGAGATAACTCTTACAACTATGTTATTCCTGTGTGTTGATGAATTATGAAATTACATTATCATATTCATCTGATTGTTCCTGTAATAACATGATCATACAAGCATGCATACAATGATAAATGATAATAAAGAGTTTAATATTATCTTAATCAAAGTATAAGTGATATGTAAGCAAAACTTTTAAACAATTAAAAGTAAAGCATGTTTCTCAGCCCCGAGAGTTTAAAATCAGTTAAGATTAAAGAAAAGGGGCATATGAACTCACCTTATGTTTGAAGTGGTTGACTTAGCTTAAAGGAAGAATACACGCGCTTTTGATTGTACTTGTGTTCGTTATCAAGATCCTGTATTGATTTCATGCGATTGTAACTTATAAATATAAATCGTAGGAATTTGTGTGCGTGTGTGTGACCCTTAATTTAGGTGTCACCCGTAGATCTCGGTCTTGGTCTTCATTCGGCCCGGTGTACTTGTTATTGGTTTTATGCTCATCTCAACTAAATGAAATATTATTAGAAATTCTAAGTATAATATACTTAGGTTTTACTTACGAGATTATCACTTATAATGTCTTATGTTTAACTATGTTTTATAGTTTTTCAACTTGTATCAACACATTCCAATTAACGACTTTGTAATAATCATACATAAGATGTGGTTTAATTGTATATCATTCATGATCATTGTTTTATGTAGATGTTAGGCTACACCCATACCCATGTGGATCAAATATCAACCTTGGGCCGAATGAATTGGGCCAAAAGAGCCCTAGTGGGCCGAAGAGCCTATTGGGCCGAATAGAACCTATTGGGCAGCAAGGGTTGTCGATTGGTCAGAATGAAATCAAATTGGGCCGTAACATATAGTTTCTGTTCGGCCTAAAGCAATCCTGATGGGCTTGATATACGTAGAAGTTGTATTAAGTTCATCAGCTGAAGTTCGTGGCATCCACTACAGCGAACCTTTTTGGTTAAATAGGCTAGGGTTCGGCTAAAGGTCTCATAGCATAGGTTCGCCCCAACCGGAACCAACAGGTTCGGCCGAATGAGGGACATGGTTCGGTGATTGTGGCTAGGTTCGGTAACATGAGTTGGTGAGTAAAGGTTCGTCGTACATGAGATAGGGTTCGCCCATGAGGAAAGTTCACGGTCAAAGACAATGGTTCATGACTCAGCCACGCGAACCAGCAGGGTTCGGCCATGTCCACTGGTTCATCCCCATGAGGTTCGTGCTTGGAATCAAAGGTTCGGCTGTATGGTCTAATGTGCAAGGGTTCGTGAAGGGTTCGCCATGTGTAGGTTCGCTGCGATAAAGGTTCGGTGGATGCTAGTTCGGCCAAGGGTTCGGGAGTTCGGCCAAGACAAGTTCGGCTGGAGTCATGGGTTCGTCCCATACAAAGGTTCGTGGTCCAGGAGGGTTCGTTCAACTGATGAAGGTTCGCTTAAAGGTCGGAGGTTCGGGGGTTGTGGGTTACAGTGATGGGTTCGACAGTGCCAAAGGTTCGCCGGCGAGGAGCTGCATGCGACTCACGAACCCTGTGTGGTTTTTTATTGTCATCAAGCTCAACTCTCGATCTAGCTTTTCTCATTGCTTGTCTACGTGATGATCCGATACTGGTGGTGCTAAGAACGTGCGTTTTAGGGCTTTACACCGATTGAATGTGCATGTAGAACAAGAAGATACAAAACCCTAATTTTTCAGACTTTACGCGTTCAATACCTCGAGGTTGGCCGGACAAATCTCCAGATTAGTTGTACTTTCAGGTAGAGGAGATCACGAGCTACGCGTGGACACCAAGAACACCAAAATCCATCAAGAATTGATCAAGATATGATGATTTGAAGATCCAAAATGTTAGAGAGAGAGGGAAACCGAATTTGTAGAGAGAGAGTGAGTAGGTGGTTGAAGTTATGAGGAATAAATGCTTGTAGATGGGTTTTTATACTCCGGGGGTATTCGGTTTCGTTTCGGTTGCTCGGTTCGCGTTTTCGTTACGTATCCGGGATTTTACGCGTAACTCATCTGTAATAAATAACAGTAGTTAATTTAATTGTTTGGATGAGTTTCAAAATTGTAAAACATTATTTATTTTATTTTTATTAATTTAATTTCCGTTCATGTCGTGTTTCGTTTTCGTTTCGTCAGATCGCGTCACCGTCGCGCGTATTCGTTCGAATCGTCATTCGAACAAACACGACGATGCTTTTGCTTTCCGACTTTTGTTTTCTACTTCCCAGTCATCATTTCAGAACATTAAACTCACAGATATGTTTGTGTGAATCGTCACCCATGCAAATACACTGTCAGTTTGTTATTCAGAAACGACACTGCAATATTGTTTGATTTGTGTTTCCTCACCGTCGGACTCAACTAAACATTTTGTTATCATATTGTTTTCACACTGATTTGTCGGCCATATGATTCCTGTCATCTATGGATATCAGATCGCAATCGATTTGTTTTTGTTATTTGTTTGAACACTATTGATTCTCATGATTTGTTGTGCTAACTGTATTTAAGTTTTCACTTAAATACACACAACTGATGTTTCAAATGAGTGTTGTACTTACAGTATTTAAGTTTACACGAAAATACGTACAACTGTTTCATGTATTTAGATTTCTGTTAATACAAGTACTGTTTATACACATGGAATTACACATAGTTACTGTTAAAAGTACACATACCGTACGGACTTGTCGGCCGGTCAGGTACCAGTTGTCACAGTCTCCCCTTGTTAAAGAAATTTCGTCCCGAAATTTAAGCATAAAGGTCGGGCTTTACTTCTCAAATAAGTGAGGATACTTTGTCTTCATGTTATCCTCGCGTTCCCATGTAAATTCTGGTCCACGCTTGGAGTTCCATCGAACCTTTACAATAGGGATACGACTTCGTTTCAGTTTCTTAACCTCACGTTCCATAATCTCTACAGGTTCTTCAATGAAGTGTAGTTGCTCATCAACTTGTATCTCTTCCAATGGTATGATCAATGTTTTGTCTGCTAAGCACCTCTTGAGATTTGATACATGAAACACATTGTGTACTCTGCTGAGTTCATCAGGGAGTCTAAGTCTGTATGCCATAGGACCTATTCGTTGAGTAATCTCAAACGGTCTGACATACCTAGGTGCTAGCTTGCCTTTAGCCCCAAATCGAACTACGCCTTTCCATGGGGACACTTTCAACATAACTCGGTCACCCACATCGAATTCCAAAGGCTTGCGCCGTTTGTCTGCGTAACTCTTTTGGCGGCTACGTGTTGCTTGTAATCGTTGTTGTATCTGGGCTATCTTATTAGTAGTCTCCTGAATAAGTTCAGGCCCACTTATTTTGTTGTCTCCCACTTTGGTCCAACAAATTGTAGACCGACATTTTCTACCATAAAGTGCTTCAAAAGGAGCACATCCGATGCTGCTGTGGTAGCTATTGTTGTAGGAGAACTCAATGAGTGGTAAATGTGTATCCTAACTTCCACCAAAGTCCAGTATGCATGTCCTCAACATATCCACTAGGGTTTGAATAGTTCGCTCGCTTTCTCCATCCGTTTGTGGATGATAAGTGGTGCTCAAGTTGACACTTGTCCCTAAGGATTGTTGCAATGATTGCCAGAACCGCGATGTAAATCCACTGTCCCAGTCTGAAATAATAGACAATGGCACACCGTGCCTAACTACTATTTCATCAACGTAGAGTCTCGCTAGTTTCTCCATCTTGAATGTTTCTCTGATCAAAAAGAAATATGCGGACTTGGTCAATCGATCAATGATGACCCAAATCGAATCGTGTCCGCTGGAAGTGCGGGGTAGCTTGGTAATGAAATCCATAGCTATTTGTTCCCACTTCCATTGTGGTATCTCTGGTTGTTCCAGCAAACCCGAAGGTTTCTGGTGCTCTGCCTTGACCTTGGCACATGTGATGCATTTGCCAACATAAGTAACAATGTCTTTTTTCATACCCGGCCACCAATAAAATGACCTAAGATCTTGGTACATTTTATCGGCACCAGGATGAACTAAATAACGTGTCCTGTGTGCCTCGTCAAGTAGGAGTGTTCGAAGTTTATCTACTGGTGGAATCCAAACACGTTCCACATAATAAATAACTCCATCTTGTTTTGTCTTGAAATGTTTCTCGGCTCCATAATCGAGCTCGCGTTTCAAGTTGTCTCTTGCCACTGCTTCTTGTTGTGATCTCATGATTTGATCTTTCAAACTTGTTTGTACAGTCATTCCCATTGCTCGAACGCGCAAGGGTTTGACTCTTTCCTTCCAACTCAAAGCATCTGCAACAACATTTGCTTTGCCCGGATGGTATTTGATCACAAAATCGTAATCGTTCAGGAGCTCAACCCAACGTCTCTGTCTCATGTTAAGCTCCTTTTGATCAAATATATGTTGTAGACTCTTGTCATCTGTGAAGATAGTGCATTTGGTACCATAAAGGTAGTGTCTCCAAATCTTTAAGGCAAATACAATAGTTCCCAGTTCCATGTCATGTAATTCTTCTCATGTATCTTCAGCTATCGTGAGGCATAAGCAATAACTTTGTCTCGTTGCATCAAAACACATCCGAGTCCTTGATGGGAAGCATCATAATTAACTACAAAGTCATCATTGACTTCTGGGAGTGTTAAGATTGGAGCATTGCACAATCTTTGTTTCAGTGTCTGGAACGCCTCTTCTTGTTTCTGAGTCCACATAAAAGGTTTAGACTTTTGTGTGAGCTTTGTGAGACACAAGGCTATCTTAGAGATTCGAAATGAATCTCCTGTAATAACCTGCCAATCCCAAGAATGATTTGATTTTTGTTGGTGTTGTAGGCACATCCCAGCTCTTGATTGCTTCAATCTTGGCAGGATCCACGTGAATACCATCACTGTTAATCACGTGACCCAAGAATTGAACTTCTCTTAACCAAAATTCGCACTTGGATAATTTGGCATAGAGTCGTTCTTCTTTCAGAAGTTCCAAGACTGTCTTGAGGTGTTGTTCGTGTTCCTTCTCGTTCTTTGAATAAATCAGTATGTCATCAATAAAAACAATAACAAACTGATCTAAGTACGGCTTGCACACCAGGTTCATCAAATCCATGAACACTGCCGGTGCGTTCGTCAGTCTGAATGGCATCACCATGAACTCGTAGTGACCATATCAGGTACGAAAAGCCGTCTTTGGTATGTCTTCCTCTTGAATCCGGAGCTGATGATAACCTGATCTCAGGTCTATCTTTGAAAAGTACTGTGCTCCCTGTAATTGATGAAACAAATCATCAATCCTCGGTACCGGATACCGATTGTTGATGGTGAGTTTGTTGAGCTCTCTGTAATCAATGCACATCCTGAAAGATACATCCTTCTTCTTAACAAACAGAACCGGAGCTCCCCACGGGGAAAAGCCCGGTCGGATGAATCCTTTGTCGAGTAGCTCCTGCAATTGATTGGATAACTCCTACAATTCTGAGGGTGCAAGTCTATAAGGAGACTCAGCTACAGGAGTTGCTCCCGGAATTAAATCGATTCGAAACTGCACCGATCTCTCGGGTGGCAGTACTGGTAAATCATCCGGAAATACGCTCGCGTAGTCTCTCATAATTGGCACATCTTGAATCTTGATTGTTTTCTTATCTTTCTTAATCACGTGAGCTAGGAATGCAACGCATTGCTTCCTGAGGTACTTGCGAGTCTTCATGCACGATATTATCTTGACACTGCGTTTTGCTTGGTCTCCACGAATCTCCAAAATCCCATTGTTCTCCACTGGAATGCGTAGTAGTTTATCGGAACAGATGAACTCAACTCGGTTAAAAGATAGCCAATCCATTCCGATGATGATGTCGAAACTGCCCAACTCCATCGGTATCAAGTCGATGGAAAATGTGTGATCGCCATATGTATTGAGTCTACTGTGGTCTGTTTGCCGTTTGCTATCTCAATAGTGTAAGGGGAGTCTAACAGTTCCTCAACATAATTAAGATGGCATGCAAAGTCGGATGAGATAAAGCTCTGATCCGCACAAGTGTCAAATAATATGGACGCATAGAAGTCAGATAAGAGAAATGTACCCGTGATCACGTTCGGGTTTTGTCGAGCATCAGCAGCTCCTATCTGAAAGGCTCGACCTCGTGCTGCTGGAGCCCTTTGTTGGTTTCTCTTGGGACACTCCCGAGAGAAGTGACCAGGTTCACCACAGGTGTAGCAAGACCTGTTATCAGTAGTAGCAGCAGTAGCTGCATTGTTGTTTCTGTTCTGAGCCCTCGGGCAGCTGCAGTGTGTTACCAAGTGACCAAACCTCCCACAGTTGGTGCAGTGTCTGTACGGGACGCTTGGTGGATGATGAAACTGACATGAGTTGCACAAAGGTGCAGTGCCAGTGTATGGCTTCCTGATCTGCAGTGGTGGTGGCTGGTTGAGCATTGGAGCTTGAGTAGTGGCAGCAAAGCTTCTAGCCACCTTTTATTTCTTAGCCAGACGTTTATTCGACTTCATCAAAGTTCCAGCTTTGGCTGCGTCAGCCTCCTTCTTGAAGTAACCAGAAGCAGCCATCATATCTGTCAGAGATGCTGACAGAGTAACAGCCAGTTCCATGGTAGTTGGGTGGGCAGAAATCACATGACCCTGAATGCAAGACGGCAGGCCACTGACATACCGTTCAATCCTCTTCTCAAGTGTTGGCACCACATCCGGTGCCAATGTAGCAAGCTCGTGAAAGCAGGTGGTGTAAGCCAGATGCCCAGAGCCAACCATGACTAGGTTGAGTAGTTTAGTCTCAACCTTCTTTAGTTCATTCCTTAGGCAAAACTCTGCTTGTAGCATAGCTTTGAAGTCATTCCAAGGCATAGCCTGGGCCTCATCCCAGCCTCTGATCTGAACTTGAGCATTCGACCAAGTTAACGCTATCTTGTGAAATGATCCCGCAGCATACTTGACCTTGTTTTGCTCAGGACAGCCACTGATATCAAGAGTAGTTTCCATCTTCTCGGTCCATTGGATCAATCCGACGGCTCCTTCACTGCCACTGAAGCTAGGTGGCTTGCAGCCTACAAAGTTCTTGTAGGCATAGTCCTGTTGTTGACGGGTGTTACCGCAGCCCTCTCTAGATGAGCTAGCAACGTTGTTGCTGCTGTTGTTGTTGATTTGATTCATCATCTCGGGAATCACATCCCTCAATTGGCTAGTCAGCAGAGTGGCCAGTGCCACTGTAGCAGGATCCAACTGATGCACAGGTGGTGGCGGAAGAGGAGGCGGTTGTGTAGGAGAGTCAGCAGGTGATGTTGTCGAAGAGTGCGGTGCTGAATCATTTGGTGGTGGTGGCAGTAAAGCAGGTGGTGGTCTACTCGGCGGCATTCTGATCATAACCAAAAAGAAATCGGTTAGTGCAGTGATCAGATGCAGAAGACACATGCAAATAGAATCCTATGTGACATGATTCCTATATGAGGGTCCCTAGGTTATAGTCTAGGCCAAACCGTTCAAGTAATATGACCTATATTTCTCTATAACCATGGCTCTGATACCAATATGTCACACCCCGAGCCGGTGGGAATGGATCAGGTTTTCCCGTCGGGCGGAAGGTTCCCAGGGCGCGATATCGTGAGTGATAATCAAATGATCAGATTGTTTACATAGCACATGATAATAAATGAGAAATGCTAACACATCAATGATATAGAATTACAAGATTAAATTACAATGTATCGTTCATAATTTAACCATGTAAATCTATCAAAAGAATGAATGTAACTATATCTTGCATATGTACAAGATATACAAAAGATGATTCATTGTTCTTGTCACCAAAAGCATGCAACACAAAATAAAGCTAGGTCTTCTAAAAGTCCACTAGCTTAATCCTTGCATGTAAGTACCTACACCTGTTCATCACTACTAGCTTATCATAGTAGTGATGCTTATATATAGGGCATATGTAAGGGAACTAAGCCCTAGCCAACATCCCAACACATCACTACTAGAAATCCACACTACTTGTAATACAACTATTGATTTCCATTCCCATTCCACATGTTTGTCTCATTATTGATAACCTGTGATACCATGTACAGAATAATATGATGATAGCGTTGTAGTTATCAAACCGAAGTATTGATAACCATTATATGTAGTAAGGATATTAGATTTACTTAATCTGTTCCTTGTATTATTCTATTGTCTGTGGGTTAACTGTTGTTTCACTTTTAATTATTAAAAGTGTTAGTTAACTGTTTGTCATTTGTTCTCAACTTGCAGTGCATAGAGCCTAAAAGGAATCCATTGCAATCCTCATGTAATCAGATTGCAATGCATCCGATTTACCTCTATCACCGTGTGTTCCCATTGCCTTCATCGAAACTGTTACTAGTAATATGACATGATAGAAAATAAATTCCTCAGTCTACTATTCCATAGGTAACGATGGATGATGTACATCTATGTTGTTGATGTTCTCCATGTGGGAATGTTCTCTATGTGATTAACAAGGTTGAATAAGAACTTGTCTTATTACGTTATGTTAATCATTGTGTGAATGATGTTGTTATCATGAAGTTACGTCATCATGATTATCATTCCATGAAATCATATGGTCACCATCTTGTCCTTAAGCCATAGTAAGAGCTAGTCTTACTACCCTTAAGTGACTCAGGTGAGGGATGATAAATGCTCTATACTATCACATAGTATGTTTTTAAGTTGTGACTAAGTGTTATAAGTACTTGACTTATCACACTTAGTCAACTAAAATGTGGATTGATATTAAGAAGATATTTTATCTTCTAATCATTCATGTGTCGTGCAGTGTCGCTATGTTCCTATGTAATTGTTCCCATTGTTTGTTTGTGTATGAATTTCCTCAATGTTTGTCCATGTAGGAATAACTAAGTGTTGTGAGATAACTCTTACAACTAAGTTATCCTGTGTGTTGATGAATTATGAAATTACATTATCATATTCATCTGATTGTTCCTGTAATAACATGATCATACAAGCATGCATACAATGATAAACGATAATAAACAGTTTAATATTATCTAAATCAAAGTATAAGTGATATGTAAGCAAAAATTTTAAACAATTAAAAGTAAAGCATGTTTCTCAGCCCCGAGAGTTTAAAATCAGTTATGATTAAAGAAAAGGGGCATATGAACTCACCTTATGTTTGAAGTGGTTGACTTAGCTTAAAGGAAGAATAAACGCGCTTTTGATTGTACTTGTGTTCATTATCACGATCCTGTATTGATTTCATGCGATTGTAACTTATAAATATAAATCGTAGGAATTTGTGTGCGTGTGTGTGACCCTTAATTTAGGTGTCACCCGTAGATCTCGGTCTAGGTCATCATGCGGCCCGGTGTACTTGTTATTGGTTTTATGCTCATCTCAACTAAATGAAATATTATTAAAAATTCTAAGTATAATATACTTAGGTTTTACTCACGGGATTATCACTTATAATGTCTTGTGTTTAACTATGTTTTATAGTTTTTCAACTTGTATCAAGACATTCCATTTAACGACTTTGTAATAATCATACATAAGATTTGGTTTAATTGTATATCATTCATGATCATTGTTTTATGTAGATGTTTGGCTACACCCTTACCCATGTGGATCAAGTATCAACCTTGGGCCGAATGAATTGGGCCAGAACAGCCCTAGTGGGCCGAAGAGCCTATTGGGCTGAATACAACCTATTGGGCAGCAAGGGTTGTCGATTGGGCTGAATGAAATCAAATTGGGCTGTAACATATAGTTTTTGTTGGGTCTAAAGCAATCCTGATGGGCTTGATATACGTAGAAGTTGTATTAAGTTCATCAACTGAAGTTCGTGGCATCCACTGCAGTGAACCTTTTTTGTTAAATAGGCTAGGGTTCGGCTAAAGGACTCATAGCATAGGTTCGCCCCAATTGGAACCAACAGGTTCTGCCGAACGAGGGACATGGTTTGGTGATTGAGGCTAGGTTCGGTAACATGAGTTGGTGAGTAAAGGTTCGTCGTACATGAGATAGGATTCGTCCATGAGGAAAGTTTGCGGTCAAAGACAATGGTTCGTGACTCAGCCACACGAACCAGCAGGGTTCGGCCATGTCCACTGGTTCGTCCCCATGAGGTTCGTGCATGGAATCAAAGGTTCGGCTGTATGGTCTAATGTGCATGGGTTCGTGAAGGGTTCGCTATGTGTAGGTTCGCTGTAATACAGGTTCGGTTGATGCTAGTTCGGCCAAGGGTTCGGGAGTTCGGCCAACACAGGTTCGGCTGGAGTCGTGGGTTCGTCCCGTGAAAAGGTTCGTGGTCCAGGAGGGTTCATTCAATTGATGAAGGTTCGCTTAATGGTCGGAGGTTCGGGGGTTGTGGGTTACAGTGATGGGTTTGGTAGTGCCAAAGGTTCGCCGGCGAGGAGCTGCATGCGGCTCACGAACCCTGTGTGGTTTTTTATTGTCATCAAGCTCAACTCTCGATCTAGCTTTTCTCATGGCATGTCTACGTGATGATCCGATACTAGTGATGCTAAGAACGTGCGTTTTAAGGCTTTACACCGATTGAATGTGCGTGTTGAACAAGAAGATACAAAACCCTAATTTTTCAGACTTTACACGTTCATTACCTCGAGGTTGGCCGGACAAATCTCCATATCAGTTGTACTTCAGGTAGAGGAGATCACGAGCTACGCGTGGACACCAAGAGCACCAAAATCCATCAAGAATTGATCAAGATATGATGATTTGAAGATCCAAAATGTTAGAGAGAGATGGAAACTGAATTTGTAGAGAGTGAGTAGGTGGTTGAAGTTATGAGGAATAAATGCTTGTAGATGGGTTTTTATACTCCGGGGGTATTCGGTTTCGTTTCGGTTGCTCGGTTCGAGTTTTCGTTACGTATCTGGGATTTTACGCGTAACTCATCTGTAATAAATAACAGAAGTTAATTTAATTGTTTGAATGAGTTTCAAAATTATAAAACATTATTTATTTTATTTTTATTAATTTAATTTACGTTCGTGTCATGTTTCGTTTTCGTTTCGTCAGATAGCGTCACCGTCGCGCGTATTCGTTCGAATCGTCATTCGAACAAACACGACGATGGTTTTGCTTTCCGACTTTTGTTTTCTACTTCCCAGTAATCACTTCAGAACATTAAACTCACAGATATGTTTGTGTGAATCATCACCCACGCAAACACACTGTCAGTTTGTTATTCTGAAACGACACTGCAATATTGTTTGAATTGTGTTTCCTCACTGTCGGACTCAACTATACAATCTGTTATCAAATTGTTTTCACATTGATTTGTCGGCCATCTTATTCATGTCATCTATGGATATCAGATCGCAACCGATTTGTTTCTGTTATTTGTTTGAACACTGTTGATTCTCATGATTTGTTGTGCTAACTGTATTTGAGTTTTCACTTAAATACACACAACTGATGTTTCAAATGAGTGTTGTACTTACAGTATTTAAGTTTACTCGAAAATACGTACAACTGTTTCTTGTATTTAGATTTCTGTTAATAAAAGTACTGTTTATACACATGTAATTACACATAGTTACTGTTGAAAGTACACATACCGTACGGACTTGCTGGCTGGTCAGGTACCAGTTGTCAGAATAGTGGAAACGCAATCAACATTCTAACAGTCAGCTTCGGTGTCGACCGCTTATGTAAATAGTACAAATGACTAGCTATCATGACTATGCATGTGTGATTATGTTATCTGCAAACATTTCGTTTCAAACAGTTGTTCAAACATTTGTTATTTTACATTTTACAAACCGTTACGTTTTGTTATTCGTTTTAAAACGCTTCCGCAAACTTTGAAACTTTGATATTACAGTTTAGGCCAAATTTATGTTTGAAAATCATATTGAGGTCTTTCACTGTGTCCAATGACTGAGATCCTGGTTTGTCACGCCCTAAATGGTATGATTTCGTTAGTTGAAATTTGGGGGTGTGACAGATTAGTATCAGAGCCATTGGTTATAGTGAACAAGGTTTGCATTAGTAGACTTAGACTATAACTATTAGACATTAGACACTTGTTTACACATCTGAGTTTTGCATAGTATTTACATATGGTATTATGTAACAAATATGGCAGCACCATCACCACCGCACGTGATTGTACTTGATGATGAGGAGCCGATAGCTACAGCATTTCATGATTACGAGGTGGATCCGGAGGAGGATCCCGAGGAGGGCCACCCAGAGGAGGATTCCGAGGAGGACGACCTAGAGGAGGATCCGGAGGAGGATCCCGAGGAGGATCCCGATGAGGAGTCTTCTGACCGTATGCCACCTACACTGCGTGCCCCTAAGAGGCCGCAATTTGAGTCTGATGATATTGCACGACTGACCTGGGAGGCGAAGTGGGCAGATGATAGGATCGAGCAGCTCGCGCAGGAGCTCAGGGATGTGAATGCTCGATACGCAGAGCTTCGTAGCGTAGTCAACGGGATGGAGACTGACATCACTCAGTTGACTGCACGTGTACAGGAAGAAGAGCACCAGTCGGAAATAGCTGAGGGTAGACTTATTGAGTTAGGGAAGCTGGTTGCATCCGACTTTGAAGAGGAAGAGGAGGTGGAGGTACCAGCACAGGATGCTGATGCTGATTCCGATGTTTATTCCACGATTGAGGATGCTTGATTTATTTATTTTAGACCTATAAGGGGCGGGTTGTGTCCCTGTACTAGATGTTTCGAAAATTTATGTTTTGATATTAAAAGCATTGTAATCAGTTCGAATAATTATCTATTGAAAAATATTACCTATTGCTAACAGTTGTGTTCATTCATACAGTTACATGTTTGTTTGTTGTATCATTTGCACATTTCACATTGGATTTTGATAACAGTCTAACACTTATTCTAACTATGAAGATAATGGCAAGGGAAAACATAAACATGACCGTTGCTGAACTCAAAGAACTTATCAACAGTAAGGTCGTAGAGGCCATAGTTTTGTATCTAGCATGTTTTGTAGATTGCTATTTGACACTGGTGCAGACCGTAGTTTTGTATCTAGCACGTTTTGTAAATTGCTAAATGTTAGTCCTACTACACTAGAAGACCCTTACACCGTAGAACTAGCTGATGAAAAGTTAATTATAGTAGAACATATCTTAAAAGGGTGTATCCTTGATATGATGGGTCAAACACTGGACATTGACCTTATGCCTATCACTTTAGGCTGTATTGACGTGGTCATTGGCATGGACTGGTTGTCGAAACACCAGGAAGAAATAGTATGTCAGGAAAAGATTGTCCGTATACCTATTCCATATGGAGAGACACTGTATGTACAAGGCGAGAAGAGAAGTACGCCACTACATCTCATATCTTCTATGAAGGCACACAAATGTCTGCGTCAAGGTCAAACAACAGTTATAGCACTTATAACTGAAAAGCCGGTAGCTGAGAAGAAGATTGAAGACATCCTAGTGGTTTGTGAATTTCCTGAAGTATTTCCAGAAGACTTATCAGGGTTACTTCCCATATGATAAGTGGAATTCCGAATCGACCTTACACCAGACGCAACACTGATAGCTAGAGCGCCTTATCGACTTGCACCATCTGAAATGCAAGAATTATCTACACAACTGCAAGAGTTGTTGGATAAGGGCTTTATACGACCTAGTTTTTCACCTTGGGGAGCTCCAGTCTTATTTGTTAAGAAAAAGGATAGGACATTAAGTATGTTTATCGATTATCGTGAACTTAACAAAGTCACTATCAAAAACCGGTATCCGTTACCTCGAATTGATGATTTGTTTGATCAATTGCAAGGTTCGAGTTACTATTCGAAGATTGATCTCAGATCTGGTTACCATCAACTCAGAGTCCAAGAGGAAGATATTCCAAAGACAGCATTCAGAATGCGTTATGGCCATTATGAATTGTTGATCATGCCATTTCGGTTGACAAACGCTCCAGCGGTATTCATGGATCTCATGAATCGATTCTGCAAACCTTATCTTGATAAGTTTGTCATTGTGTTCATTGATGACATTCTCATCTATTCTCAGACTGAGGAGGAGCATGCTGAACATCATCTATTGATGTTAGAATTACTTAAGCAAGAACAATTGTACGCAAAATTCTCGAAATGTGACTTCTGGATGCGAGAAGTTCAATTCTTGGGTCATATAGTCAATGAAAAGGGCATACATGTTGACCCAGTGAAAATTGAGGCTATTAAGAATTAGGAAGCACCAAAGAACCCTACTGAGGTACGACAATTCCTAGGTTTGGCCAGTTACTATCGACGATTCATTGAAGGTTTCTCAAAGATCGCTCAGCCGCTTACAGTTCTTACTCACAAAGGGACGAAGTATGATTGGACGGATAAACAGGAAGATGCATTCCAGCTATTGAAACAAAAACTCTGCAGTGCACCGATTCTGTCCTTACCGGAAGGAACGGAAGACTTTGTGGTGTATTGTGACGTATCTGCCCAAGGTTTGGGATGTGTGATGATGCAACGTGATAAAGTGATTGCTTATGCTTCACGACAACTGAGACCACATGAAAAGAATTACACTACTCAGGAGTTGCAGTTAGGAGCAATGGTATTTGCTTTAAAGATTTGGAGACACTACTTGTATGGAACCAAGTGTACCATTTACACTGATCACAAGAGTCTGCAGCATATCTTTGATCAGAAGGAGCTCAATATGAGACAGCGACGGTGGGTCGAGTTGTTGAACGACTATGAATGCGCGATCAAGTATCATCCGGATAAATCTAATGTGGTAGCTGATGCTTTAAGCAGAAAAGATACAACAACAACAAGACGGGTTCACGCACTTATTTTAACGATAAATACTGATTTACCTGACAAGGTACGCAGTGCTCAGCTTGAAGCCTTAGAAAAGGATAACTTGGAACAGGAATCCTTACGAGGAATGGAAAAACAATTGGAAGTCATGACAGATGGAACTCGTTGTTTAATGAACCGACTTTGGATACCTTTTCATGGTGGCCTAAGGGAACTAGTGATGGATGAAGTGCACAAATCTATATATTCAGTCCATCCGGGGTCAGACAAGATGTATCATGACCTAAAGGCACTTATTCGTGGCCTCACATGAAAGCTAACGTTGCTAAGCAAGTTAGCAAATGTTTGACTTCTTCGAAAGTCAAAGTTGAATATCAAAACCCATCTGGTTTACTGCTACAACCAAAAATACCTATGTGAAAATGAGAACAGATTTCGATGGATTTCATTACTAAGTTACCCCGTACACCAAGTGGTTGTGATACGATATGGGTAATGGTTGACCGATTAACGAAATCTGCACATCTTCTGGCTATTAAGGAAACTGACAAAATGGAGAAATTGACTCGTATTTACATCAAGGAAGGGGTAGCGCGACATGGCGTACCAATCTCCATCATATCAGATCGGGATGCCCGATTTACTTCAAACTTTTGGAAATCTCTCCATAAGTCCTTGGGAACTCGTTTAGACATGCGTACCGCATATCATCCACAAACAGACGGCCAAAATGAACGTACAATTCAGACACTCGAGGATATGTTACGAGCTTGTGTCATTGATTTTGGTGACAGCTGGGAAAACCAGTTACCGTTAGTGGAATTTCATACAACAACAGTTATCACAAAAGCATTCAAGCGGCACCATTTGAAGCGTTATACAGACGCAAATGTCGTTCACTTGTTTGCTGGGCTGAAACTGGTGACAGTCAAATAACAGGACCTGAACTAGTACACGAAATGACTGAGAAGACTGTACAAATCCGGAACCGTATGGCAGCGGCTCGGGATCAACAAAAGAGTTACACTGACAAACGTCGCAAGCCGTTGGAATTTCAAGTAAGAGGCAGAGTTCTTCTGAAAGTATCTCCTTGGAAAGGTGTGATACGATTCGGCAAGCGCGGGAAGCTTTGCCCACGCTACGTAGGACCTTTTGAGATCCTGAAAAGGATTGGTCCGGTAGCGTATCAACTCAAATTACCGGATGAACCCAGTGGAGTTCATGATGTGTTTCACTTTTCAAACCTAAAGAAATGTCTTTCTAATGAGACATTGGTTGTACCACTTGGAGAAATACAAGTGGACGAACAGTTACGATTCATTGAGGAACCAGTTGAAATCATGGATCGATAGGTCAGACAGCTCAAACAAAGCAAGATTTTGATAGTCAAGGTCCGATGGAGTTCAAGACATGGACCTGAATTCACATGGGAAAGGGAAGATCAAATGATGAAGACGTATCCCCATCTGTTTAAAACAACAACAACAAACATTGAGAAGACACGTTAAATTTCGGGACGAAATTTCATTCAACAAGGGGATGATGTGATACTTCACACTTCAACACTTCAGATTCCAAACGGTAAGCACAGATTCTTTTATACAATTGGTTTTGTTACAAACATTTGTGCTGAACACAAAAATTGTAGAATTCATACACTTTCAAGCATGATTAGTTACAATCGATGTGCTACATTTTATGTGCTACATTTAATGTGTTACATTGCATGGTAGTACAAACATGATTAATTGCAAACATTCACTATGTGCAAGGTTACATGGTACAGTATGATCAACCACAAACATTCACATACACAGTTAGGTGTACTAACTGGTGTGCACACAAACAATTACATACGATCACATTTAGGTGTGATGTTACAAACGTTGAACCTTATGTGTGAGTACACACAAGTACACAGGATGATCAAATATCGCACTAGCACGTACAATTTGAACTCAAAATAGTTTCATAACTACTTCTAACGTTTAATAATTTTCGGGACGGAAATTCCTTCAACAAGGGGATGATGTGACAATCCAACTATTTCGGGTTAACACCGTTAACCCAAGACCAACCGAAATGAAACGCAATCGAACAAAAACAAACTACAAGGGTTAGAATTGAACAAAATAAGTTATAAACACCACAATTACAAGGATAAAGTTGGTAATTATGTTAAAATACAAAGTTTTGACTTTTGAAGTCAAAATTCGGCTAAAATCAAAGTAAAAATCGAAATTGGATCCTAACACAAGTTATAGACGAATAAAATCATTTATAAAAGTCACATTGATGATTACCATCATCAATTCAGTGTTTATTACAGACATTATGGTCGAATTAAACCAAAAGATAACCAAAAGATGAACCCTCCATAGCATCAATCCATTAGTCGAACCACATCAATTCGATATCAAATCAGGTAACAATCGATCCCTACACACCCTAAATATGTCGACTAAGCATAGCCCTATGCTAGTTTCCGTTACAAACATCGAATTATAAGAATCCTAATTCTAGGGTTCATCATCTTTGACGTTTTGGGGATTTCGATCAAAACGAGTTTCAAAATTTAATTAAAGTATATACACATATTCTGAATAGCGCGTTTAATGAAAAACCCATGTCAATTTTATGAAACAATAACGAATTCTATGATTTCGAATATTAGGGTTCTTGAGTTAAAACGTTTTGGGGGGTTTTGGTTCAAACGAGCGTGAAACTCAAATAAACTATAGAGATAGTTTCAAAATCATATTTTTATTGAAAACCACATGATAGTTTCAACAAACAACAGTGAATTTGATACAAACCGATTTTATGATTTGTAGGTTAGAACGAATTAGGGATTTCGAGTAAATTGAACTTAAAAATTAAATTAAAATACACAGGTGGATTCGATTTGATCCAAGGATAAAAAGCCCTATGATTTCGAGGAGTAACAAGTTCGAATTCGAAGCTCTTGGGCCTAGGGTTGGGGTAATCAAAATTTAACTCAATTGGGATTCATTTGAGCATAAGAACTTGGTCAATAATCAAATTGAAATCACCAATTGGTGCGTTTGAAGCCCTGGAACAAAACCCCTATGGTTTGGGTTTTGATTTCAGTCGAATTAAGGGCTGGTTCGAACCCATTTGGTTCGGGTGGTTTAACATAGGGGAACTAGCTTGTTAAGGGTTAAAATAATTGATTCTGAAATCCAATTGCAAATGTAAAAGCAGAATAACTGGTAGGGTGGGTGTGATTTGAGGGGGAGGTCACGGGTTCGACCCAACCTCCACTTGTTTTTGGAATTAAAATCAACTTTTGTATTTTGATCATATTTTACTCGTTTTAAATTCGTTTTAACCCGTTTGAATTGCGTTGGAACCGTATTGGAATCCCGAACAAAATAAAACATTAAAATTTATATTTTGATCAAAAATCACGGTCGCGTATATTTACGTGTATATAAACATAATCGTATATGTTTATATGATTTAAACAAATGAACACAAATTCACGTACACTTTTGTATGTACATTTCGAACAATCTAACATGCGTGTGTTGACACGTATTTGATAACAAACACTATTTAGACAATTCGAATAACATAACGTTATTATTATAACACAGATTATTCGTAGAAGATTCTCTACGCGATACTTCAAACACTCGATCATTCTGTTTACTATCAAAGGTGCGTACACGTCCCCTTTTATTATTTTAACTGTTTTGGGGGAGAAAACATGTGCAAACAAACATTTTAGATACATATCACTTGCATGAGTTAGCTATTTACGATAAGTGCGAACATAGCATTACAAGTCCTTACATATCAAATCGTTTAGTTTTTCGTAGTGCAAAACGTGGTAGTTGGAAATAGATCTATTGGGTTTGACAAATCTCATTTGGTAGGTTGTAGGTCTACGCAAGTGTTTGACTAGCCAATTCAAACATTACTATTGTTTGTGCTAGACAATAGTGGAAAGGCAATCAACATTCTAACAGTCAGCTTTGGTGTCGACCGCTTATGTAAATAGTACAAATGACTAGCTGTCATGACTATGCATGTGTGATTATGTTATCTGCTAACATTTCATTTCAAACAGTTGTTTAGACATTTGTGATTATTCAAACCTGTGTATGCACCAACCTTTGTGTTGACCTTATTTACATGTTTTCTCAGGACACTAAAGCACAAGTAAGGATAAGCATGGACTAGGATGTGGAGTCTCATGCATACATTTTGTGACAACTAGTACCTGACCCGCCGCCGGCAAGTCCGTACAGTACGTGTACTATCTACATGACTATGTGTACATATACGATTGTAAACAGTGTTTGTATTAACAGAAGTCTAAATACAAGAAATCGTTGTACGTATTTTCATGTAAACTTAAATACAGTAAGTACAACGTACATTTGAAACATTAGTTGTGTTTATTAAGTGAAAACTTAAGTACAGTTAACACAACAAATCATGAGAAACAACGGTGTTCAAACAATTATCATAAACAAATCGGTTGCGATCTGATATATATAGATGACAGGAATCAGATGGCCGATATTTCAATGTGAAAACAATGTGATAGTATGATGTTTAGTTGAGTCCGGCAGTGAGGAAACACAGTTTAAACATAATTCACGGTGTCGTTTCAGAATAACGAAATGACAATGTGTTTGCGTCGGTCACGATTCACAAAAACATATCTGTGAGTTTAACGTTCTGAAATGATGACTGTAAAGTAGACAACAAAATTCGGAGAGCGAAACCATCGTCGTGTTCGTTCGAATGACGATTCGAACGAATACGCGCGATGGTGACGCGATTCGACGAAACGTAAACGAAAACACTACGCGAACGAATTGAAATTTAATAAAATAAAATATTTAACATTTTACAATTTTGAAACTCATCAAAATAATTTAAATAACACTCTTTTATTTATTTCATTTAAATTACGCGTAATTTTCCGAATACGCGACGAAAACGCGAACCGAGCAACCGAAACGAACCCGAACACCACGCGTGGTATAAAAACCCTAGAATGAGAGTTTTCTCTCATTTCCATCGCCTACATCTCTTTCTCTCTCTAAAATTCCGGCCACCACACCTCACCATCATTTTCCACCTTCAAACAAGCATATCTCTCTCATTTCTTAACCAATTTGAGTGATTCTTGAACCCACGTGAAGCCCTTGACGAGCTCTACACGAAAGTACAATGGATCTGAAGAGTTCACCAGCCAAATTTGAGGTATGATGCGTGAAAGATCTGGAAAAAGAGGGTTTTCTCGTCTTTATCAACTCAACGCATGTAATCGGTCTTAAAACCCTTGTAAACCGACCCGATACCTTTGAAACTTAGTTCTGATATACCAGCAACATGAAAACGGCCTTGTAACCTGAAAGGCCGTTTTTGGTATGTCTTTTTCCTGAATCCGGAGCTGATGATAACCTGATCTCAGGTCTGTCTTTGAAAAGTACTGTGCTCCCTATAACTGATCAAACAAATTATCAATCCTTGGTAACGGGTACCGATTCTTGATGGTAAGTTTGTTGAGCTCTCTGTAATCAATGCACATCCTGAAGGTTCCATCCTTTTTCTTAACAAAAAGAACCGGAGCTCCCCACGGGAAAAGCTCAGTCGAATGAATCCTTTGTTGAGAAGCTCTTGGAATTGATTAGACAGCTCCTGCATCTCTGATGGAGCAAGTCTATAAGGAGACTTAGCTACAGGAGTCGCTCCCGGAATTAAATCGATTCGAAACTGCACCGATCTCTCAGGTGGCAGTCCCGGTAAATCATCCGGAAATACCTCTGCATAGTCTCTCACGATAGGCACATCTTTAATCTTGATTGTTTTCTTGTCTTTCTCGATCACGTGAGCTAGGAATGCAAAGCATTGTTTTCGTAAGTATTTTCGAGCCTTCATGCATGAGATTATCTTGACACTGCGTTTCGCTTGGTCTCCACGAATTTCCAAAATCTCATTGTTCTCCACGGGAATGCGTAGTAGTTTATTGGAACAGATGAACTCGACTCGGTTAAGAGACAGCCAATCCATTCCAATGATGATGTCGAAACTTCCCAGCTCCATCGGTATCAAGTCGATGGAAAATGTATGATCACCAAGTGTTAGTGGGCAATTCCTAAGTACTGTGTCAACTGTAATCTGTTTGTCGTTAGCTATCTCAATAGTATAAGGGTGAGTCTAAAGATTCCTCAACATGATTAAGATGGCTAGCAAAATCGGATGAGATAAAACTCTGATCCGCACCAATGTCAAATAATATGGATGCATAGAAGTCAGATAAGAGAAATGTACCCGTATTGACATTCGGGTCCTGTCTGGCATCAGCTGCTCCTATCTGAAAGGCTCTACCTCTTGCTACTGGAGCCCATGGTTGTGCTCTCTTGGGGCAATCCCTGGAATAGTGTCCAGGTTCCCTGCAAGTAAAGCAGGACCTGTTATCGGTAGTAGCAGCAGCAGCTGCATAGTTGTTCTGGTTCTGAGTCCTCGGACTCCTGCAGTGAGTTACTGTGTGACCAAATCTCCCACAGTTGGTGCACTGTCTGCACGGGACATTTGGTAAGTGATGGAACTGACACGAGTTTCACAAAGGTGCAGTGTGTATGGTTTCCTGATCTGCAGTGGTGGTGGTTGATTGAGCATAGGGGCTTGAGTAGTGGCAGCAAAGTTTCTAGCCACTTTTTGTTTCTTAGCCGGACGGTTGTTCGACTTCTTGGAAGTTCCAGCCTTGGCTGCTTCAGCCTCTTTCTTGAAATACCCCGCAGCTACCATCATGTCTACCAGAGATGCTGACAGAGTAACAACCATTTCCATAGTAGTGGGGTGGGCAGACATCACGTGCCCTTGAATGCAAGACGGCAGTCCACCGACATACCGTTCAATCCTCTTCTCAAGTGTTGGCACCACATCCGGTGCCAAGGTAGCCAACTCATGAAAGTGGGTGGTATAGGCCAGATGCCCAGAGCCAACCATAACGAGGTTGAGTAATTCAGTCTCAACCTTCTTCAACTCATTCCTTGGGCAAAACTCTGCCCGCAACATAGCTTTAAAGTCATTCCAAGGCATAGCCTGGGCCTCATCCCGGCCTCTGATTGAAACCTGAGCATTCCACCAAGTTAACGCTCTCTTGTGAAATGAACCCGCAGCATACTTAACCCTGTTATGCTCAGGACAACCACTAATGTCAAGGGTGGTTTCCATCTTTTCGACCCAATGGATCAATCCGACTGCACCCTCGCTGCCACTAAAACTAGGTGGCTTGCAACCAACAAAGTTCTTGTAGGCGTAGTCCTGTTGCTGACGGGTGTTACCGCTGCCTTCTCCAGATGAGTTGGCAACGTTGTTGTTGTTATTGTTGTTGTTGATCCGATTCATCATCTCCGGGATTACATCCCTCAGCTGGCTAGTCAGAAGCGTGGCCAGTGCCACAGTAGCAGGGTCCAACTGATGAAGTGGTGGCGGTGGCGGAGGAGGAGGTTGTGTAGGAGAGTCAGGCGGTGTAGGTGTTGAAGAGTGCGAAGCTGAATCATCTCATGGCGGTGGTAGTAACGCTGGCTGTCTTTTTGGCGGCATTCTGATCATAACCGAAAGAAAATCGGTTAGTGCAGTGATCAGAAGCAGAAGACACATGCAAATAGAATCCTATGTCACATGATCTCTACATGAGGGTCCCTAGGTTATAGTCTAGGTCAAACCGTTCAAGTCATATGACCTATATTTCTCTACAACCATGGCTCTGATACCAATCTGTCACACCCCGGGCCGGCAGGAACGGATCGGGTTTTCCCGTCGGGCGGAAGGTTCCCGGGGTGCGATATCGTGAGTGATAATCAAATGATCAGATTGTTTACATAACACATGATAAATATATGAGAAATGCTAACACATCCATGATATAGAATTACAAGATTAAATTACAATGTATCATTCCTCATTTAATCAAGTAAATCTACCAAAAAGAATCAATGTGGCTATATCTTGTATCTGGACAAGATATACAAAAGATGATTCGTTGTTCTTATCCCCAAAAGCATGCAATACAAAATAAAGCTAGGTCTTCTAAAAGTCCACTAGCTAGATCCTTGCATATAAGTATCTACACATGTTCAACACCTGAGAAAACATGTATTTAAACAAAGTCAACACTAGGTTGGTGAGTTCATAAGTATGTTAATTGAAAACCTTTAATCATTCACATGCATAATCACAATGTATTATTTTGTTGCTTGTATATTGTATGTTCATCTGTACACCCAATGGCTCCTTAATAGTTATATTTACAAGTACTATATTATCCTAGTAGTGATGCTTATATATAGGGCGTATGTAAGGGAGCTAAGCCCTAGCCAACATCCCACCACATGACTACTAGCACTCAACACTACTTGCAATACAACTATTGATTTCCATTCCCATGTCACCTGTTTGTCCCATTGTTGATCACCTGTGTTCTCATGTATAGAATAATATAATGATAGCGTTGTAGTTATCAAACCGAAGTATTGATACCATTTGCATAGTAAGGATATTAGATTTAACAAATCTATTTCCAGTATTATTCTATTGTCTGTGTGTTAACCATTGTGATACACTTTCAAATAATAAAAGTGTTAGTTAACTGTTTGTCATGTATTCTCAAATGCAACGTATAGAGCCCAAATGGAATCCATTGGAATCCTCACGTAATCAGATTACAATGCATTCCATTCACCCCTATCCCGCCGTGTGATCCCAAAGCCTCAATGTGGGATTGTTCTCATGTGATTAACAAAGTTGAATAAGAACTTGTCTTATTACATTATGTTAATTATGTGTGAATGATAAGCATACTCATGAAGTTACGTTATCATGATCATCATTCACTGAATCCATATGATTCCAAAGCCTCAATGTGGGATTGTTCTCATGTGATTAACAAAGTTGAATAAGAACTTGTCTTATTACATTATGTTAATCATGTGTGAATGACAAGCATACCCATGAAGTTACGTTATCATGGTCATCATTCACTGTAATCCATATGTTCACCATGTAATCCTTAAGCCGTAGTAAGAACAAGTCTTAGTACTCATAAGTGACGCAGGTGGTGGATACTCAATGCGATCATACTATCCAATAGTATGTTTTTAGGGTGTAGATTAAGTGTTATAAGAAATTGACTTATCACACTTGATCAATTATGATGTGGAATGATATTCAGAAGATATTTTATCTTCTGATCATTCATGTGCTGTGAATTGTCACCATGTTTTACTATAGTAGTTCTCATTGTTTGTTTGTGTCTGAATTGTCTCAATGTTCATTCATGTAGGAATAACTAAATGTTATAAGATATAATCTTACAGCGATGTTATCCAAATGTGTTGATGATTATGAAAGTACATTATCATATTAATCTTAGTTTCCCTGTTATCTCATGATCATGCAAGCATGCATACAATGATAAACGATAATAAATAATTTAATATTATCTAAATCAAAGTATAAACAACATGTTAAGAAAAAATTTTAAATAATTAAAAGTAAACATGTTTCTTAAAATGAGAATGCACGCGCTCTTGTTTTGTACTCGTTGTTGTGTTCACGATCCTGTATCAATTTCATGTTGTTTGTAACTTGATAGTATGAATTGCAGTGATTTGTGTTTATGTAAGTGTATGT